>CM053784.1:460311375-460911375 GCA_028749045.1 Cupressus sempervirens
CCTACAACAAATGCATTTCAAACAAATTTAAAATTGTTTACTTTTTTTCATAAATTTGAGTTTGTGGAGTGCTTTAGAGGTCCATTTCAATTTAATCTAAATTAAAATCATTTGATTCTTGATAGTTTTCATTTGTGAGATGCTTAGATACCTACATCGAATGCATTTCAATTTAATTTTAATTTGTAGAAATTTAAGTTTTTAGTGCTTTGTAGATCTGTGATATCAAGTAGGGTTTGAAAAAGAAAACTCAATAAAAAATTGTCACTACTTCTCTATTTTTTTCCCTTATAGACTCAAATAGTATATTTAAGTTTTTAGCTATCTTTCATTGTTTCCTCTTAATTTTCTTTTTCCACACCTGATTAACACTTTTTGGTTTTATTGTTCACTAATAAAACAACTACTGCTTATTGATGGTTGTGTAGTAGTTGTGTGAGTATGAAGAGATCTCAAGATTTTCTAAAGTTTGTGGGAGTTATTTTGAAGGTTCTGTTTGCTCACTTTTAATAGGTAACTATATGGTTTTAATGTCTTTCCTTTAATATTTGAAAATGTGCCTTTTAACTTTAAATAAACCCTTTGGTTTGCACTTGAATTCTTTCATTCTGGTAAAACATTTTTTAAGTTTAAAATTATTTTTTCTAGAGTTTGAAATGAATTTTTTAAGTGTGCAATCAACTCCACCATGATTTTGTGATTTCTATGCTCTCACCCTTACATATCTTCTGGCCCTTATATGTATTGATACTTTTCATAGTTGAAATTAAATTTTTTAAGTTGTAAGATCGAGATATTTCTATTTTTTGTGATTTAGATTCTTTATTAGCCCTATTTGTTTTCAAAAGTTACAATGTTTGTGGGAATATTATTGTAGAGATCTAACATTTGGAATGATAAGATCTTGATAAAGGTTTTTAAATTCTTTTAATCACTATTCTCTAGACTATAATTTCTAAGGTCAAATGTCTACTTTTTGCACATAGATTCAAAGTCTGTAGCCTTTGTGAATGTTGTTGAAATTAGAAAAGGATTGAATGATCTCTTTCTTACATTTTAATCTATATTTAGATATACTAGTTTCCATGTATGCGAATTTCTTGATTAAATATCACTAACAAAAGTACTCAGGATGACTCTTGAGTAAATATAATATTAGACTAAATCAAGCTAAATTGGATCATTTAATCTTGAAGTTTAGGCCAAATTTCACTAGGATGTCAAAATGCTTGGGACAAATGCTAAGTAAATATAATTTTAGATTAAATCATTCTCTATTTTATATTATAATCTAGAAACTTTTAAAAGAGGAGGAATGTTTGGGACTGCTTAATAATATTAGAAACTTAGTTCAAACAGGGGACGATTACACAGATTGGATTATCATTTCCTCCCAAAAGTTTTTGTCAAAACATAAGAGAAAATGGAAAAGGCAGTGCTTTTGTGTGTGGTGTAGTGCTAATAATAAAAATGACATTGGTAGCGGGGATGGAAGGTATAGTAGGGTATTGGCTATCCTACCACCAATTTAGTTTTCTATGTACAAGCTTTTACAATGTTTCTAAAATAAAATAAAATATTTCCTTTCTATGATTGACGAACTTTATGGTTGCATAACCATTTGTATAGAAGAAGCTTAGCCTAATGATTAGTGCATTAATGTTTTTATTGATTATGATCATTTTGATTGCATGCTAATTTTGAGGATCCCTACATGTGTGATATTCAGTGTCCTGATGGTAAAAAAAATTGCGTACTAGGATATTGTGTGGAGGGTTGGCGATGTTATTTGGAGTAGTCAGATGTTGTTAATAAACTATTAGAACTTCTTAAAATAAATAATCTATTATGTTTTACACAAATACTAAGATCATTATGATAGTTTGAATATTTTTAATTTTATTAAATTGTAATAAATATGATGTCTACAATTGTAATGATGTTGTAAAATTCATGTAATACAATTAGGATATGTATTTTTAAAGTAAAGAATTTGTTTTTGTAATATAAGTTACGTATATTAAATTGTTTATTAAATACATTATTCAGATTGTGATGTGAATATCAGGATTTAACTGTGTGATTTTTGAGTCAAACTCGATGACCCATGTTTCATGAGTAGTGATTCAACATGAATCCATCTCTCATGAGAATAAATGGAACACTTAGCACTCATTGGATCTAGGTGATGCTCACAGGGGTGAAGCACCGGGACTTCCCGGGAGGTCACCCATCCCAGTACTACTCCAGCCTGAGCGCTAAGTGCTAAGTGTTCCATGAGTGCTAAGTGTTCCATTTATTCTCATGAGAGATGGATTCATGTTGAATCACTACTCATGAAACATGGTTCATCGAGTTTGACTCAAAAATCACACAGTTAAATCCTGATATTCACATCACAATTTGACTAGCTGTGGAAATCATCTCCTACTTACATTATTCAGGTTAGAAGGAAATCAAATTTTGATAATTATATGACATCTTATATATCAATAAATTTTAAGGTGCACCTTATTGTAAAACTAATAAATAAGAGTACTGAAATATGCTTCTATAAGACCCAAAATAAATGAACCAATCAAGTTATCATAAAATGATATTAATGATTTTAAAATTTAAAATTCTCACATATACACATTAGAAAAAGAAGAAGAAGAAGAAGAAAAATTAATAATTTTTTACATTTGATTGGATGAATTATAAAATATTAATCATGTGATTATAATAGTATATTGTGTACAAAAAATACAATAAGAGAGAAAGATAGTAAAGATAGTAGATAAAAGAGTGAAAGGAAGAAGATAAAAGGGACATTTTTTTTTCCTTAACAAATTTTTTCATTTGCATGTTGCTTTCACCAAAATATTTGTCATCATTTGATTTTTTGTGTCGAAGTTCATTTATATAGAATAACTTTATTTCATTATATTTTATAAAAATTTAATTAATATTAATATTAACTTTTTAAATATATATTATTAAATAAGAAGTGATTAGTTTATCTAAAAATTATTTGGAAAACAAAATATATTGTACTTTACTTACATATATTATAAATATCATATATGATTTTAATATTATCATAAATACTATTAATGAAAATTTAAATAATTTTATAAGCTTTTCTATTATTCTACTAATAATATTAATATATTTTAATATAATATGCATATTCAATCCAACTTTAATAGATATTCAATTATAATTATAATATATAAATTAAAATGTAAAGTGCAACATGAATTTTAAGAGAGTAAATTAAAATAAATCCATTAGATTTGAGCCAATTGATTAATAAAATTAACATTTTAATCAATATAAAATTACACACCATCAATATTTACTTGGTGTCTTCATTACAATAAATGCATGGGTGTCCACTTTAATTCAAATTCGTTCTATTTAGGTATATGAGTTATCACTGCCTATATAGATTGACTCATTTAGAAACATTGGATTAGAAGTATTAATAAATAGATTGACTCGTTTGAAAAATAATTGTTTGAAAAGTACTAATAATAATGCACTACAAAAAACACAAAGTATACTACAATCACATGAATAAGAACCAATGCAGTTGGAGCATCCCCTAAAATGGCTATCAAACATAGCACAAACAACTACCTCATAAATGTAACCATTGTTGGATGAGATTGACAAATTCCTAAAATTAACTATTTAAAACCCATGTGTTATCTTAATTTTCTCATACATTTTTGTGGAATATAATGATCTCAAAAAAAAAAACTAAAGGATAATATTTCCTCTTTTTTTTAAGGTAATACCTTATCGAGTCTTTAAATTTTCATTTTTTCTTCATTGCTAATTTTAACTTATTTGAAGAAAACTTTCTATTTTTATTGATTCCAAAAATGTGATGATTAGATAATTGCATCAATTGATGAAATGTTCTACTAAATTTTATAAAACATCATACATTTAATTTTATGTGAGATTTTTCAACACTGACAACATCTTAGGGGAACAACAAATTTATCAATTAGATAATTGGATACATTTATTGATTGAAATTCAAAGTCCAAGTTTTTTTTTGTGAGGAATTCTATGATATTGAGTTGAATTCGGATCAAGTTTCAATTAAAATCTGTAAGAACCGACTTTACAAAAATATGCCAAATCAACCATAAAATGAAGAATGTGGAAAGTCAAAGATACAAATCACCAATGGAGTTCAAAAGACAAGACATTTCATTTAGTCAACTGAAATGGATTGTATAGTTTGATACAAAAATCTAATTACAATGTTGTTCAGAAAATATAATGCTAAAATAATAAGTCTTCATTACATCCTTTCAATGAGATGTTGGCATCAATGATTATGGTAAATAGGTACATAGAAAAAATGCATATACATCATAAGGAAAGAATGAGTGATCAGCCAACAGGCTTTTACAGCTTCCAAAATGTTCGTTGTCCTACTTCTGAATGTTTTGTTTCCTTAGCCAACAAATGATGTCTATTTTCTATCTAAAGTGGGGGTGTGGCCCAGGCACTTTTACCATGCCAACTATAGAGTAATTACTCCCCCAAAGTTCTTCCTGACATGAAGAACACCTCGAACCTACCACGAGAAGGTTAGCTTCCTGGAACAACATGGATCAGATGGATCTAGTGCAGCTATGAAACTTACTACAGACATCCATGTTTTAAGTAGCCTAATCACATAAATACGATAGGGAAATGAAATAACATTCTACACATCAACACATATGTAGAAAGTGAAAAGAATATATCTACCCATATGTACAAATCAACATATCTACTCTATGCTTCAATGAAAAAATGCATATCTACCCATACACAATGCTAGAGATAACAATATTTCAACTGAAATAATAAAAGATGGCTTCACCAAGCACCATATTTGCCAACATGATGCATGGTGAGTCAAACTATAATGAATCCTACCACACAATACCCAATAGGTTGAGAGAAGCAAAATAATATGCATCTATCCCCACCCTCCCAATGCCATATACACCCATCCATAAGGAAACAAAACAATCATACTTAAAACTTAATAAATTCACAATATGTTTCTAAGTTATCTACTAGTTTTCAGCACCACTCAGTGTTCAAAAAGTATAATAGCATTACCACCATTCCACCCAAGATTACTTCACAAAATTTAAGTCTACACTTAAAAGTTTAGATAAATTTGTTGAGTTGATGACTCAACTTCCTACTCAATTGCACATTTGTTCATAAGTAAAAGTTGAAAACCTACAATCTTCATAAGTTTAACATGTTCTCCAATTTACACTTGAATAAATTTCCTAATATAAGCAGCAACCTAAGAAAATTACCGATTAACAAGATTCTAAGGCTTAAATATTATCGCAAAAAGAAGATTTCAATGAGTCTCTTTTGAAAGTAACTAGCTGCAAAGTAATTGATATATCATTTCATATTCATTCATGTTAACAATATTCAAAAGAAAAATTCCATAGGAAGGTATAATATAAAAGAGCACTATGTTTTAGAACTACGTGTTCTCACATCTTAATCTTGCAAAAAATGTTATAACCTTAAGCATGTTATATTGACATTATCATAACAAAGTATGATGGGTTATTTCTCAACTAAGTCCTTGATACACTATAAATACTATGGACTCATATCATATTCAGAGGTTTAAGAAAACCAAGAACGAACAAATGTTAACTATTCAGTTGTTTAAATGTTCAAAACATTAGTTACTTCTACATAAAATATAAATAGTCCAACTTTGTTGTCACACAAACATAGTCTTAAGTTTACCCAAGCTATGGAACTTACAACATGCCCACAATCAACAAAAACATTGGAGAATAAATTTCTATAAGATTTACAACATTGGTTCTATCATTGTGTGTGGCTATAGATTGGAACAACACATCCACAATCTTCGCTGCGACATTCAGACCATTTACAAAGCTTGAATTCTAGTCCAAAATAAAAAATTACATGGTCTGATTAGCATTAATTATAATGATAGAGATAATGAGTCACAACATCTGGTTTTTGGGAAAACACATGGGTATATCAAGTGTGAGGTTTAGAGAAAAAATATGGAATGAAATCAAAAAGAGAACATGGTACCTCAAGAGAATCATGACACTGACTAAAAGAGTGTATCCAACATTTCCAAATGAAGTGATAGGGTGTATCATCATAAAGCCATCCAGTCTATGTGGCTGTAGGTTTTTTTTGTGGCATTAAGCAAGCATTAGTGTTTGATTTAGTGGGTACCACAGGCCAGAGATCACAATTTAAGTTTAAAATTGTTCAAAACTTTAAGAAAGTTCACGTCTCATGCAATTGCCAATTTTAAAAAAAAAACTCAAACACAACCCTCTTGAATTTGAAATGCAACCCTAATGAAAACAACCACAACTAAATTTGTATGCTTCCTCATTTTGAAACATAAAGACCAAACTCTGTGCCAAAACTAAACCACAAACAACCTAGATAGAGAAATTTTCATCATTTTTGTCAAATTTAAATTAAGAAATAGGAAGAAATTATTTTAAAAAAATGAAAATCAATAGGAGAACCTGAAATATGGTTTGTCCCTTCTATTTTTCCAAATGTGATCGCTATCCTCCAATACCCAGTTGTCCTTTTGCCCCTTCGATTTCTCATTCCCCACTTTTATCATTCCTCCCTCCATTATGCCTATATAATGGAAGAAAACTACCCCTGAACTTGTTGGAAAATGGGCATTTCACTACCCTCAAATATAGCAGCCATAAAGATGACCTCCTTCCCCAAAATATCCAAAAACCAACTAATTTAAAAACATAGGTTTTCAAGGAATTAAGATAAAATTGCCATATAATAAACTATCACTTCTATTTTTATTATTTTTAAAATCTTCTAAGACATAGAACTATAAGGTGCAATTATTTTCTTTTCAAAGATTAGAACCCTACTCATGTCATTGAACTTCATTTCAATATCTTATTACCATTTATGTATTAGGAAATTAAAAAAAATGAATGCATCAACGTTATTTCACACTAGACTAAGTGGTGTGTGATATGCTATAGGTATTAATCATCTAGCCCTTTCTGAGAGGCTAACTCTCTATCTCAACCACACCCTTGCTTTCAACCCCTATGGACAATCAAACACTCGCAAACATAAAGAAGTCAATACACATCAGTCAATAATAAAACATCATTTGTAAACATCATAACTTTAATGCATACACATACATCAAAATATGAACATAAGTCACGTCTACAGAATATCATCAAAATTCTCATAATACAAATTAACATATCTTAAAAATGCTCTAATAACATTAAGTTCCCCAAATAGTTAACATAGAAAATGACATGATTAATCTAATCCATGAATTAATCTAGCAAGTTAAAAATATTTGACCTAATCAAAATAACAAGGTTGCCACCTAATCACCATATAGGCGCAAACAAAGAAGTTGTATGACGAGTCATGACAAAATCCAATTAAGTGAAGATACTAGTAATGATTGTTGAATTGAATTGATTTAAACTTTTAGGAAAGATATTTTTATTGAATTGTTGGTTAAGATAGTCCATTATTGGGTTGAGCTTTTATGAAGATCAGAATCAACCAAAATTGAATTAGATTTGCAATCCCAATTCTTTAGTACATACATTATTATTGACAAATTATCATAAATCTTTCAAATGAAAGAATATTATTTTTAATTCCATTAATAACATAAAATAAAGTTAAATCTTATGTGCAACATTCAAAGAATTACATAATGTTTCAATTTCTATTATTTCCTAAAATTTTATTCACATTTATATTGAATTTGGTCCTTAGAATTTATATTTTATTTCCTCTACAATATTGAATGATATTTCATGTTTCATTTACACTTCTAAGATATTTTAAACAAAAACATTCATTGTCCTAACGATTTAAAAATGGCATTTTCAATATTACTACAATATAGAATTACCCAGTAACTTTTCAAAATGTATAAGAACAAACATCTTTATACAAAAAAAACCATGTACTAATGATTAAAAAATGACATTTTCAATCTTACTACAACATACAATCAATGAACAACTTTTCAAAATGTACAAGAACAAACCTCTTTCTACAAAATAAAAAGCCTATCGGTAAATCGTTGCACACACAAAAGCACACAACTACTTGTTTATTATAACTTTTTAAAATTGGAAACATACCAAAAATGTGATTTTTTTTGTGGTACCCCTAGAAATCATGGAAAACTAATTTTTAAAGTGTGTAGAATTTATAAACTAACTTGTTCTAAGAATCAACAAATGAGAAAAAAATCCAACCCAAAACTCTACATGTTGGTTTTTGACAAAAAAATGGGCATACATTTAAAACAAATTAGAGATGAAAGGTCTAACATTATTTGAATTCAAAATAATTTATATGGTTAGATTTCTAATAGAAATATCTATAACAACATGTAGCCTAATTTTATCATTATATAACCACAAGTAAACCTTATGGATTCCACAAAATAAAATACACATTTTTTTGTATAGTTGTTAGAAAAATGTTTCAGACCTATTCAATTTGTCCAAGTTTTGGGTTTGATCTCTAGGGAAAATACAATCCTTAGGCTTGGTAATTTTAGTGCATTACAAAGCATGCATACCCTAAAGCATGAGGACACTATAACACATATACACTATAGGGTGTGGACACCATTGCAGAATTTTCAAGGCTTAAGTGAATTTGAAAGAAAGTCAAACCTTGGCAAATACTAAATTGTTGTAATGTGTTAAAATTGGTCATAATGGGTCCAAAGTGGTATAGGACCCCTTGTGACCCTTTAAAATATAATCAAACCATAAATTATGTTGTAAGTAGTTATAACATGTCCTCACGGCCCTTATAATCCCTTATGACATAGTTAATAATTTTTCATAGGTTGAACGAGTCATAATGGGTCTTAAGTGGTATTAAAACCCCTTACGATACATTATGACCCATTACAACACATTAGAACCAAAAAAATTGTCCTTGTGGGTGGTAATGTATCCTAAGAAGTCTTATGATCCCATAGGATACACTTAATAGTGCTAATGCTTGGTAAGGGTTCATAATACATTGTAATGGCTCTTAAATAGTATTAGGACCCCTTAGTAGTCATCATAACACTTATAAATTGTGTCCTAAGGGGTCATAATATGTCCTAATGTGTCTTACGGCCCCATAGGACACACTTAATGACTTTCATGTGTCCAAATGGATTGCAATGGGTCCTAGCGGTCCTCGACAGTCCTAAGGGATCCCAATGTGTCCTATGACCCCTTAAAACACACTTTATGTTTCTAAATTGTTGTAGGGTTCATAATGGGTCATAATAGTTCTTTTATATTAGGACCCCTTAGGACCTATAATAGCTATTTTGACACATTACAACCATAATTTGTATCCTAATATATGGTAATATTTCCTGAGGGGTCTTATGACCCATTGGGACACACTTAATGGTTCTCATTAGTCAAACAAGGTTGTAATGTGCCCTAAGGTCCTATAGTATGTAAAGTGGCCAGGTAATGGGTCCTTAGTGGTACTAGGTACCCTTGTGGTCCATAATAATCCATGGTGCAAGGTATGTTCTTGATGAACATGGGATTATTGCTACATCTTTTGAATACACTACTGTGTGTTAGAGATCCTAATGGGTCCTAATATATTGTAATTGGTTGCAAGGGGTCTTAAGACCACCTATGATCCACCATGACACACCTCAAACCATATATTATGTCATTATGGTTTATAATACATCCTAAAAGGTCCTGAAACCCCTTACGACACATTTTGTGGGTTATGTGTTGAAAGAGGTCATAATGTGTCTAAATTAGTTAAGTAATGGGTCCTAAAATGTATTAGGACCCCTTGTGACCAATCGTGATAATGGTGCAAGGTATATTTTTATGAACATGGGATTACAACCACATCTATTGGATATAGCAATGCGTATTATAGGTTTTAGTGGGTCCTTGGGTATCCTAATGGGTCTTAATATGTCCTAATTGATCATAAGGGTCCTAAAACCATGTATGACCCATCATGACACATCTAAACCATTAATTATGTCATCATGGGTTGTAATGCATCCTATGCGATCCTGCGATCTCTTAGCACACACTTTGTGGTTCATATTTATCAAAAGGGGTCATAATGTGTATAAATAAGTTATGTATTAGGACCTAAGAGACATAAGGACCCCTTAAAACCCATTATGATCCATGGTGCAAGGTATATTCTCTTTGAACATGTGATTACAACTACATCTATTGAATATAGTAATGTGTGTTAGAGGTTCACGTGGGTCCTCAAGTACCCTAATAGTTCCAAATATGACCTAATTGCTTTTAAGGGGTCCAAAGGGGTCTTATGACCACCTATGATTCATCAGGACACACCTAAATGTTCAAATATGCCCTTACACGTTATAGTGCATCTTATGAGCTCCTATGTCCTATTAATACATACTTTGTGGTTCTTTTGTATTGAAAGGTGTCATAATGTGTTTAAATATGTTATGTAATGGGTCCTAGGTGGTATTAGAACCCCTTGTGACCCACTATGATCATGGTGTAAGGTATATTCTTGATGAACATAAATTATAACTAAATCTATTGAATATACTTATGTGCACTAGAGGTCTTAGTGGGTCCTCATGTATCCTAATGGGTCCTAATATGTCCTAATTGGTTGTAAGGGGTCCTAATGGGTCTTTTGACTACCTATGACCCATTCTAATAATTTAAAAAATCAATTATGTCCTATGGGTCATAATTCTTCTTATGTGGTGTTACGACCCCTTAGGACACAATTTATTATTCTTATGTTTTGAAAGGGGTAATAATGTGTCTAAAGTGGTCCTAGTTTATCCTAAGACCCCTTATGATCTATTTTGATCAATTTAAACCAATTATATTTTCTTTTCCCATTCCCTCTCCCACCTTGTTATCCCCATTCCTTTTTAGAAATTTTTTTTTTAATAGTATGTAGGTGCTATAGGGTGTATGTGTTATGGGAATGACAAAAAAATGGTATAAATGCATTATACTAGTCAAGAAGGCTCACATTTTCTATTTTATTGTCTGATCTTTTCATTATATCCAAGGAAAGTTCTCTTTTCATGGTGTTTAAGACCAAAAAGTAGCATAGTCTATCAATATGAACCATTAATTTAATTACTAATCCACATTGAAGTGGGAAAGTTAACCATTCATCAAGGAAATTGTTCATTTGAGGTAAATTTTCTAGTTTATAAATGATAAATGTGAGTAAAGAATCTTTTCTATAATAAATTTACATATTGTAATAGATTTTAATTTTACTTTGATATATTCTGATATATATTTAAATTATAATTTGTAAATTTTAATGATTTGATATGTAGAAATCATCATCATGCTAAGGAAAAGAACAAAAACTCTAATGTTGAATGAGTATATGAAAGATTTGTTGAAAAAAAGGGAATGAATGAAAATATTATGCATAAAAAATAAACTAAAATCTATGGATGAAGTATTGTATTTATATGAGGAACATAAACCACCAATAAAAAGAAATAGAGAATTACTATTGGAAAGAAAAAGATAACAAGTGAAAGGCTTGTACTCAACAACACAATTGAATTGTGAAGATGTTTGCACATCATCTATGAGTTACATAGTTAAAGGGACATCATCTTCCAATATTGGAGGAACAATATCATCCAATATTGGAGTCACACCATCATATCATGTTGAAGGCACAACATTAACATGAAAAGTTGGAGATGATCCATCTTTCACATCTCACTATCAAGATATAACATCTTTGATTAAAGGTATGAAATTCACTTATACTATTATTGATGATCCTAATGTTGATCCCATTCAAGGGTTAAAATTTGGTCCAAAAAATTGTAATAGAAAGCCAAAATGTTTGATTGATATTGAAATTAGTATATTGCAAACAATGCCTAACAAGATCACAAAGTGTACCTGTCAAAGAAAAGTTAACTATATTTGGAGATAATTTTATGTAGATTTAAATATGACTAGAAGATGTCAAAATTTTGTTGAAATGTTGATAAATCTAAAATTTAATCCCATCATGAAGATTCATGGGCTAAGAATGGTGGATGAGTCAAGTGAAATTTTTTTTTGTAAAAAATCTAATGACTCTAAATGAGAAACTGGGCTCTATGTTAGATACTAAAGATAGTAATATCACAAAACACATACTTACATCAATAATAGTAAGCACTAAAGTGAAGAAATATTGACTCATTAGAAAGACAAGCAAAACATTGAAAATAAGTAGAAAGTCTCTAATGAGAGTTGTGGAAAGGTGTGAAAGAGTGGAAGATCCAAATAAAAATGATTTATGTGTATTTTTTTGTATACTACCATGAAATTAATAAAAATTTGGTGCAACTTTTTACTCCTTTGGACAATCAGGACAATCCAACATTATCTACCCCAAGCCTAGGCCTAATTAGGCCATTTTTACAAAGGAATTTCCCTTTAAAATTGCAATCAAGATCTAAATCTTTGCACAATATCTTATCTTGAATCTAAACAAGGGATTTTGAGGTTAATTTTCACAACTACACTCATTTGAGGGGTCAAACAAACCCTCCTTAAATAGTCCCTAAAATTATTTCTTTCTCAATTTAGCATTTCCCTTTACTCCCAAACTCAAAAAAAAACTCTTCATCATGTATTCAATATATCTAAACATAATCCACCATAAAAAGTTACATCATGTGGACAAATACCTCAATCTAAGACTTCTACCCTCATTTCATGTACCCTTCTTAATCAATATGACTAAAATCCTTGATGGTCACCATCCAATCATTGTTTTCACTGAATGAATCATGTTAGCACATTTTTTTAATAAATTATCAAGCTTGTACCCCAAGAAACAAAAGATACATAAAGTGGGAGAGCCTTTATGACATTAAAAACTCACTAATTAACCCCAAACTAACAATGTTGAGTATGATTAGTCAAAAAATAGAATAGAAAATAGATTGAAAAGTCTCTAAATAGGTGTCTTAAAATGACAAAAAAAAAACAATATTAAGTCATATCCAATGTATATCCATAGGTTCTTTCTCCAATCAAATAAGAAACAATTCAAAAATAGTAAATACTTATTTTATTAAAATTTCCTTCTATTATTCATACAATGTCTTTGAATGGTGCTTCCCTTTGTGTCTCTCACATTTTTAGAGTATACAACTTGTTTAACCTCCAATATTGACTATAAATAACTAAGTTTAACAAAACACCAAATCCCTTGGTTTTTCTAACCAATCATTGTTATTTGACTTCAATTTATGAACCCCACCCCCCCACCCCCCAAAGACAAATTAGACCCTCCTAATGATTCCAAAGGCATGAAAATCAATTGAATCCTTCAACTATTGTGATATTGCTATCAGGATTGACCCATTCATGAAATATGGGTCAATGAGTTTGACTCAAAATCACACAGTTAAATCCTGATAGCAATATCACAATTTGAATTGCTGTGGAAATTATCTCCTATCCTTCAACTATGTCTAGAAATACTTAAAACCCCTTGCTAGACCCATCAAACCCTTAGTTTTTCAATTTGAGCAATTTGACAACTTTAGTCAATAATGGAATTTTTTGCAATATTTGACAACTTGATCCTAGTTATGGCTTTGCATGCCTTACTTCATAAGTTTTCACACTAACTACCATAATTTTAACCATTGAATCCTATTGACACCTACTCCATCCCTTGGTATAATATTTATGCTCAATTATGTTTCTTAGATCCTATGGTCCTTATCAAGACAATAAGGATTTACATTCACTTTTATTATTCCTATTACATCAAATGTCATGATTAACTTTCAAAACATCATAATTAGGTTCCTTATACCCATTCTTTCATTGATTAAGCCCCATTGGATACTTTGTTCTCTTTTTCTTGATTGGGTGCTCCTACATAAATGATCTATCCAATTTGGTGAGGGAGCTTGGGAGTAAGGGGCATAATAGATAAATTGGAGGGACAATTCTATTAGGTCTCCTACTAGGCCCAATTATACAAAACACATTATGGGTCATTTTGAGCATAGTTTGGTAGGCCTATTGAATATTTTGACTTGTTTAGACATGGAGTTTCATAATAATTTAAAAAGTGTAGTAATTTAATTAAATAGTAATTATAATCTTAATTAGCAAGATAGCAATCATTTACATGACACACAAATTTCATACATCAATACTTAAAACATAAACATGATATATATTTGGACATTGAACAATGCCATACATCAAACATATGTACAATAATCTCACACATCAACTATATGACTAATAATATGATACGTCAACTATATCTAATACAATATATAAAATACATATCCACTTACACCATATAAGCATATGATATATATCCCTAATCTATTCCTTTTTTTTGAGGGGATGAAAACAAATGTTGAGCTATTTTTTATCCTTGCATTAAGGGAGATGGTGTCGATGATGCAGTCTTCAACACTCATACTAGTCCTTGTGTCTAGAGTCTTCTACAACTTAAGCTAATAAAATAGGCATCAATAACTAGTACAAATCAAAATTTAATGATACATACATTTAAAATATAATATTTTCTTACTACTAATAAAATGCCACTATGTACATCCACTTTGGGGGTACATATATAATCAAGAGTAATAAGGCCCTAGAATAATGATCAAAATAATAATTAAACTACATACATGAATATCATTTCAAATTTTAGCACTAAGACTCTTTCATAACTCAGCCAAAACTTTTCAACCAGCTATTTCAATGATATAGAGTGTCTAATGACATCAAATTGAAATCCATAAACATTTAAATTTTGTAATATTTTTTTAGGTCTTGCTAGTTCCTAGTAAATGGATTTTTTAGAGGTCTTCAAGTCAAAATTTGAAGTTGCAACTTTAATCAATCCCTAAAACTAAACAACCAAAGGCTCATTATTTTAGGGACTAAAACTAGATCTTTAGTTCTTCTTTCCAATGGTGGAGATGGTTTTGAATTTTGAGCATTAGGTCAAAAGTTATGACCCCAACAAGTTGGGGTAAATAAATACCTAGTTTTAAAAAGTTTAATATAAATTGTGTTATTTTATTATAGCATGATATTCATTTCAAATTCTTATGGTTGTGGTGAATTTTGATGTTTCATGATTATATATATTCTTACAATTTCAAATAATAAGATGGATTTTGGCTTGCATACAACTCTTTTGAGTTTTTGCAAGTTTTTCCAAATTGAACATAAATATCATAGGTTTTTGATTCACATCAAATATTGTTGTTTCAACCCATCACTTAAATTAGATAAGTGGTATCAGAGAAAGAATGTTCATGTATGCTAATTCACACAAGAACTTCCTTTCAAGGATTAAGAACCCTCCTTTGAGATGCACAAAACCAAAGATGTCAAATAATTCATTAAACAAAAGATGGTGGAAGAGGTTTAGCTAGGCAAATAGAAGAGATGATGAGCCATCTTTCACAAATTTTACAAAACCAACAACCATCTGGGTTAGTAACACCATTCCATAGAAATACCCCTTTCAAAGTATAAGTGAATTTTGATATCCCAAATTTTGAAGGAAAAGTTGATGTTGACATCGTTGATAATTGGTTATCAAAATTGGATGAATATTTCTTTGTGAATCACTTCTCTAATGTAGAAAATATATAATTTTATCTCTTGAAAGCTGAAATGCATGTGAAACTAGCATGATAAATGAAAATGTTGGATAAATACAGAGAATCACTTTCTGTGAAGGATTGAGAATACTCTTTAATAACAAGCTCAAATGGGGATAATTTTTGGAATACATAAAAGAACCATACTTGCCTAAAGATATATATGAAGATAAATATATAGAATAGCAGTTTCTTTGAGAAAAGAGGGACCAATCTATACAATATTACAATAATACATTCCATGCAATTTTAAAAAAACTTGGTATAGAAGATTCAAAGAAGCACCCAATTTTGAAATATCATATTGGGATTCATAGATATATTCAAAATGAGATGAAATTATTGAATATTGAGACATTAGAAATTTCTTTCAAATATACTACAAAAATTGAAGAAAAATTCAAATAGAAAGGGAAAAGAGACTACCTTGCAAATAATAATCCAAGGTGTGAAGGTAGTAATAAATTTACAAGAAAACAAGTGGTTCAGGACCCTAGACTTCTAAAAAGACATAGACAGATACATACATGTTGTGAGACATACATAAGAGCTCAACCCATAACACAAATGATTATCAAAACATTAAAATTTTGATGGAAAAATAAGAGGAGAGGAAGATGAACATGAATCAAATCCAATAGAAACTTTTGAGAAATAGGAGAATGATTCAATGATAGAAGCATACCCATATGCCATATTTGCAACTTGCAAAGTATTTCCACGTGAAGATGAAGAACAATTATTCCATTCATAATGTAAGTTGATGGTAAGCCTCTGCATTTTATTATTGATAGTGGTATCCAAAAGAATTTAATTTCAATGGAGACCATCAAAATATTAATCTTGAAAATGACAAGACACCCACAACCATACTCCATGGGATGAGTTAATGAGGGGAAAGATACTCAGATAAATTAATAGTGTCATATACCATACTCAATCAAACCATTCAAAGATGAAGTAATTTGAGATGTAGAACCTTTAGATGTATACGATGTCATGTTGGGGCAACCATACATGTATCAAAGGTATAGGGTGTGTGAATCCAAACTACACAGTGTCACAATCAAGCTTGGTGAAAAGAAGTATTAAATACTAGAGGTATGTCCAACTCAAGTTGCTTCTTTGATTAGTGCTAAATAATATAACTATTTTATTTCTCAATCTAGAACTTCTATTTTTCTCATGATTCATCATGAGTAAAAAAATTCAGTTTTTCTTAACAAAAATACTAAGGTGGCTACAAAAATAGACCATTAAAATGAGATCGATGAAATTTTGAAAGAGTATCATAGTGTATTTAAATCACAAGTAGGGGTCCCAACACATTATCAAGTTAATCACTCTATCAATTTTTCTACGGACACCACTACCACATGAGCCAATATATAGGAGGTTAGTTTTGTAAAATGATGAAATTAAGAGATAGATTCAATAATTGATTGAAAGGGACACATTAGACCAACTACTTCAACATGTGGCAGTCTAATTGTTCTTGCTAAGAAGAAATATGAGACATGGAGACCTTGTATTGAATGTAGGGAACTTAAAAAAATTACTATTAAAAATAGATATCCTATTCCTCAAATTGATGATCTTTTGGATCAACTTAGAGGAATTTAGTTGTTTACTAAATTGACTTGAAATCTAGGTATCACCAAGTACCAATTGATCCAACAAATGTATGGAAGACTTCGTTGAAGTCCAAGGAAGGTTTGTTTGAATGGTTGGTTATGCCTTTTGTTCTTACACATTATCTTTACACATTTATGAGGTTGATGAATGATGTACTTAGACCCATCATTGATTCTTTTTGGGTTGTTTATTAGACGATATACTCAGTTTTAGCAAAACTCAATCTAAGCATTTGTAATATGTTGTACAAGTGCTTTTGACTCTGCATTAACATGGAATCTATGCCAAAATAGAAATTTTCTTTTTTGGTAATGCTTAGGGTATGCCATTGATAGTGAGTATATTCATGTAGATCCTACAAATATGCAAATAACTAGAGATTGACCACCTCTTATAAATTTTAGAGAATTTCACATTTTATTGGGTCTAGCTAGCTTCTATTATATATTTATACTTGGTTTTCACATTTTTCATGGCCTCTTAATCAATCACTCAGGGGTGGAACACAACCAAAATTGTAATGGACAAAGGAAAAACACCAAACATTTGAGGAATTTAAACTAAGATTATTTTTAGCTCTAGTATTGGTCCTTTTAGACTTGAAACAATAATTAAAAATAGAAATAGATGCATCATATTATGCTCTATGTGTTGTACTCTATTGAAAATAGGGAATAGTGAGGGGGGGAGGGGGGGGTGCTGAATTAGTGTTCCATAAACTTTTTTTTCCCAACTATGAATATTATTAACAATATTTAAACTTACATATATGATCAAACTTAAAAAGTAAACACAACTATAACACAATGCTACTAATATTGTTATTTATTAACTAGGAAAATCCCAGCCAAGGGAAAACCTCAGTGGGGATGGTACCCACAAAATGATCCACTAATCAAAAGTATCTTGTGAAAAATATTGACCTTGTTAGGAGTCTATTACATCTATATAGTGTATATGTCCTTGTTGAAGGACTAGGTCTTGTTAAAAGCCTCTACCCTATTAGGAGTTGGTATTACAATACAAAATTATGCTAGAAGACCCCACTACTCAAATAAGCAATAATATCTTTACAATTCTATCAAGAATATAGATATAAAAACTTTTTACACAGTGTTGATATCTTCAATATCTGATATATCCTTGTAGCTCTATCTTCAAAATTGATCATGCAACCATACTACTCTATAATAGTATCAAATTTGCATCAATAAAAATCATAGATAGTTTACATTCTAACATTCTAACATTACATTACAATTCCATACTTCACTAAACAAAAAGTCCTTCCTTTATACCAAAACATTTTATCCTGTCAGCCTTTATGCTTGATACTTTGCTAAATCTTTTAAATTATCTCTTTCTATTTGTGAATTACAACACTACCTGTACACAACTAAACCTTTAGCATTATTATCCACATTCTCTATACTATCCATACTATCTCCATCTAAGAACACACTTTCTCAAGTACTTCTAGTGAAGTGCACCAAAATAATCTCTATGACTATTCATTGTTTCCCTTCATGATACTTAGATAATTTTCTAAGTCTTAGTATGAAAAACTTAATTTGTTATATTTTTCCTTCTTAATACAAGCTATATGTTTCCATAAATGATAACCCTAAAAAACCTTCGTATCCAAATTTCCAACAATCTCCCCATTTGGCCTTGATGACCACATATGGGAAAAATTGGCTAAGTGTCAAAATCTTCAAAATTTGTGGTCTTGTGAAAATTGAAAAATGTGGATCATCTTCAAAAGTGATAGCATCTTATACACTATACTTCCCCTTTGATTATAACCACATTTGAATTATATCTCCCTCTATATACTATTCTAAAAAATGGAGTATATCTATAATTTTTATGTCTGATACTCCCCCTTTACATCAATGGCAAAGGTGAGTCAAAATATATGTACATGTCAAAATTATGGTTCCACTCATCTTCCTCATGCTAGTTGATTTCTAAAAATCTGCATACGATCATAAAAGCTTGTCTTAAATTTTTGGATGTCTACATCTCATGAAGCCTTCAATGCATCGTTTATGTTGATTATTCCACATAATCCATGAGCGGCTAATTATACTACATTCAAATTGGTGTAAGAAAACTTTTGATAAGATGTCCTTAGTTGTAAGAGTGTATCCAAGTGCTTTTGAATCAAATCCAATTTTGGTGTAAGATGATCTTGAAGTAATGTGAATATTTTGAGTATCTTTTTCTTATCATGCTCTAGCAATTTAAGTTCATCATTTTCCTTATGAATTTCTTATTAAACTCAATAAGCTTCAAATCTTGAGTCTTGAACTCTTCAACTATCCTATTAATATCATTTTATTTGTCTTGTAATGCCTTGATGACAGGTGTATTTTTGTGTGTAAAAGCATAATTAATATACAAATGTTTTTGATTAAGTAGAATAGGTTTTATAAGGACCCTAAAATCCAAAATTTTTTACAACATATTAGAAATAGAAATAATAAGTAAAGTCTAGCTACTATGCATCTGCTTATAAAAAGCCAAAACCAAAAGATAGGCCCATGGCCAAGAAACAAAAACCAACAACCCTAGATAAGGACGGAAAAAAAAAAAAAGACTGAAACTATTAGTTCTCCCTATCTAGAACCTATAGAATCTTGGCAGCTTCATTGGCCCTCCAGTTGTCCACATCCACTTGGTCCTAGTTTTGATCATTGGCTGCTCCCCTGGTCTCTTTCATTTCTCCCTCAGCTTGCCCAAAGTCTATGCTTTCCTTATCTTCTTTTTCCTTGCCAAATCCAGCATTCTTCAATGATTCACCCAGACTATTGATATTCTCATTCAGGGTGTTCAAAGTCGCAATCACCTGATTAGCTAGATTTTGATTAGAAATCTCCATCCTTTGAACTCTTTTTTCAACTTTTGAGATTCGATCATCCTGATCAACATGGTATCCCTAGTCGCTGCTTCTCATATGGTCGTTCTTCTAGATCCTTTTCTCCTTGAGCTCTTTTATCTCATGAAACAACCACTTGATAGAGAAAAAAAATTCTATCATGCTATTTTTATTTTTATTGAGGAGATTGAGCCCATATTCTCTCGTATTCTCAAAAATTGCAACCAGATTGGGTCAATAAGTTCATCGAAATGGATTTTTCCATCTTTATCCTACATCACTTGGGGGTTCATCATCTCCCTAACAATCCCCATCGTTGCCATTTTAGTGTTGAAATTTCTCCACAACATCCTCCTGCCTTTCAAAACCATCTCCCCATTATCTTCCACCAGAAGTTCAATCTTCCCCTATGGCAAAGAGATAGAAAGGACAGGGTCCAAAATCTCAGGAGTCTGGTCTTTTGTTTCTTCTAGCAACAAAGCTTCCTTAGCCTTTCTTTTCTTGGGGTTCCCTGACATAATTTTCATATCCTCCTCAACCTTCTCATTGTCCTCCCCCTTCATCTCTTCCTCTGACTCTGTTTCCTCTTCTTCAACATTATGCTCCTCCTCCTATTCCTTAGGCTTGGAGGGATTGGGGGTTAAGCCCTAAGGGCTCTTTCTGCTAGGAACAATGCTGGTAGAGGGAGAAATTTTCTCCCCTTCCTTTTACTTCTTCCCTTTAGAGGGTGTATTATCCTCATCTTTTGAATTTATGCTTTGCACTTCCTTAGAATCTGAGCTCTCAGTTTCCTTAGATACATCCCCAATTTCACTGAGGGATTTGCCCCTAGTCTAAGTCTTTAGGTACTCATAGATTAGAAGGAGCAAACCCTCATGAAGGATTAGGTTTGTAGTAGGTTTCTTTTTAAAACCCTCAATGCCCTTGCTCATTGAAGTGAAAAGATAAAAAGGAAAGGAAATAGTTATGCCATGCCTAAAATTATTTAATAGAATAAAGTGATGTGATCTGACCCTATCAAATCTAGTATCCAAAGATATATATTCGATAATAACCCTTAAGATATACCTCCAAAGCTTTTTAATCGACTCTATTTTGTAGTATGTCTCAATCTTCACGAGTTTCTTCCTTTCATCCTCATCCTTCACAAAGTCTTTGACTACATTAGCCGACATTTCCTTGTCTCTAAATTTTTTTATCCCCTCCAAGGGGATCTTTGTGACCTAGGCAATCAGTTCCACATTAACCTAATGAGAGACTCCATTGATTTTTACACACCCATCCTTCCATGATTTCACCATAATCTTAGTGATCTCCTTGTCAAAACCATGGAGTTTTTCTATGAATCTCATAATACCACCCTTCTCTAGCTTATGCTAGACCTTCGAGCTTTTCCTCTAGTTTTCCACCTCCCCATCAGCTCCTTTCTACTTCTCTCCCCTACCATAATGACCTCTGGTTAAAAAATCCTACACCTGCTCATTGTTCTCTCATACACTTCAGCTTCCTTCAAATTATGAACCCTAAATTTTTTCTTACATTTGGAAATTATGGTGGTAGAAGGAAAATTGATCCATAAAATATGCCACACATACTTGATATGATGGATAGTTAATATCTTCACATGATTTTCATTTACACCTTATCCAACGTGCAATCTTACAAATCTTTCCATAATTAAAATTGGATTGCCTTCATACTTCCCTAGATATGATCTAGCAAGATTAAATCTTTTACATCCCCCAAAATATTATCTCTATTATGCCAAATCATCGTAGAGTTTTTGACTACCACTTTGTTTGCAAACTAGTCTGTGGCTGAGTTGGCCTCCCTGTACACATGGCTGATGTGGACCTTATTAAATTTGCCTAGGTCAGATTTAGTCTCCTCCACCACATTTGCAATGGTCCAAGAGGGAAAATATTGACCATTTAAACAATTAATAATATTTAAAGAATCCCCCTCCAACCATAGGTTCTTGATCCCAGAAGCTAGGGCCAATTTGACAATGTGACAGGCTGCACTGGCCTGAGAAAAATGGTTTGACTGAGACCTAAGAGGGTAGGAAAATGCTGCAACACCACCCCCTTGACTATTTTTGATCTTTTTTCCATAGCCAGTAGGACTAGGATTCCCTTTGGCTGCCCTGTCAAAGTTGGCTTTATGCCAGTCTTCAGGGGGAAAAGGCCACCTAGCCTCCTATCTTTTCCTATCCCTATCCTTTTTCTTTTCTATGTTGTTTCCTCCTTCTTCTATGACTCCTCCCTTTCTAATAGAAAAATTTTCCTTCATTGAAACTTCAATTTTCTTTGCAATAACAAAAGAAGGGGATTCCTTGTCTCTGAAGATAGAATTATTTTGCTCTTTCCATATTCCCCAATAGAAGTGCAGAAGAGACTAGGAGCATAACATCTGAGTCTTCATTCTGATGTGCACACTATTCCATTCTATCTCCCAATATTTCTTGCAAAGGTTACACCTATTTGGGATAATCTGACCTCTCTTTTCCAAGTTATGCAAGGTAAGAATTTTGTCTTGGAGAAGAAACCAAAAGAATATGCTAATTTTTGGGGTAAGACTAGGAATCTAGGCCTTAGCCCAGATGGGTTTCTCCATTCTATCCCACAGTGAAAAGTAACTTGAAGCAATAGGGTATTTCCCATTTGAGTTGTCTCCCCAAATGACTTCATCCCTCTTTTTATTAAGGATCATAGCATTTAGGATAATCATCAAAGGTTTGAGGTCCTAGGAAACTAGGGACAAATCTTGCCATCCTTGACCAGCTCTGTAGTCACTTACTTTCAAACCAAATCTTCTTATACATAATTCTTCCATCTCCCATAGTTAGGGTGATCAATAAGAGGTCCCTGGCTTAGCCAATTATCCTACCAGAAAAAGATATTTTTCCCATTGCCTACTTTCCATTTTGCCTTAGATTTGGCCAAAAAATTTTCCTTTAGAATCCCATTCCATATGTAAGATCCTTGAGGTATCTTAGCCTCACTAAGAAAAAAATTGAGAGACTACCTTCTCAAAAAATTCTCCACCATGACATCCCTCCATTCTCTT
Organism: Cupressus sempervirens; assembly: GCA_028749045.1. Taxonomy (NCBI): domain Eukaryota; kingdom Viridiplantae; phylum Streptophyta; class Pinopsida; order Cupressales; family Cupressaceae; genus Cupressus; species Cupressus sempervirens. The sequence continues at coordinate 460,334,706 of CM053784.1, forward strand.
GAGCTCTGAAAGATGTGGCATATTTTCTTGGCTAACAAGGCATTGTTGGGATGTCTAATTTTTCTAATGCCAAGACCACCATAGCATTTATAAAGATAGACATGGTTCCAAGCAACAAGATGATATCTCTTATTATCTTCAATACCTATCAATAAGAAATCTCTCTAAATCTTCTCCATTCTATCAGCATGCTTATCTGAGATCTTGAAGAGGCTGAAGGCATAAGTAGGGAGATTTTGAAGAGTAGATTTCACCAAAGTACATTTTCCTACTTGACTAAGGGTGGCACCTTTCCAACCAGCCAATTTCTTGTTGAATTTATCAAGGATACCATTCTAGAGGTTTGGACCCCAATGGCATACCAAGATAGCTTGTTGGAAGAGACCCAACACCACATCCTAAGATGCGAGCAATTCTCCTTTGTCTCTCCAAAGGTGTGTTGATAAACTAGACCCAAATTTTATCAAAGTTTATAGCCTAACCAAAAACCCTTGTGTAGGTATTCAGCAAACCTTTAAACACTTTGGCCTCCTAGACCGAGGCATCTCCACCTAGGATATTATCATTCACAAATTGCTAATGGGTAAAAGAAGTTTGTCGTGATGAAGGTTTGAGACCATGTAGGCTCTGATCTTGTCTTTTTCTTAAAATTAACCTCCCTAAACACTCAACCATAATAATGAAAGGAACTAGAGGTAAGGGGTCACCCTATCTCAACCCTCTTGAGGGGAAAAAGAAATTCAAGGGAGAACCATTGACCAAAATGGATAGAGAGGGGGTTGAGACAAGTTGAAGGATGAGTCTACAAACTTGGGCATCAAAACCAAAAGCTTGGAAGATAGCCTTCAAGAAATTCTAGTCCACCCTGTCATAAGCTTTAGACAAATCTAGCTTAAGCAGAAATCCTTCCCTCTTCCCAGCTTCCAAGGAATGAATCACCTCATGAACCATAATAATAGAGTCTAAAATTTGTCTCCCTAGGATAAATCTAGTTTGTTGCAGGGAGATAATCAAATGAAGGACACTGAGAAGTTTGGTGGTTAAAACTTTCGAGATTATTTTATAGAATGAGTTGCATAGACTGATGGGTCTAAACTTATCCATCAAGTTAGCCCACAAGATTTTCGGAATAAGCACCAAAAAGTAGCATTGATTTCTTTCAAAAGATTCTTGGCCCCAAAAAATTCTTGCACAACCTTCACAACATCCCGTTTGACCACCTCCCAATATAACTAGAAAAAGAAAGAAATCCATTGGGGCCAGGAGCTTTATCACCCGAAAGAGAAATAAGGGCTTGATAAATTTCTTGCAGGAATGGAATAGCCTTCAGCATAGAGTTGTGGTGATCCTGCAATAGAGAAGGAATAGCATTTAAAATGTCTTCTTGATCTATCAAGGATAGAGAAGGATCCTTAGAAAGAAGTGAAGAGAAGAACTTCATAGGTTCATCCACAATCTCATTAGCCTTAGTAAACAAGGTCTGCCCCCTTTTGATGCTTGAAATCCTATTATGTGCTCTATGCTTTAAGGTGGATAAATGGGAAAACTTGGTATTATGGTCCCCCTCTTTGAACCAATCAACTCTTGATCTTTTCTTCCAAAAGTGTTCTTCCCTACTTATGATGTTATGGAGATCAGATAGAATAGACCTTTCTTCAATCTTATTCAGGTCGTTATATCCCTCCAGCTGAATCTCTTCCTGGACAATACGAAGCTGATCTAACTTCTCATCCTTCTCCTTGAATATATGCCCAAAGCCTAACTTATTCCAAACTTTAATGTTTCTTTTCAAATTCTTCAATTTTTGGGTTATCTTGAACATTGCAGTTCCTTCCACCTCTATGTTCCACCAAGAAGAAATCTTGGCTTCCAAATCCAAAGGGGAAGTCCACATCTTCTCAAAATAAAAAGGGAAATTTTGTTTGACCATCAGAGGACTAAAAGAGAGTGAGATGAGAGAGTGGTCTAATCCAAATCTGGGGAGAAGGGAAAGTCTGCAAGAGTGGGTTTGCATCCAAGCAGGGGAAATGAGGGCTCTGTCAAGATGGACTTGGATACAGTCCCCACCAACTCTCCTATTAGACCAAGTGAAGCTACCCCTTGAGAGATCAACATCCATGAAAGCTAGATTGTTAATAAAATTTGAGAGGTCTAATTTACTTTCCTAATTCAGGGCTAGTCCACAAGCTTTTTCACCATTAGTAAGGGGGGGGGTTGAAATCCCCCATAATAACCCCTTTATTTATATTACAGTTATGTATAACATTAAGAATCTGAGCCCAAAAGACCCTTCTCTCCCTTTTAGTGTTGGGAGCGTATAGATTTAAAATAAACCAAAAGTCACCACTATGTACATGGAAAACCTTATAGAGGAGAGCATTACCTTCATTATGAATAGTACAGATCTGAAAAGCCTTTTTGTTATAGATCATCAACACCCCCCCTGTGGCTCCCTCCAAATCTGTAGCCCCAATACTCATATTTCTGTTGAAAGACAACTTGCTTGCCACATCTTTTCTCATTTTAGTTTCTTAGATCAGTAAACAATCAGGTGTTTGGTCTTTGATCATATTTCAAACTATCTCCTAATTATGGGCACCATTTAGGCCCCTTATATTCCAATATATGATCATCATCTCTTTTTTTTAGAGTATTCCTTGGTGGCTCTCTAGCTCCATCTGCCAAATTCTTTTTGGTTTCATCCTGCACTGTCTGATTCAAGCTTCTCCTACCTAGAGTCTTAAACTTTACCCCAACATCAGCCTTGACTCTACTTTTGGTCATCACTGGAGACACTAGAGGATGATCATGATTTTGATTCTTCTTCTTTTTAACTATACTCCAGTTACCTTTACTATCTTAAGAGCAACTATTAATCCATTCCTCCCATTTTGATATCTATTCTGGGGAAGAATTATTGATAAGCTTTAAAATCTTCATCCCTAGATCATTAGAGGCAGACATATTCACTAGGGGAACAATGGGTAGATCTGATTCATTTCCAACCTGACTGATCCCATCATTAATGATTCCTTCTCTTAGACTGAGAGCATCCACCTTTGGTAGACCACCAACTCTACTATTCGGGGTTACCGAAGCTGTTTTTGGTGAAATCTCCATCCGAGGTGTCTCCAACCTACCAATGTCCTGCTCTTTCTCGATGAGCAAGTTATTTCCAACCTTTCTTTAATGCATCTTATTATTTCTTTGATGCAAGTATCCAAAACTTCCATACCACCTCTAACATGGTTGCAAAATATGTTAAATAACCTTATATCATGTTCATTTTGAACTTTTATATTTATTGCCTCTTCCAAGGTAGAATAATGATTATTAAATTTAGTTAAGATTTTCTCAACTTTTTTCTCAATGTTTAGCTCATTTATTTGTACTTGGAAGGGTAAGGTGCTTTGTATCTTGTCAATAATTTGTCTAATTAACTTTGTGCATTCTTACTTGTCTTCCCTTTTTCTTCTGCCATTTTTTTTATAGAGAATGCTGATAATTGAATATATTTATAAATAGCCATACTTCCCTCAACCATACCTAATACATCTCATAGAAAACCCAAAAATAGTTCTTCAAAAGGAGATTTAGAAGTACTTGCAGGTGTAGTTTTAGTGGCCTTTGTGGGTGTTTGCAAGAGAGTGATATGTCTCTCTTCAACTATAGGCCTTTTCTCAAGTGGTGTTTGTGATGGTTGTGTTTCCATTTAATTTTGTCTCTACTCCTCCTCTCCTTTCTTTTCTTCTTTTTTCACTACCTATTTTAGTGAGATAGTTCTTAACCTAGCTTCCTTTACTATATTCTGCTAATGTGGTTGAAAATCAAAGTCCACACTCATGGAACTAGGTGCTAAGGACATCACTTTATGTGATTCCTATTTGTGCACAATGGTCTAATCTTTTTTACTCTTCATTTTATCTTCTTCATCCTCTAAAGTAGAATAATCAACAATGTTCCCACTAACCAAATTGTTAACATTGAAGTCTTTCTAACCTGCAAATGGATTATCATATGTACTAGAAAAAAGGTCCTCACTGGTATCAATAGTGATTATAGGCCCCCTATGACCATGTTATCATTTCATAAATCTGGTGCATTAAATGATTCCATAACATTGTTATCCCATGGCTCTATCTCTACTACTACATGCTGGTAGTTTCACAATTTTTTGGCTCATTAAGTACTTGATATATTGTTTATTTGTTTCTCCTCTTACCTCTTCATACAACCCTCACATGGTTTTAGTTTCTCTCATTTAATCTCTCAATAAAGGATTTAATTTTTTCTTGATCTTTTCCATTTTCCCATCATTATCTAATATACAAAATTTATTTATACATAGTTCTCTTAATTGTTTCTTTTCTTCTACTTTCCTTAAGCTAGATTTTTTTAGCCTTTCATACACTTCCATAGGTAATTGTCCATGCAAGCTAATGAGGGGTGTCTTGAATTTCATCATGTATTTTATCACCAATATATCCAAGTTTCTTCTTTGGTTTGCATCATTATTATCATAAAATTGTTTCAACTTTTCCAACTTTCCATCACTCATAATTTATTATTCATCTATCCTATCTTTGGCTTCTTCATTTTTTCTTGTTATCACTTCCTTTCTATGATTGATCAATATTTGGTTTTTTTGCAAGAGGAGAGATATATCTTCTCATGCTTTTAGATGGTGCCTCTTATTCTTCATGTTCTTATATCTTCTTCCCAATATAAGTCATTAATACTCTAGGCTTCTTCTTAGGTATAGTCCACTAGCCATTTCCTTGATCCTCTTAAAGCTTTTAGGAGTTTCCTCCACTTTTTATTGCTTGATAGGTGCTAATGTTGCTAGTGGAGAGGTCTTTTTTAACTTCTTTATGGTTTCTATAGGAGTTCACTTTACTATTATAACTTCTTCTTATTACATTGGTGTTATATGTATACTAGAAACGTGAACCACTATAACCCTTCTATACAAGGTATTCCATGAATTGGAATGCTTGAATGCTGAGTTAGAGCTCCCTATCCATGGAGTGCAAAGGATTATTTTTGAACATATGAATAGCTCTCAATTGAGCCTTAGAGATACAACCCTTGCTAGTAAACCATGCAATAGGAGGTTCTTGAGACAAGAGAAAGAATGCAAGTGTCCAAAAGAACTCTAAAAAATGAAATGCAAGTATGATCTATGGTAAAATGATATGCACAATGCAACTAGATTAATAAAAATGAGAGTGTTACAACAACCATTCTAGTTAAGCTAGGAAATTCAAACTATTGCAAAATGAATTACACTACTATGCAAGATGAATCTAAGCTAACATGAAAGAGGTGATGAGATAATTAGACAAGAAGTGAGAAGATCTCCACAAAGCTCTAATGAAATCTATTAGGAAATGTGCAACATAAAAATACTCAAGAAGATGGATCCTTTGAGAAGGAGAGAGCTCTTTTTTTTAAAGGTAGAGGGATGGTTGAGATCAAGATCAAGGAAGTGGAAAATCAAGGGTGAGGGTTGAATTTTGGTATGATCCATGTGTAAGAGAAAGTCAACAAATGAAAAGGAGTTGACTTTTCATGTGAGACAAAAGCTTTTTCTTTTTAATTTGTAAATAGAAAAAAGGACTTTATGTGTCTACATTGAGTGCATTAGAACAATGGGGTCTTTTATTCAATTAAAAGGGGACATGTTCTTTTAATTAAATATGGACTTAGGATAATATAGTCAAACTATAGGTTAAAATCAAATCAATTGACTTTTAGCAATTTAGCCTAGGTAAATGATTAAATAATTTAGCCAAAATGTTGAGAAGGGGGCTAATAGGCCATATGATTATTTTTAGGTGATTAAATTTTCCCCTCTTTGACTAATGTATGATCAATTTGGAAAAACCTTATGTCAAAGAATACATAAGCCAAGTAGGTAGCAATAGATAAAGAGATCTAATTCTGAAGAATGAAATGTAGAAAGAGATAAAAAGTCCTAAATCTACACCCTGATAGCCATAGTACTAAACACTAGGAAAGAGATGATATTAGAACTCAAGAAGAGTAATAACACAAGAAAAATAGATAGATCAAGAGAAAATGAAAAGATCAAGCATATACTCCTGAGACATAGATAGTTGTAGCAAGCGATGATAGAGTATTTCTATCCCCTTGGGATTGAAATCAAAATGAGGTAAAGGGAATGTAGAAATGAGCCAGATATGAGAAAATTGATATATAGAAAAGTCCATGATGACTAATAAGTGTTTAAAACTAGAGAGTGACTATTAAGACGTGATAGAATGCCCTAGTTTGACTAGAGTTGACCAAGAAGGATACAATATGCAAATTAGGCCAAGTCAAGTAAAAAGATGATTTAGAAGTGAAAGATGTGAATTTAAGTAGTTGTGAAGTGTAGAAATGATGAAGACATGGAAAAATGAAGTTGCCCTAGTGAAGATTCGAAGATTAGACCTCAAAAGGTCAACTAACTATATAGAAGAAGGTAGAATTTTGAAATGCAATTTTGATTATCAAGATGAACTTAGATTTTGATTTTGATCTTGAAAATGGATCTAGGACGTCGAAATTAGCTAGGGGTGCAATTTTTTCAAAATTCTAAGGTGTTTGAAAATGAGTCAAATGAGGTTGAAGGACTATATAAGGGGTGCAAGGGTCATTTTCAATTCATTTATCTTTTTTAGTTTTGGAGAACTTTTGAGCAATTTAGAGAGAGATAATGGCTTTAGAAGGCATTCTAACATGCACACATAGTTCTGAGTGCAACTGGTTGTACAACTGACCACCTGAGTACGAGGCCCCAGTGAGTCTTGAAACATTTTCCATTTTTTTGAGCATTTAACACATTTTTATTAGGTTCGTAGGGTTTTTGAAAAAATATTGTATGATACTTTAAAGGTATCACATGGATATTTTAAGAAGTATCACACGATACCTCTATCAAGCAAAAAGTATTGCACACCTTTAGGAAACTCTATTGCACCAACCCTACCTAAACCTCATATGACCTAGTGTAAAGTATCGCCCAACCAAAAAGTATCACCTAGGTAGTATAGAAAGTATTGTACAACATTTTTTCATCAAATTGAATTGCCTAGTTATAATAAACAATATCACACAATTTGTTTTTAAGCTATTTTTGCATGTTTGAGCACTGTTTTATGTTGTTTTGCTTGATTGGGGATGCTTATAATAGATATTGATATTTTTTATGTTTGTTTGAATCAATTTTGCAAAAAAAATTCTTGCCCTTCTCGTCCGAGCTCCCAAGGTGGTAGGGTCATGTGTTCTTCAGCATCTACATGTTTGTGAGAAGGTTAGTATATCGAGTATGGGATTGAGATGGTTGACACACATGTCCCATATATGGGCAAAGCACAGTTTGCTGAGTACTCTAGCTAAGCGGTGGCACACCGAGCACAACACTTTTCATTTATCGATTGGTGAGGCTACTATCACATTAGAGGATGTATATCACATCCTTTGTGTTCCATATCATAGAGATCTAGTGAGTATTTATGTTTTGTTGCTCATTTATTTTAAGTTTTTTGATAGCCATACAAGATGTATTGACATGAGGTTTTACATGTCACAAGTTTATTATGATCAAACCCCAATAGAGGGGAGATTAGTTGTACAACATATATTTCAGGATGTCACTATCCTAGACTATCACTTGAGATGGGAGAGGCTCATAGATGAGTATCCACTTCCTCACCTTATTTGTTCACTGGTTACTCAAGCTCTGGTCATCGATAGGGACCAAAAGGGCTTCCCACTAGGATGGGGTAGATTGGTGGAAAACTTGATTGAGCGGCCCCAGAGGATGGCTTGGGGACCAATGATGACCAATGATCTTAGCTGACATGTATCATGAGTTGCACAAGAATTTTTATTGATCTAGGTGGAAGTGGGGGTGTGGTATAGTACTGGCCCATTTATGGGCTTGGGAGCATATTGTAGTGATTTGACCGTGGGTGCAACCATGAGAACATTGTGAGCCATTTATTTTTAGATATACATGGTTCATCCCATAGAGTCACAATGGTGATGTGATATATTATGGGTGCATTTCTCATGAGCTGACCTCTTTTGTCTAGTGGCCATATCTTTAGTGCCATAGATGATCTGATGCATAGTAGCTGGAGTATGTGTGCTATGGTTGGCCACTGGTTGGGAGGCATTCATAGATCATTGAGAGATTTGTTGTCAGCTAAGTATGGTGGTAGTTTGCATAGAGGTAGGTGATCTCGATGGAGACCACCACTCATTCTTGGTTCTATAATGAGGAGGCAAAGGCATGGTTACCTATGTTAGATCATAAGATTTCCCTAAGAGATACAACAATGCTTATGACGGAGCCCTGGGATTATCACCCAGACTTAGAAAATGCAAGAGCAAACCCAATATACTTATATGAGATGCAGAGGTATCCTTTCCCAAGGTTCACATGATGAGATGCACCACCTACGATAGTAGAACATGGAGGGGATGGTGGAAATGGAGGAGGAGGCAGAGGTAGGGGTAGGCATATGGAGGTTGAGGGTAGTTCTTGAGCAAGTAGGAGGAGGTGGATATGGTCTTGATCTATGAGGGAGGATGAGAGCAAGGAGGAGGAGGAGGAGGACCCTCCACTGAGATGCATGAGGGTAGAGTAGGAGGAGCCATGATAGGAGTAGCATATTAGAGAGGATGATCACGATGCAAGGATTTGGGCCCTAAAGGCAGAGTTGCAGACAACATGGGGTTCCCTAATGGTGCAAGATCAACAACTAATAGAGAAGTGGACATGGGAGTAGATCTCTGTAGGGAGCGGGATGCTACTAGGTGAGAGTTAGAGCATCATGGAGCACTAGCTACTTACTACTATGTGATATAAAGAGGTGTGGTTCCACTGGGATAGGGGTTGCCTAATTATTCAAAGAAAGTGAGAAGATTAGAGGGTACTATACAACTACCAGATAGGAGGTAGGCTCTACCTCCATGACTGCCACTAGCTGAGAAGGGTAGGAATCACTCATAAAGTTAGGAGTAGGTCTATAATTATTTCCTTGTGATAGTTTTGTTGTACCATATGTATTTTGAGACATTTATCCATATTTTGGATCTCAAATTATATATGTACTTTTAACACATTTGATATATATGAGATACTGAATTCGATTGATGTACTTGTGTATTTGCCTTATTTTCTACTAATGGGATGGATGTTGTATATGGATATTTCAGCATTTCAATTTTATCTTTCCATGTGATGTTTCAATATTTATGTTTATATGCTCATGGATCTCTCTCATTTATAGTTTAGCTCTCATGATGTAGACTCATGTTTTCAAAATGTGATACTTAGATAGATGAGATGTGATATTTTAGATTCAACCCCTATGACAACAAGATAGAAAAGAGGTGAAGAAAAATTTCAAGAAGATGAAAAGACATGGTCAAGAAGAAAATGAAGGAAAGATGAGAGAAATTAGCTAATATGCCTGTAAAGGATGAAGAGAGAGCTCTCCCCATATGCAGAAATGCAAGACTAAGGTATAATGATCCTATGATACAAACTAGTATGCAATTACAAGGAACACAAAACATTTAGGCTCTAATTTCATCATTGAGCATTATTAGGGACATTTTAAGATCATATAATCACCACTCGTATAACTATGAGGATATTAGTATGATCTATGTTAGGTAGAAATGTGGGAATCCAACTTAAGCATCAAAGACATGTAAGTCAAGATGATTAATGAAATTAGATTCCCTAAGTTTAGTATAGCAAGATTGCACCTATATCAAGGCATATGTGCCAGGATAGCCCCTGAGTGTGGTCTTGTGAAAATAGACAAGGATGATACATCGTAAGTCAAAGTTTCAAGTAGGATAAGAATGAATGCTCTAAACACCTTAGACTAACAAAGTATACCCACAAGAAGAAAGCAAGTAAACATGCCCCATGTCTCCAGTCTTCTAGTCCATGAAATCCTTGAAATACTATTAAGGAGGGAACACTTAGCAAAAAAATCATCATAAACAACACACAAAGAAGATAAAGTTCATCACAACTAACTGAGTTTTACTTTTTCATGTGTGTGTGTGTGTGTGAATGTCACATGGTCATTTCTTCAAGATTTGAATATGATAGTGAGAAATATCATAGCACCCTAGATTGTAGGTAGACTATCTAAAAAGTGTTGAGAGACTCTTGTTGTTAAGGGGGTAGTGTTGAGAAATACTATTTTGTATGAGTTGCCAAAGAAACCCCAATGAAATAAATGTCATATTATTATGTTCTCTTCTTTATGGATTTGGAGTTATTTTGATGGAATTTTACTGATATTGATGTCACAACTTGATACTTATTGATAGGGAAAAGTGAAACTAACATCAAATGCAGTGATGAAATTCTTAACATTATCCTCGAGAGTCACACAAGCAAGGAGACAGAGGCATTGAAAGAAGAATTTATACGTAGTGTCAAATATTTGAAGGTAAGTAGTAATTAATATCAAGCAATAATAGTATTTCAATAGATGTTTATGTTTTATAGTATCTAATGGATCATGATCTAAAATATTATGTGTTCTTCTATAAGATTTTGTGGCATCTTCAAGACCATGTGGTCAACATTGTGAGGGTTGTAGCAAACAACCTTCATGTAAGTAACACTTTCTCTTTACAACATTACTAAAAATTACAATATTATTACATTGCTAAGTTTATTTAAGGTAGATTTAGTTTGAACTAGTTTAGGTTGTGCTTGATGATGAAAGGTGAGAGTGTTATTACCACCCAGTTCAACTAATAACTTATTTACTATGAATAGATCAATTTGTAAGTTGTAGATCATATCAGGTATAAGATTTATAGTTTGAAATGTAGCTTCACATTCTATGATCAAAATTTACAAATGAATGTGGCTTTTATGTGATATACGATTCCATATTAGAATTACCCCATAATCCATAGGTTCTAGGATCAAAACTTGGCTCTGATACTTGACTTTTATCAACAGAGGATTCTATAATTCTATTATACTTTTTAAGGTTTTCTTTATCCTATTTTTCTGGCAAAACCCATATTGATGTCCAAGCTATATTTTTCCATGTGGTCCTAGTTATTTGCTTAGAATTTTTTGATGCACTTAAGAAGATCCATTCTTAATAGCATTTTAGGAAATAGCTAACATAATTAAGTTAAAAGATGTTTAATTACTTAACAAACATATTTACCTTTTATATCATTAAAATATGTTTAATTACTTACCACTTCCTTACTGCACCTTGTACCATTTGAAGTGGTATCTGTTGTGTTCCATATGGTTGCACCTAATTTATCCATCAATAGTTTTGATCTTCATTATGGTGTGTAATGTCCCATATTAGAATAATTATTATTTGGTAATAATTATCTTGAAAAAATCCACTTTAAGAGATTTCCTTCTATTCATTATTATATAACAATGAATAATAACTTGTAAATATTCTAGTTTGATAAGTTGAATAATAATATTATACAAGGGGCAATGTATATGGATCTAATTTTTTAGTTAGATATATGCCAACTTGGTATATATATTTAATCCACATATTCAACATTACTGAAAATTATAGTATTATTACACTTTCTCTTTAATTAATACTTTCTCATATTCCTATGAGAAGAAAGAATGTAGTAGTTGTACACATTGTGAAACAATATGAGCAATAACAGAATATAATGGTCGTACTAGTGCAACATTGTTTGCTTTCATCAACATTATAAAACTTAACTTTTATTTTTGAATGCTTCTAGCTAGTATCCTATTTGATCTTTATCCATTACAAATTTCTTTCTAACAATGTATTCTTCAGCTCATGATGAAGTGTGGATGCCTCCTTCAGTCGTCGCTCTGATATTGTTGAGTGCATTGTCAGCAACAAGGTTCTTGCAAACATCTTTGACTATGCCAAGTACAACAGGGAAAACCTAATTTTTCTATATTTTGTAATGTGCTAATCATGCATTGTTTTTTTTTGGGTGGTGTTCATACCCAAATTGACCAATTAACACAATATAATTGTTCTTCAAATATTGAAATTCCTTATTGCATACATTCAATTTGACAATCAATTAAAGAAAAAATTTAAGATTTGATAATAGGAAATAAAATGAAAGAGATAGAATTGACATCACCAAAAGATCAAATGAGCATATAAGCCTTTATATTAAATTTGAAATGCTTCACCACATTGTTAAATATGTTGCTAGTGCATATAGTTGACAAAACCTAGAGTGAACAAAAAGAATCGACTTCCTCTGATATATAATGTAAAATTTTCTATCCTATGATATCCTATTCTAAATCTAGCCCTTATAATTATAGGCATCAGATTGATTACATTGTGAAAGGGTATGTTCCTTTGTTTAAAAAACTATAACTAATTGACATAATAACAAAAAATTGAATGCACTTTTAAGCATAATTATAAAACAAAAGGCATTATGTTGCTGATTCTGATATGATGATTCAATAAAATCATCACATAGCTTGATGTGTTTGACATACTTGTCATCCTTTGCCAGATTTGCATTGTTGATAATCACTCAGGCTTTGAGTTTGATCTTGAACATATGCTCTATTTGCATGCTTGCCTTTGTCATTTCCAGATCAGCATTCCATGTTTCTTCTAGGGCTTTTTTCTACATCACATGGCATGTATCCATCCATCTATCTTAGCTAATGATGTCACCATTTTTTCACTGCCAAGATACAACTCCATGCTCTATCGCTAATTTCTCCATTAGTTTGAAAGAAACCTGGAATTCTTGAGAATGCATAGTATGATGTCTAATCAATTTCTCAGCCTCCTTTATATCTCCATCCTCTTTGAGGGTATCTCTTTCTTTAACCAATTTTTTATATATCTCATTATGTCTCTGGGCCAGAGGTTCATACACATTATAAGCATCCTAGACCTAACCTAATTTAAGCAAAAATTTCTTAAGATGATTTATAATCATGGTATTGGTGACCTCCCTTCTAATCATTGAGATATATTCTAATTTAGAATTTTCCTCTTGCAGCCTCTTTAATTTAGACTTTAGGGCATCATCTGATGATTATATCCTTGGTTACATTTGAGGCTATCCTATTTTCAACAAATATTTGTACATAACTTTCCAATTATCTCTTTCAAAAGTAAGCTTTTTAACACTTACTTCATTGAATAATGCAAGATCTACTTGCATGCCTGAAACTTTGTTTGGGTCTATGACACCAACTTTTAATGTCATTAAATGACCAAATTCTTATTCAACATCGATGATTTTTGGCCTCTTATGTGGTGAATATAAATCCCAAAGAAACATAGATTTCTCATCCTTAATAAAGCATGATTCAATAATAACATCTTTAACACCTTGCATGTCCAACTTCATATCCTGCTTGCTTGATTTGATCAAATTGTCAAAAATATATGATGCACTTAAGTCCCAACCAAGTAGAACCATTACCCTTTCCTCATTTAGAAATTGTCTCCCTCTCACCAGAGTCATGTGTTCAACCTCTCTCTTAATATCTTCTTTCAGATTTGACATTAATTCCTACTCATTCTGAGGAGAGATATTAGGGATACTCTGCCTCAACAATTTACCTCTGTGTTTATACAATACAACTATAAATTATTTTAATTTGATGAAAGCATGATCATTCAAAAATTTTCTAGACTCTAAAAGTCTCTCATCCTTCTTGGCATCTATCCTCTCTAGGATTTTCGCATCATGTTCCATAGGTTAAAGTACTGGCCTTTCTATAGTTCTGGAAACTTGAACAGGGGAATCTGGAACTCTTTGAATTTCTTCTCTAAAGTGCTCCCTAACTTTCTACCTCTATTCTTCCATTTCCCTTTCTTTTTCCTCAATATTTTGTTGTACTTCAATCAATTCCATGTTTTTGAAACTTTCTTAATACTATTTTCCATGGTGAATGTAATCACCCAACTTTTGTGATTTTCTACATACATGAATGTATCCTTCTAGATCATAGTTACTCCAAGAATCCATTGTATACATATGATACTCATTTTTCAATTTTTCTTTTATCTTATCATATGAATTGGTTGAAAAAATAGTAAAATATCCAAATAATAAAGTTAGAGGAAGGAAATACTGCTTTCTCTGCTTACCTCCAAAATGTTGCTTGCTGGACTTTGGCATCTACCTAACAATCTCCAAATAAGAAATCCAATCAGGCACTAATGCAAGTAATCTATATGGTCTCCCTTCAAATCCAAACACTCTTACAATTGTGAAGTAGTAATAAGCATACAAGTCTCCCCAATTATGCATAAATCTTCTCACCTGCCCCATTCTCCTTATGTCTTAAGAATCTTTTGATGTCAAGGTTGATTGAAGGGAAAGGGTCGTGTCCAAATAGTATATACAAAGGTTGCACAAAGTGATCTTAAAATGTTAAATAACAAGAAGTAATAAACTTATAATCCCATCTTGACATCCACATTTTAACTGGTTTCATATCCCCATTGGACTCTCTTAAATTCAACTTTAAACCCTCACCCCATAATCCTTTCTTTTGTCCAAAATACAAAACCATATGCATAAATAATGAATAGTGCTTAAAGGTAGGGTATTATACATCATAAAAATTAACAAAAGTAGTATGAATATTGTCAACAACATACACTACATAATCATAAGGTCTTGGTTCCAACATTTGCACATCTGATGCTAACACCATAGGGCCAACCTCCATCAAATTAGGTACTTCCATTCCCCCTACTTGCCCACATGATTGATAAGTCATATCTAAGTATGTCTTAAACAATTTGACATTGAAATGAAGTCCATCTACTAATTTCTATCTTATGCAACATCAACTTCCACTACATGTATGAGATATCTGGCCTTCATATTCATTTTTCAACTTAGTGAAAGACAATTTCTTTGTTAGGCCATGAGTGAGTCTAAATGCTTCATTCAAGAATTCAATAGATACTTCCATTATTTTTTCCCCATCTTTTTCATAAATACATCTTTCCTCAACATTGTATTTGCTAATAATGACATTGAGCAGCTCCAAATTGAAGAATACATTTGGCTCTATCAATTTTCCCAAATTCATCTCCCAAGGATGACATATGGGTGCCTTATGTTTTCTTCTCACATAATGATATAGAAATAGCTCATAGCCTCTAGTCTAAGTCTAGACATCTCCAACCTCACTGTACTTTTCTTCTACCTTGTTTGGAGAAGAAATTTTGCCTCTTCTAGATTTGAGGCCTATAAATTCTATTTGTTCAATGAAATCCTTATTCAATTTTTGTGGTGACACGTCATCATCAGTTTTCTTCTTTTTTTCAGCCTTCACCTTCTT
The DNA here is from genome assembly GCA_028749045.1 of Cupressus sempervirens. Lineage (NCBI taxonomy): Eukaryota > Viridiplantae > Streptophyta > Pinopsida > Cupressales > Cupressaceae > Cupressus > Cupressus sempervirens. The sequence goes on from CM053784.1 coordinate 460,350,079, forward strand.
AACCTTCTCTGCTTTCTTTTTCTAAATAGAACCAGAGCTCTCCATGACTGTTTCTAATACTTTTTTGAATACAAATCTTCTACGAAGATTGAACACAAATGTTAATTTTACTGGCTTGCTTATGAGAATTTGTAACCATAACACTATAATGATTACCCTTTTATTAAAAAATAGGTTGCATTCATGCATTTATTTTCCACATGAATCAAAACATAAAGCTATTTTTTATCATTATAGCAGATGAACTAGTTTTTAGAGGTAATCTCATGTACTCATTTCCATGCCTTTAAAAATATATTGAAACATGCATCGTTATAGTTGTTAGTGATTTGAACATATGAGTCTCTTGATTTCCATAATCAAATTCCTAAAATAGCAAACTATTTTCAACCATGCCCACCGCTCATCCCTACAATGAAAACCCCTCAACTGTGATCCCCAATACAATTTTTTTCTATTAGGTATGGCAATTGAAGATCTCTATTTTTTATTCTAGCAGAAAGAATTATTGTAACATATGTCAATATTTTTTAGCTCATCACTAATCATTATATCTTCATTACACCAAGTGTGATCTCCATTAAGAATTATAGCCTTTCATCATCATATTCTTCAGTAATCACAAAACCCTTATCAATGACTACCCGAAGCCTTTTTTCAATACCTTGATTAGTGATGATTGCTATAAAATATAGTGATAACTTCCTTCATCGCTTGTCTCTATGTCTAAAAGCTTATTTTCTTGATTAGTGATGATCACCACAAGCTATAATAATGACTTCATCTCATTATTGATTTCCCAGGCTACTCATCTATTGCTTCGATTAGCAATGATCACCATATGATTTAGTGATATCCAAACCTTTATTGATGATCACAAAAAGATTTTCTACACTCACCACTTAGCGATAGATTATAATCACTATAACATATAGTGACATCCAAAGACTTATTGATCATTGACATATCAAAATGACAGCTTCTCTAATCAGTGATCAAATGCATCACTATAAAGATAGCAATAACTCTATCACTCATCGCTATGTCTTCTTTGAACCATCTCCACTAACCGATTAACCCAATCACTATTTCCTATAGTGACACCATGCTGGACTTGAAACCATTGAAACTTAATCACTGCAACGTATCCCCAAATCTAATTTCTTATCCTTGTAGATATAATGATAACCTTAAAATACTAATAGAAAAATTAAATAAATCAGTAATAATTTGGATAAAAGAATTCTTCACAAATAAAATTTAAAGTGAATATTCTCAAAATGTAACAACCATATTCTCAGATGATTATTACTGATAGAAGTTCCTCATTAAATAGTGATGAAAAACATGATGAACTCAATAGTTACTAATCAAATGTTCACCTATAGCAGTGAGCTACATCCATAGGAAGTAAAATATGATACCTATCCAACACATAAGATGGGTCAAACAACTAGCATCAACATATGTACCATCAACACTACATCATCAAATTGCTCAACGTGCAACATTCAATTTGTGACATATATATCTATAGATCATTATCATCAATGAATAAGGAGGGAGCAATATGGTCAACATTAAAAACAATTCAGCCAATATTGGAAACATTTCATTCAACATCGATGAAAGGTTGTATGGTAGATTCTCAACACTAACAAGGACAAGATAGAGGCATCTAATAAGAGATATAAATCCACTCTAATAAAGAAGGATCTTATTTAGCAAGGATAGTTGGGACACATTCACTATAACCAGTGAACAACAATTTTGAGTTCTTACTAAATAACATGCAATGATTATTACCAATCATTATGTTGCCAAATAAGACTACACCATCTAATGTGTATGTAATAAAGAGCATTTTGGAACTGTGTTCATCATAATTAGTTACCAAGTTTCTGTCAAAACACAAATAGATGCAGTAAGTGAATCTTTATTTATTCATAAAACCTTTTAGACCATACAAGAAATAATTAATGAAAGAAAGCAAGAAGGTGAATAAATATATGAAAAATATTGGGTTCCACTAGGTGGATTTTATACTCATGGACCTATTTTATGCACTAATAGGTAGACCTTCAGTTGATAGAGCAATAGAGACCAGTAGTACTGAAGCTGATCCATTTCCTAGAGCAGTCTGTGTGACTAGTACTAGTTCATTTGTGGGGACATTGTTGTTGAACAAGAAAACTATGTTTCCGTTAAAATTGTGAAAGCTTCCAGCTACTTTAAAATTGTTATTATTTATAGTGTAATTGTAGTTTAATTATACATAACTCATTTTGGACTAATAATCCCGTGATGTTTTTAAGGAAATAATGTTTTCTTTGATCATCTTTTTTATATTACATTGAGGCTATTTGGACCCACTATAAGTAAAAGGTACACAGTTTCATATCATTGCTACAATATTTTTGTTTTCTTCCATTTATTATACTATATTAAAGTTATTGATCTAAAAAATTTATTTTATTTTTAAAGGTGGAATGACCAGGGTGCTGAATTAAAAAATCAACTCATTACATCTTTTAAGGACCTTTTTGGAAAAAAAAAACATTTTTGACACTACCCTACTTCTCAAAAGAGCATTGAAATATATAAAGACCATGAGAGACCAATATAGAAGGGGTCTAAAGGAGAACCCAAAGTATGATCATCCTCTTATTATTCCACTGATGGAGTGGAATGAAATAATAGAAGATGCAAAAGAGAAAAAACTACATGATAAAGGAATGAACTAGGAGAGGGCAAAAGAAGGTATATCATAATATTATTAAGTAGAATGTAATCATGCACTAATTAGTGATCTTTGTAAATATATAATCTAACATGTTTCAAACTATTGATAGACTGCAGAACACATCAATGGCTATAAAAGTGAGAGTAGAAAAGGTTGGCCACCACAAACTTGGCTTTGGTAGCTATATGAATCTTCATTCTCGACTTGTAAGTAGCAACAATGGAATTTCATATTAAAAAATTTATATAATGTTGCAAACATTTTTTTTCAATCAAATCATACATGCAAAATTGATGATATTAAGAAAAAAATATAGGGCATGGAATTCAATGTAGAGCCCACAAATGAAGATAAAAAAATTGCCTTGAACAAAGGCTATAAAGTCATGGATGCATGCCTACACCAAGAATCTAAAATCCATACCCAAGAATCTAGTGCACCAAATGAGACATAGGTAAATTGGTCAAATGAAAAGTAAATAAAATTGAATAGTTGAGAAATTTCTTTTTTGGTGTTAATTTCAAACATAAATTGATTGCATAACATTTCACTACAGCCTTCATATCCTATCACAGAACCTATGCATGATAAAGGCCATGATGTGCATCATAGTGGTGGAGGTATTAATTTTCCATTGGAAATTAATTATGCAATTATGAATACAATTTAACATCTTCAATTACAATTTGACGTGTAACATTTTTTTGAATATTTTAGAGCATGTTGATGTGGCAGCAGATCAAAATGTTAATGTACATGATGTGCATTGTCAGGTAATAAAAATGCATGTTATGTTGTACTGGTTAATTAAATACTTGTAACAGTTAAAAAAAGAAAAAGAGATGCCAATTTAACCCATTTACTTGTTCTTGCAATAGAGCCCCCTTTAGTGCAGTAGCATCCCGCTCCTCAAAATAGGAGGAGGCATCATAATTTGACATCACATGTGCCACAAGAGGAAGAGAATGAGGAAGACATTGATGCTACTATCAGCCCTTTCTTAAAAGAGCTAAGAAAAATAAAAAGAAGAAATGATTTTTTTTAAATGCTCTTTGATAAACCTTATTTGATAAACTTTGTTGGATAATGAAAGAACATTGTTTTAAGTAATTATCTATGAATGTTGCGTATTAATATTGATTTTCATTTCATATTACTGAATATTGTTATGTGTTAATGACATCTTGATTACTATTGTGTATTAATGAATTTTATATCATATTAATGAATGTTATGTGATTGTATTGATTGAATGTTATAGTTCATAAATGGATGAATGAAGTGTGTAATTAGATGATAATGGGGAGTTTAGATTGATGTTAGGCACGACAAGTGTTGGAGGGGGGAGGGGGGTGTGGGTGGGTGAGGCCATATGATCTTCCACCTTCATGTGGTTGGCCTTGTTAAGTAGAGACTATTAAAGTATTCTCAAAACCAAGTGAAGCTCAAACTAACATACCAAGGATATCTTCCTATCCAGTTAATAATTTCTTTTCTTTGAGATAGAGTTTTTTTTTTCATTCCTTTATCAATCACTACACTTTTAAGCTCCTCAATTTCCTACTCTATCCTTTCTTTTTCATCAAAACTATTACCCAAGTCATTCTTGTTCCAAAGTAGAAATTTATTCTTGATCATCTTTAGCTGAGTTACCAAGCAATATAATCTTGATCCCAGTACCTTTGCTTCCTTCAACTATTGTTATATTTTATTCATTAGGTTTTCATCCCTTAGAAAAGTTTTCATGGTATTCCATTGTATTCATTAGGTTTTGGTCTAGTAGAAAAGTCTGCACAGTGCATCTTTTTAAGCCCATCAACATGACTCTCTAAGCCCCTTTTGCCCCATCTAATTTTTTTAATATTTTGCTCAAGGATATTATACCCATTAAGACATGTAGAATACTAATACCTTTTGAAAAAAATTGATATATTGCATGTTCGTACCTTATCTATTTTTTTTAAACAGTCACATTATTGACATTATTATTCTTTGCAGGTTCCAAGGAATCAAAAGAACAAGCTTATAGTGTTACAAATTTATGCCTCAAACTAGCATCATCAAGTTTCTTAGTACAATATCCAAATTGGTTGAAAGAAGTAGCAACTATGATTTTGCCTTATATTTAGATTCTTCCAAACGTTCTTAAGAATAACTTTTCCTAAATGCACAACTATATGCTATCATCACATGGCCTACATTGTGATATTTTCTTGTTATCTATAAACATGGTATTAGATTAATATGCTCATTTTATCTTTTTTTATCTTATGAAGATCTCTTTACCACTACTTCTATTAATTGATTAAATATTGCAAACATGGAAATTAAACCAAAAGGATCTACAAATTGCTACTAGAATATCATGGCCATTTTTCAATCATCTTTACAGTACCTTGGATCTAACCGAAGGTTCTCATAGTAAGTTGTGCATTATATCGTAGGTGTACATAAAAATGTCTTAATGTTTTGAGCCTTGAATTTGTGTATAAACTTATCACATGTAATTCCATATTTGTTTTGGTGCTATTACTAGCAATTATCTTGGTATCTACTTATAATTGGAAGTATGTGTATTAATAAAGATATGCAAATGAATGCATATTTCTTATTAGACTTAACTGGAATGAATGCCAACACTTGTATCTTTTGGGCCAATGTAACATAGAAAATTTCCTAAAAATGTCCTTTGACTTTGATGTTGATCTCAGATTGGTTTTAACATATGAGTGTCTATACACTTAAGTCATTTACAAGTTAGAACTTAGTTCATGCTGAATAAGTAATGCATGTCAAGCATAACATGTTAGATAGTGCATGCCGAGTGAGATACTAAGTGTACACTTGAAAGTGTCCCACTCTAAACCCTTCTATCCAAACGATTCCATGAGTTTGGAATGTTTGAATGCCGGCTTAGAGCTCCCTATCCATGGAGTGCAAGAGAGTATATTTCAAGAATAAGAAAGCTCTCTTATGAGCCTTAGAGATACTCTTCTTGCTAGTAAACCATGCAATGGGAGGTTCCAAAGACAAGATGCAAGAATGCAAATGTCCCAAGGAGTTCCTCAAGGATGCAATGCAAATGAAGATTAAGCTAAGATGAGAATGCAAAATGCAGCTATGCTAAAACATGTATGAGAGTGTTACAATCCAAATATTAAGCTATGTGAGAGATTATTGCAAAATAGAAGCTAAACTAACATGCAACATGAATCTAAGCTAAAATTCCATGGATGAGAGAATGTAGACAAGGAAGAGAAGTTCTCCACAAAGCTCCAAAGAAACCTATTAGAAAACCTGCAGCATAACAATATTCAAAATGAGGATTGATTGAGGGGGAAAGCTCTCTCCCTTTTAAATATGTATGGATGGTAGAGATCAAGATGAAGATGGTGGATGATCAACGGTGGAATTCGAAAATAGGTGTGATCCATGTGCACACACAAGTCAACCAATAGAATATAAGTTGACTTGTCATATAAGACAAAAGTCTCACAAGCCTTTTCTTTTAATTGTAAAATAGAAAAAGGACTTTATGTGTGCACTTTAAGTGGGTTAGAAGAATGGGGTCTTTTATTTAATTAAAAGGTGACATGTTCTTTTAATCAAATAATGAACTTAGGATAGCATAGTCAAACTATAGGTTATAATCAAATAAATTGATTATTAGCAATTTGGTCTAGGTAAATGATTAAATTAATTTAGCCAACATGTTGAAAAGGGGGCTAATAGTCTAGATGACCATTTTTAGGTGATTACATTTGCCCCTCTTTGACTAATGTGTGATCGATCTAGGAACACATTATGTCAAAGAAAATAGAAAGCCAAGTAGGCAGTGGTAGATATAGATATCTGATTTTGAAGAACGAAATGTAGAAAAAGATAGCAAGTCCTAAATGTACAGCCTGATAGTGGTAGTACTGAACACTAGGAAAAGATGATGTCAGAATTCAAGAAGAATGCTAACACTTAGAAAAGCAGATAGAGTGAGAGCAAGTGAGAAGATCAAACAAATGCTCCTAAGAAATAGATAGTTGTAGTAATTAGTGATAGAGTATTTCTAAAAAATGTACACTCGAAAGTGTCCCACTCTAAACCCTTCTATCGAAACGATTCCATGAGTTCGAAATGCTTGGATGCCGGCTTAGAGCTCCCTATCCATGGAGTGCAAGAGAGTATATTTCAAGAATAAGAAAGCTCTCTTATGAGCCTTAGAGATACTCTTCTTGCTAGTAAACCATGCAATGGGATGTTCCAAAGATAAGATGGAAGAATGCAAATGTCCCAAGGAGTTCCTCAAGGATGCAATGCAAATGAAGATTAAGCTAAGATGAGAATGCAAAATGCAACTATGCTAAAACATGTATGAGAGTGTTACAATCCAAATATTAAGCTCTGTGAGAGATTATTACAAAATAGTAGCTAAACTAACATGCAACATGAATCTAAGCTAAAATGCCATGGATGAGAGAATGTAGACAAGGAAGAGAAGTTCTCCACAAAGCTCCAAAGAAACCTGTTAGAAAACCTGCAGCATAACAATATTTAAAATGAGGATTGATTGAGGGGGAAAGCTATCTCCCTTTTAAAGAATTATGGATGGTAGAGATCAAGATGAAGATGGTGGATGATCAACAGTGGAATTCGAAAATAGGTGTGATCCATGTGCACACATAAGTCAACCAATAGAATATAATTTGACTTGTCATATAAGACAAAAGTCTCACAAGCCTTTTCTTTTAATTGTAAAATAGAAAAAGGACTTTATGTGTGCACTTTAAGTGGGTTAGAAGAATGGGGCCTTTTATTTAATTAAAAGGGGACATGTTCTTTTAATCAAATAATGAACTTAGGATAGCATAGTCAAACTATAGGTTATAATCAAATGAATTGATTATTAGCAATTTGGTCTAGGTAAATGATTAAATTAATTTAGCCAAAATGTTGAAAAGGGGGCTAATAGTCTAGATGACCACTTTTAGGTGATTACATTTGCCCCTCTTTGACTAATGTGTGATCGATTTGGGAACACATTATGTCAAAGAAAATTGAAGCCAAATTGCATGGTTTACTAGCAAGAAGAGTATCTCTAAGGCTCATAAGAGAGATTTCTTATTCTTGAAATATACTCTCTTGCACTCCATGGATAGGGAGCTGTAAACCCTTCTATCCAAACGATTCCATGAGTTTGGAATGTTCGAATGCCGGCTTAGAGCTCCCTATCCATGGAGTGCAAGAGAGTATATTTCAAGAATAAGAAAGCTCTCTTATGAGCCTTAGAGATACTCTTCTTGCTAGTAAACCATGCAATGGGAGGTTCCAAAGACAAGATGCAAGAATGCAAATGTCCCAAGGAGTTCCTCAAGGATGCAATGCAAATGAAGATTAAGCTAAGATGAGAATGCAAAATGCAGCTATGCTAAAACATGTATGAGAGTGTTACAATCCAAATATTAAGCTATGTGAGAGATTATTGCAAAATAGAAGCTAAACTAACATGCAACATGAATCTAAGCTAAAATGCCATGGATGAGAGAATGTAGACAAGGAAGAGAAGTTCTCCACAAAGCTCCAAAGAAACCTGTTAGAAAACCTGCAGCATAAAAATATTCAAAATGAAGATTGATTGAGGGGGAAAGCTCTCTCCCTTTTAAAAATGTATGGATGGTAGAGATCAAGATGAAGATGGTGGATGATCAACGGTGGAATTCGAAAATAGGTGTGATCCATGTGCACACACAAGTCAACCAATAAAATATAAGTTGACTTGTCATATAAGACAAAAGTCTCACAAGCCTTTTCTTTTAATTGTAAAATAGAAAAAGGACTTTATGTGTGCACTTTAAGTGGGTTAGAAGAATGGGGTCTTTTATTTAATTAAAAGGGGACATGTTCTTTTAATCAAATAATGAACTTAGGATAGCATAGTCAAACTATAGGTTATAATCAAATAAATTGATTATTAGCAATTTGGTCTAGGTAAATGATTAAATTAATTTAGCCAAAATGTTGAAAAGGGGACTTATAGTCTAGATGACCATTTTTAGGTGATTACATTTGCCCCTCTTTGACTAATGTGTGATTGATCTAGGAACACATTATGTCAAAGAAAATAGAAAGCCAAGTAGGCAGTGGTAGATATAGATATCTAATTTTGAAGAATGAAATGTAGAAAAAGATAGCAAGTCCTAAATGTATAGCCTGATAGTGGTAGTACTGAACACTAGGAAAAGATGATGTCAGAATTCAAGAAGAATGCTAACACTTAGAAAAGCAGATAGAGTGAGAGCAAGTGAGAAGATCAAACAAATGCTCCTAAGAAATAGATAGTTGTAGTAATTAGTGATAGAGTATTTCTGCCCCCTCAGGATCGAAATTGAAATGAGGTAAGGGGATGCAAAAATTGGCTAGACATGAGAAAGTTAGAATAGAGCAATGTCCAAGATGACAAATAGATAATTAGAACCCAAGAATGACTATAAGAAACTATTAAAATGCCCCAGTTTGACTAGAGTTGACCTTGAAGGATATAGCATAAAAATTAGGTCAAAATGAGTAGAAAGGTGATTTTAGACATGCAATAGTAAATTTAAGTAGATATTAAGTATGGAAATGATGAAGACATGAAGAAATGAAGATGCCCCAGTGATGATTCAGAGATTAGACCTCAAAAGGTCAGCTAACTACTCAGAAGAAAGTAGAATTTTAAAAGACAATTTTGACCATCAAGATGAACTCGAATTTGGATTTCGATCCCGAAAATGAATCTAGGACGTCAAAATTATTTAAGAGGTCAAAACTTTAGATAATGTGATGACAAGATAGAAAAGAGATGAAGCGAAAGATTAAGAAGGTGAAAAGACATGAACAAGAAGAAAGTAAAGAAATATATGAAAGGAGTTAGCTGATATGTCCACAAAAAGATGAAGAAAGAGAGCTCTCCCAATATGCAAGAATGCAAGACTAAGCTAGAAAATGAACCTAAAATGCAAGCTAATATGCAAAGTGGTTTACCAGCAAGAAGCGCATAACATTTAGACTCTTAATTTCATCATTGAGCATTTATTAGGGACATCATGAGATCATACAACCATCACTAGTATAACTATGAGGATATGAATATGATTGATATCAGATAGGTATGTGGAAATCCAATCTAAGCATTAGAGACATGTAAGTCAAGATAACTATGCGATTAGATTCCCTAAGTTTAATTTAGCGCACAGCATCAACTTGCATGGTGGGCCAGTAATAACCCGTCCTAAGTAGTTTTCGGGCAAGTGCAAGGCCATTAGAATGCGCCCCACAAATGCCATCGTGGACTTTGGCAAGTGCTTTCTTGGACTCTTCTAGCTCTAAACACCTAAGCAACGTTCCGTCTAGACCCCTCCTATACAAGTCACCAGAGACCAAAGTGTAGTGTGAGGCATTACGAAGGAGTGGGCGCTTTTGGTTGCGCGTGAGGGTTTTGGGAATAACCTGATCACGTAGGTAGGAGAAAATAGCCGCATAGCGGGAGGAATCATGACCCACAACAGTGTAGATCACCTGGTTATCTGAAGAATCATAGGCTGGAAGAAATAGCCAAGTGACTTACACACACGCACTTTAACACTTAAACGATTGAGCTATTCTGACATTTATCTACTTTGTGTGATGTCTATGATGATTTCTTTGCCATGTGTTCCCTCCCTAATAGTCTTTCAAGGATGTCATTCACTAGAAGACTGGGGGCATGGGGCATGTCTTCTTGATTTCTGCTTGTGGGTATACTTTGTTTGTCTATAGGGTTGTAAGTATTTATGTTGGTCCTATTCAACACGTTGACTTACAAATGTATCATCCTTGACTGTTTTGCAAGACCACACTCGGGGTTTATCCTGGCGCTTATGCCTTGATATAGTTGCAATCTTGCTAAATTAAACTTAGGGAATCTAATCGCATAGTTATCTTGACTTACATGTCTCTAATGCTTAGATTGGATTTCCACATACCTATCTAATATTGATCATATTCATAGCCTCATAGTTATACTAGTGATGGTTGTATGATCTCATGATGTCCCTAATAAATGCTCAATGATGAAATTAAGAGTCTAAATGTTATGCACTTCTTGCTGGTAAACCAATTTTCATATTAGCTTGCATTTTAGGTTCATTTTCTAGATTAGTCTTGCATTCTTGCATATGGGGAGAGCTCTCCCTTCATCTTTTTGTGGACATATCAGCTAACTCCTTTCATATATTTCTTTACTTTCTTCTTGTTCATGTCTTTTCACCTTCTTAATCTTTTGCTTCATCTCTTTTCTATCTTGTCATCACATTATATAAAGTTTTGACCTCTTAAATAATTTTGACATCCTAGATTCATTTTCGGGATCGAAATCCAAATTCGAGTTCATCTTGATGGTCAAAATTGTCTTTTAAAATTCTACTTTCTTCTAAGCAGTTAGCTGACCTTTTGAGTTCTAATCTCTGAATCATCACTAGGGCATCTTCATTTCTTCATGTCTTCATCATTTCCATACTTCATATCTACTTAAATTTACTATTTCATGTCTAAAATCACCTTTCTACTCATTTTGACCTAATTTTTATGCTATATCCTTCAAGGTCAACTCTAGTCAAACTGGGGCATTTTATCAGTTTCTTATAGTCATTCTTGGGTTCTAATCATCTATCTTTCATCTTGGACATTGCTCTATTCTAATTTTCTCATGTCTAGCCAATTTTTTCATCCCCTTAACTCATTTCAATTTCGATCCCGAGGGGGCAGAAATACTCTATCACTAATTACTACAACTATCTATTTCTTAGGAGCATTTGTTTGATCTTCTCACTTGCTCTCACTCTATCTGCTTTTCTAAGTGTTAGCATTCTTCTTGAATTCTGACATCATCTTTTCCTAGTGTTCAGTACTACCACTGTCAGGCTGTACATTTAGGACTTGTTATCTTTTTCTACATTTCGTTCTTCAAAATCAGATATCTATATCTACCACTGCCTACTTGGATTTCTATTTTCTTTGACATAATGTGTTCCCAGATCGATCACACATTAGTCAAAGAGGGGCAAATGTAATCACCTAAAAATGGTCATCTAGACTATTAGCCCCCTTTTCAACATTTTGGCTAAATTAATTTAATCATTTACCTAGACCAAATTGCTAATAATCAATTTATTTGATTATAACCTATAGTTTGACTATGCTATCCTAAGTTCATTATTTGATTAAAAGAACATGTCCCCTTTTAATTAAATAAAAGACCCCATTCTTCTAACCCACTTAAAGTGCACACATAAAGTCCTTTTTCTATTTTACAATTAAAAGAAAAGGCTTGTGAGACTTTTGTCTTATATGACAAGTCAACTTATATTCTATTGGTTGACTTGTGTGTGCACATGGATCACACCTATTTTCGAATTCCACCGTTGATCATCCACCATCTTCATCTTGATCTCTACCATCCATACATCTTTAAAAGGGAGAGAGCTTTCCCCCTCAATCCATCCTCATTTTGAATATTGTTATGTTGCAGGTTTTCTAACAGGTTTCTTTGGAGCTTTGTGGAGAACTTCTATTTCTTATCTACATTCTCTCATTCATGGCATCATGGCATTCTAGCTTAGCTTAGCTTTCATTTTTACATGTAGCTTAATCTCACATAGCTTAATAATGGTATTGTAACACTCTCATACATGTTTTAGAATAACTCCACTTTGCATCTCATTCTAGCTTAATCTTCATTTGCATTGCATTCTTGAGGAACTCCTTAAGACATTTGCATTCTTGCATCTTGTCTTTGGAACCTCCCATTGCATGGTTTACTAGCAAGAAGAGTATCTCTAAGGCTCATCTGAGAGTCTTCTTATTCTTGAAATATACTCTCTTGCACTCCGTGGATAGGGAGCTCTAAGCCGGCATCCAAGCATTCTGAACTCATGGAATCGTTTGGATAGAAGGGTTTAGAGTGGGACACTTTCGAGTTTACAGTATGCACTTGCAAAAAATTATATACAACAAAAAGTTAGTGAAAAAGTTAAAATAGTAGCTATATACATTGGTGGAAGGCCAAAAGCATCAGGGAATACTGCAGGTTTATAAATAGTACATGACCTACGTCAACTAAGAAGTAACCCAATTGCATATTTGAGGTGCACAAGGGAAATCACATATTTGTATGTGCAATAAAATAAATACATAGAGGCAAAGAGCTTCTTATTGATTATAATTTGAATCTCATAGATACAAACAAAGCCACTATCATGGGCGAGGTGGTACCTACTATGCACATTTAAAATCAACTCCAAGCAATAAAGATAAACACATGATTAAATTTGTTTTTTTTTTTTTTTTTTTGCTAACTTAGAACAATAACACATGTTTTAACATATCTAAATGATTTTTTTTGAAATGCAGGGGTACAATATGGATCAACACCCATAGGATTCGCACGACAGTGGCGGTTCTTCTTCTTGACAGGGAAAACTCATTATTTTTGTACAAATTAGATACCAGAAATATGTTAATGCTCATTTTTTTTATTATGTTTTTTTCTTCACTACTATTTTGGATTGATTTTAAATATAGAGATAATAATATTTCTCTCACAAATGAGTGCTGATCAGAAAAAGGGAAAGGAAAAAGTAGTCCATGAGGATGAGGAGTCGTGCTTCAATGAGCTAGCCAAATTTACTATTGATTTTAATTCAACCACTGATCCTGTGGTTACATTGAAAAAGTTTATTAATGAAATAGGAAAAAAATAACCAGAAGTGGCATTAACTCAACCTCAGACTCGTGCAACAAAAGATACAATTAATAGGTTGTTGACCCAAGTTCACACATATTTAGTAAGTATTCATGTAGTTTTTAATTATAACAAAAATTCAATAATGATTTTTATAGTATAATCTTTTATTTATGTCATTAAATCAATTTCAAATGTTATTTTTTCAGAGGATGTTAAGGATGTTAAGGGGTGATCCCCTAGAGGATGATACTTTAGTTGGTTCAAGTATATCGCATGTTCTATCCTACACTTGTGTTTTGCTTGAACAATTTTTTATTAATAGCTCTAACAATATTGTTTTATTGTGCTCTAACAATGTCAATTTTCATCTCCTACCACTGATCAATTGTTCACTATGCCACTTGGTACAAGGAAAAAAACCCAAGAGTTAGCAAATTTGATAGCACATAGCTTGATGACAGATGTAGTGGCACCACCTATTGATAAGTTGATTCCTCTTTTTCTCTCTCATTTTTCATGTGTTTATTTCTCTTGAAATATTATTTCTTAGGGGGCATTTTGTAATATTGGATTCATTTTATGTAGGAGGCAATGAGGACATTCCTGGGTGTTCCCATGTTAGATGTACGAGAACATTAAAGGGTTATGATCAATTGCTTTTTAGCAATGAAAATGGTCTTCCCTTGAAAGTACCCAAACTTCCAGGTACTTTAAAGATTGATCCTTTCTTTTACTATACAATCTTATACTCATAATCAAATGCACTAACCTCCCATGTACTCCCTTGCAATAACTACTAATCACATTATTAATTTGCAGGGAGTAATATTTTTTTAATGAAAAATTAATGATGAATGTTTGCGTATATTTGGGCCGACGATACACACATGATATCATATTTTGGTTTCATTCCTAGATCATGTTTCCTTAATTTGATCAATTTATTCAAGTAAATTAAAAGGTACGTTCAGTTCATTTATGAATCTAACAATTTTTTTATTTTCTTAAAAGATGGAATTTGCAAGTGAAAGAGTTAAAAGACCAACTCATTGATGCCATGACATCACTTTTTGGACCCAACATATTTCAAAGACTTAGGCTCTTTGAGAAAGTGGACCAAGCTTTAAAGTATATTAGGTTCAACTACAAGACACAAATGAAAAAAAAAACTCTTATTATCAACGACCCCTCTAGTTTCCCATTATTGAGTTGGAGAATCTTATAAAGGCTACCACAGTTCAAAAAGCATTAGATGATGGAGAACTAGTACCACCCAAGGAAAGAAGGTATGTCATAATATTAAGAATTAAATTAATTTAATAATTAATCTTAATACTTATGTGACCTAACTGTTAATCTCAGATTGGTTTTGACAATTGAGTGCCTATACACTTAAGTAATTTACTTAGTTCATATCAAACAAGTAATATATGTTGAGCACAATATTTAAGTTAGAGCATGCTGAGTAAATAGTGAGTACTGAGTCATTCAAGTATCGAGCAGATAGTATGTGCTGAGTGATTCAATTGCTAAGCAAGTAGTGCATGCCGAGCCATGTATATGTCAAGAGACAACATTGAAGTCATAGTTAGTGCTGAGCACCAGGGGCTTCAGATGCCGAGTAACAAAATTTTGACATAGTTGTTTGTATTGGTACAAACAACTATGTAAACCATTTTTGAGCTAACTTAAGGATTGATTTATGATCTTTTGTTGATAAGGACAAATCTTAAGTGCAAGTCCCTTTGTATTACATGCATTCAATCAGAAAAAGGGAATGTTTAAGTGGCAATATGGGTGAATCATAGTCATTGATTCATACCTAATCCTAAATCACCTAGGTCTTCTTAAGGAGGACAAACCCTAGATGTTCTAAGCAAAGAGAAAGAGAGAGAAGAGTAGAGAAGGAGAGTTTTGCTTGTGAAAATAGGACATTCATGGTGACCAAGGTGTTATGATTTCAGTTACATTGTAGAATTAGTTAAAGGAGAATAGAGGAAGGAAACAATGGACAATAGAGAGACATCTAATTAGAAAGGATCAAGTATACATCAATATAGAGATGATCTAACATCAAGAAACATAGTGCTAATCACTGGATAATTGTTGAGACATTCTAATAGGTGAATTAGTTAAATATCTTAATAGAGTAGTCCTAATAGGCTGTGTTGAAATCCTCTAACAAGGTACTTACTTAATTATGAGTTGAAGTCCTAATAGGTTGTACTGAAATCCTCTAGCAAGGTGCTTACTTAATTGTGAGTTGAAGTCCTTTAATCAGACACACTTCTAACAAGGTGTTGAAATTCTTTAATAGGGTAAGACCTAATAGTCTTTGTAAGCTTTTAATAGGGAAAACCTTTCACAAGGTAGATCATGTTTCATGATCAGACATTGTAACCTTCATTAGATACACTTTATTATTGCAATAGTGAATATTTGTGGGTGTCATCCCCACCCCAGTTTTACCTTCTCATTAGAGGGTTTTTGGGTAATCATATCTTGTGTCATATATGTGTGAATGCTTACTTGTTTACATACTTTAGATGTATATGCTTTATATGGTATCTTAAATTGTGAGATGGATGTATGATGAATGTTTTTATGAGTAAAAGTTTGAATCACTGATTCACCCCCCCTCCCCTCCTCAAAGTCTACCTTTCCTATTGTAATTCCAACAATTGGTATCAAAGCCTAGTTCTCTAAAAGTAAACACTACTACATTTGACCTCATTTTTCTACCAAAATTTTCAACCATCAACTAAATAAGTTTAGGTTGGTCAGAATGTTAAGGAAAAAATTTCTTTTTTTTTACATGTAAGCCCCATGTTCGTCAAAATTTTTATCAACATGGGGGTGGTGGTTTAAATTTTGACCAACATGAGGGTGTTGGTCAAAATTTTGACCAACACAGGGCTTATACATCTTTAAAAAAGAAACATTTCTTACTTTATATCTTTTACACATGCAGGTTTTCTATGTTTTCACATGGTTTTTGCAGAGTTGGAGGTCATCAACATATAATTTTAGCTACAACAGGGTAGCTACAACCACTAGATTTAATGGAAGAGAATGTGATTGGATACTATTAGTGTGATACCAGAGTTATCAAATTTGGGAAAACAATACAAATTTTGTTGTGTTTTCAAGAGTTTCCTTTGTTTGTATGCATTGTACTAGATGTTGTTTCATGTTATGATAAGTCTGTGAACCTATGCATGTGAGATGAGCTCTTTGCTTCTAAAATTGCATGAACTTTCTATTTCTTGTTATCTTCAATCTTACACATCAGTGATTAGATTTGTAAGTTGAACATCATTTGTGGTTATTTTCAGTTGAATAGTTACACTCTTTCAAGTTTTGTTAAAGAACAAGGCACACAAGACTTATACATCTAAAAAAAAGAAACATTTCTTACTTTATGTCTTTCGCGGGCATGGGTTTTTTGTGTTTTCACATGGTTTTTGTAGAGTTGGAGGTCGTCAACATATAATTTCAGCTACAACAAGGTAGCTACAACCACTGGATTTAACGGAAGAGAATGTTAATCAAGTATTTTTCAAGGAAAAATTAGAGATTGCAAGTTTTTCTTTTTCCTTTTTTCTTTGTTTCCCCATTTTAGGGTTTATTTTATGTAGAGGGTTTTGGATTTATAAAATTGTTTTAACCATTCATAAGTTTTTTAGGTGTGGTAGAGCTTGTAGAGTTGGATGGGTTGTTTGTGAAGCTCTATCTAAAGGGCCACTTTTGGAACAAAAGATCCACAGTGTTAGTGAGGCTTGACACTTACCTACAGAAGAGAATACCTGTAAGTGACTTAATTTGTATTCTTGAATAGAAACACATGAATTAGAAAATAATACTAGTAGAAATGTTTGCATTCTCCTTTTTCCAAATCCACTAGAGCCTCTTTAAATTGCTTTGCAATAAATGGGGAAAATTTATAGTTTGTGATGAAGTGAGGGTGCTAGATCTAAATAACCATATAAATATACTCAATCAACATGATGAATCCTTCTAGACTATCCAACCTTAGCCAAATGTGCAAGCAATATCCTTTCCCTAATCATTTCTCTAGTTTCTTATATCTGGCTACAAAACCCTCAAGCTTACTTTCTTCTATGAAGATTGCTGGATTGTTGGTATCAAAAAATTCCTAAGTCTCTTCTCTACCAATTCTCAAAAATTCCTCACCACTATTATCCCCCACAATTCATGTGTTTGGGTCACATATATGAGAAACAAGCAACAAAAATTCTACATCTAAAAATATTGTTGACACCACAAATTTTCCCAAGTCATTCCTCCATGCATTTTACTTTGAGTTTTCAAGGTTTCCCTACCCTAAAATTGTATAAATAGTTGTAAACCATTGGATGGTATAGGGGCATCTAAGATAAAACCATATTTATCAAACAATCCACCATCAACCTTCCAACCCTTAACTAGTTTTGAACCATCATATTTATCATTGGTCAATAGATTTAACTGGTACAAGAAATCATAAAATATGTTCCTTTTATGTAATTCATCTTGGTGGAGGATTGATGAATTCTAGGGCTTCTACAAAAATAGTTTAAACTATATAAACCTATAGAAAAAATTTAAACTCTATAAATTAAGGATTTTTACCCTCATAATTTCAATCCAGTAAACAATGTACCCCAATTAAAAAAATTCACCTCACTACAATAGTTTACCAACCAAAAAACCACAATCCTCCATCAAAATTCAATATAAATTTTCCCAAGAATTATATGAACAAACTCTAAGAGAAAATCCTACTTACAACTTTTTTGCTTAATCTTGCACTAAATTTTTCTTAGAAACACCACCTCAATAAAACGGATAGCTTAAGATAAATTTTAGGGCTTGGTAGAATGTAGAATGAATTAAAAATTGGGCACTTCATGTCTTTTTATTACCTTTTATGATACCTTTTTGTCTTCTATTAATTCATGTGAATGAGAAATTAACTTGAAACCTTCAATTCTTCTATTTTAAATCTCCACCAAATTGGCTTGATCATACAAAAATTAAACTTCCAACCTCTTTTGACCAAAAACTTATTAAACATTCCCTTAATAAATCAACCAAAATATTCCACATTATAAAAACCTCCAAGACAACATCTTTGTTAGGATCAAGAAATACTATGGGTAGGGTAAATCACTATTACAATACTTTGCCCCAATCAATAAATTTGAAACTTGGTCATAAACATCCACTTATAGAAATATATACTTTTTTATTGCCCCTGACTACTCTAGATATACTCTTTGTTTAGGGCTTGATGTTTGACCAATACTATTTTGGGCAATAATATTCAAGTAAGCAAGAAGATTGAGTCCATATTAAGACCAATCTGTAGGGCTACTCATTAATAGGAGACACTTAATCCTATTAAGAATACTTTTCATGAAGGCACAATGATATAGTATTCACATGAATGCTTCACATTTCAAATTAGAAAGCTTTGATGTTGTAGCTAGTTGTCTTTTGTCGGTATATCTCCAAAGCTTAGTGGAAGAAATAAATTGCCAAAACAAAGATTTTTGGTTATCGAGTAGATGATAGCTGCATCACAAAACTTCAAAACTTAGTGTTGTGAGATGGTGGGGTTTTGATTGAAGACTTTCATCAGTCCTTGAATGAATGTGTCATGTTCTTGCATCCTTCAATTCATCAAGGAGTTTGTAAAGTCTGAATGCACATTATAGAGGCACTTGTTTGGTTAAAGACATAATTGTTTTAGCAATCAAGATATGTGGCTTATCTCTTAAGGTGTGTCAATTACTATGATTGCCTAATTGAGGTTCGAGTTATTCAATGGGAAGTTGATGAGACATGTTTGATAGAATATCAACACCATTAAATAAGAAAATTCTAAGTTCATTTGCCTTGGCGAATCATATCACAATAATTGCACCATTGGGCATCTAAGATATTAATGTTTGATGGATCAAATTCAAAGAATAAACACTTGCAAGAGCTCACATATAAAAAATGGACCTCAATTGGTAACAACATGAGATATCTAGTCACAACCTTCTATGAGATGATGCGACAAGGAACACATATTGTATTAAAGATAGAAGCATGATTGCCACATGAATTTGGGATTTTCCACATTTCACAATAATTACCTGAATAATGTAATGGATACATTCTCATGCTTCTCGATAGAGGTGTCAACTCTTTGGCTTATTCAAATCAATGATATATTGAGTAACTACATTGTAAGCCATTAAAAGTCTTCAAAGTGGAGAAGATTCACAGCCTGCTATTTTAAAATCTGATGTGATGAGTTTAGGTGTCTCATATTATACAATAGTATTTATATGTCCAAAGTCATCTTCTTGCCAATAACCAATCAATACATATCATTAAATAATAATTTTTTATTCTTTTATAAGAATAAAATATTATCCTATCAATACAAAGGTAAAGTAATTTCAAGAATTGGTTACGTAACCAACAAATTATCAAGAACAATATTTATTGTAATTGGAGGGGATGTGCCATGGTTCTTTCAAGGGTTTTTGTACTTCAAGGAGGGAGTCTTTTTGTTATTGTTTTTCTTGTAATAGAGATACTCATTTTTTTAATGTCATATATTGTATAGATTCTAAAAATGTGGGTTCGTTCTTTGAGATTGGATAAAAGGGGAAGCATTATTGAGTTCATGAATTGATTACTAATTCTTTCGATGATGTTGAGTTGTGTCTTATTGTAATCATTTTTTAGTACCATTGATAATGCAAATATGTAGCTATTTTGGATTTTAGTTTTTAGATAAAGTTATTCATTGAAAAGTAATATAAACTATCTTGTGTCTTTTATTTAATCTTCATTGGTGAATGTGAGGGAGCGAGCTGTGTACTAGTTCCTTGTGTTCACTTTCTTTATATTTAAGCTTCTTTCACATATATTATATGCTTATAGGTAGATGTGTGTAAGTCTTTATTGCTTTCAAGTTTAAAGCATTCCCAAAATTTATATTTATCCAAAGAAGGGACATATACCTTCACATTAGAATTCAGAGAACATTTTCATGTAACCATTGCAATTGTCTCAACTGTTGGTTATAGATCTTGTCTTAGGTTTTAAGAATTAGAGGGTAATTTGGTTAAGTTTGTGAAAAGAAAAATTTGTTCACTAATATTGTATCAAATGCTTCAAGGATCTGATTTGTCAAGACTATCTTCAAGACTCCTAAATGAAGGATTTGGTTTTGTAAACCTTGAAACACTTGGACTCAAGGGTTCTAAGGTTCCAATTCAATTCAAAGACCCCCAATCCACACAACTCTCCATCAAACTATTCAAAAAGCCTAGTAGGTTGTTTAGTAGACTGGCAACAGAACAAAAAACTAAATAACTCAGACTTCTTCCAAGATACCTAACAAGGTAATGGTATTTATGGATACCCTTTTCAATGTTCTAAAACATATCAATGAATTTCATATAGTTACTTTGGACCAACACACTTGTTCAGCACTGATGCCCTATTTTTAATGCATAAAAATGACCTAATTTACAAAGGAAGTACCCCTTGATGATCTCCTATCAACCCCAACTCCTGGATAGTGTCTTCTTATGTCTTCAAATGCTTAATTACAAAAGGAATCAGACTCCAACACTCTGCAACCTAGAAATCCCCAAATTGTGCCCTTAAACCCTTGTAATCTAGGGCTCCCTCGATGTTCCAGTTCTCCACACTTTTGAGCCAAATTGGTGATTGAATAACCTTTCATTCTCCATACTCAAATGTTCCAAAGCATAAAATGTATGCCTCAAGTGAACATATCATCCACTGCTACACCTTGGTGTTCAACTTTAATAACTTTTACCACTATCTTGACTGTGATCACCTCTATTCAATCCAACTCTGCATATGCTCGATTAGTCATTTATAATACAAGCTAAATTAATTCATTCCATAAATATCAGGCCTTCATACTCATGGAATGTTATTCATTACTATGAGAACCCTACTGCAATAATAAACTTAAACAAAAACTTGATTGGTAATAGTGACTGGCACAACAAAAAACTTAAAATAAATTGTAAAATTGGTCAAACAAAAAGTCAAATGATCAAGAAAACCTTGTCAATACATAAGGAATTCAAACCAATCCAATTGAGATTCTAGGAATCATACAATTTGCTGAAAATAGAGTAGTTTTATTGCTTCATTCTCCAATTCAATACACCAGTCTTCTCATACCAGTTTTTCCCGTAATAGAGACTTCACAAAAATATATAAAAACCTTCAAAATAACATCTCCAAACTGCTTCAACCAACTCTCATTGTTGAGTTGAATAGTTTAGTCTTAAAGCAATAACAAGTTAGAAATTCCCTCTAACTTCCTAAAGTAGCCGTTATGATTTAAAAATTTGAATTAAAACATAAAAATGCCTTTATTAAACATTAGAGCCTTTCTCATTATTAAAGCCTTTCACCTAGTTTCCTAATACCCCTCCTAGACTTCTTAAACACAATTTAAGACTTGGACATCATTAGTCCATAACAATCAAGTTCTTAGTCCATAAGAGGACATTACAAAATGAAAATTAGTCCTTTGAGGATATTGTAAATATGCTAATGTATTGTACTATATGAAAGTCATTATAGGTGCTAGGATCATCCAATTAATCTATTGACCCTGATTGCGCATTCCATCCTCCAAATTTTCTTTGGAGGTCTTGAAAGTCTACATAGTCTCCTTTTCCAAATTGGTTGTGTGAGGTGCTTTGGCACCAATCTTGTTCATTTTGAAGAGGGGTTTATTGTTAATATTACAACAACAAAAAAATAGATTTGGAAGTGCAAGTTGCAGATTTTCCACCATCAATTGGCCATACTTTTTCCTCAACTGTCTGTCCCACTTTCAGGAGAGACATGGGGGTTTGAGGGCCAAGAAACTAGGGTTTGGGTCGTTTCTTTCCATAATTGACAGCACCTAGGTTTGTAAAATACATGGATATCAGCTGCGGGGAGAAGTGTAGATTTGGAAAGATTTGAACCACTATTGGAACCGTAGTTTTCTAGTTAAAGTATTGCTTCATACCTATAGCAAAATCAAATTACAGATATGAGTTGAACATGTTGATTATTGTAAAACTGCATCTAGAGTCCTAACTTAATGTATCTATTTCAAACATAATTTCTCTTCATGAATACCTAGGCATTAGACAACCTATATATTTTCTACTTAACTTGTATTAAATATAAACTTGTATTGGAGCCTATAGATAATGTGATTAGTCCATCTAGGTATTGGACAATATTGTTCTATTTGAATATTGAGAATATCTGTTATTGGGAACCTCTATAAGACAATTAGTAGTAAAGGTGTTCCATTTGCTAGTTTCCTTATTGGTTGAAGGAGAACATTATCTCAAAAAAGACACAATAAAAATTTAGCTAGCATATAACTAAGAAGATAATAAGAGGGCTAACAATCAGTCAAAATTCACAAGAAGCTGTCATGGAAGTAACCAAGAATTTGTGATTAATCTCCTCCATCTCAAAATATCATTTACTAAAAAAGTTTTAATGACCCCAAATCAGAGTCCCATATCCATGATTAATCACTGATATCTTTCATAAATACACATATCACAGAGTGAAACTTATCACACAGGCACAACAACTAGATATTCCTCTGAGATAAGCCTTATCAATTATATGATTTAAACTAGCTAAATTTTGACACATTTTTTGATGTTGTGGATGATATTGTTTTTTGCCTCCAAAGATCTAGCCTTCTTATGAGCTCATTGTAGATGATTTGAGTGCTCTTGTAAGTTCTATGCCACTCAAATTAGTTAAGCCTATGGTATCTCTTCTATCTTGCCTTCATGTTATGGAATATGTGGGTACAATGGTTCAAGAGGGTTTAACTTTTAACTTATACTCTACTACAAGAACTTTTTGTAATTGGTGCTCTTAGACTATTATTGTTTGTGTGTTAGGTAGTTTCAAGTTGACTAATTTTTAGATATTTCAATATAGACTGGGTCTCTCTGTTGAAGTATACTATCCACTGATTCATATATATAATCCATGTATAAAAAGACACACTCCTTCACTATGACATCCAAAAAGAAACTAAAATTTGCCTCTCAAACCCTAGTCATAGCATATAATTTTGTTTTACTCAAATTCTGCTTTTGACAAATACAATCAACATTTCTGAAGTTTATTTGTGACAAAATAAGACTTACAATTTATAATATATAACAATATTTAGTTATGCGTAACAAAATTGAAAACTACAAGATTTTGGGCCTAGCCATATACCAAAGGAACTAGATACCTTGACATACCTACTTTACTATGGTGTACCCATTATCAGACTAATAACATCTAGACAATAAAGTACTTTTGTGGACAAGGAGTGGCAGTCTTGACACCAATAGCACATTGACAGTTAAAATTAGATGTACATATGTATTAGTAGAAGAATAAGATGTTTGGAAAATTATAAAGTCTTATGAATAAGATGGTTTTCCTAGTTGCATTAGAGGAATAAGGATTAGTCCATAGTTGCATCAGAGAAATAAGGATTAGTCCAAGATTTTGATGAATTTTCCAAGAAAGTGGGCAACATGTCAATCATACCAAGTATGTATCTTCATTGTCATTGACACGTTCAAGACATCATCATGAATTTTATAGACTATGATTGTGTAGATCAATTGATAAACAATTGCAAAGGACAGTCAGAATCAATGCATATTGATGATTCATCTAAATCCTACTAAGACTGATCATATAATTAATATTGTGAGGAAGCTAACCAATAGAGAAGGTCACTGAGCATCAAAAAGAAGATATTGATAAGATTACATTGATCAATATCAATTGAAGATATTGATTAGATACCTATTCAAAATAAATGCATTGTAGAGTAATGAGCAAAATTACAACCCCAGTCGAGACAAGTGTCAAAAATTACAAACACGATTAAGGAAGTTGACAAGAGCATCAATGGTTGATAAGGAACAACAAACAATATTGAGGGTTGAAGAGTGAATGCAAATATCAGTATATCTATTTAGTTCTATAATAACTAAAAAATCAAAGAACAAGAGAAAGATTAATAGATCGACTAAGAGGAGGATCCATGTTCACCATCAAAGAACAAAATTAATGGAGAACATTTTTAAGAATTAATGATGGCCATTGGAAACTAGTATTGGCTAAGGCATGAACCAATCACATTAGAGGCTAATGTTTTCGAACATTAATGATTGAATAACATCCATAATCAATAACATAAATAGTGATTGATAAAGACAAAAAAGACTACCTTATCCATAATATGATAGTTTGTGTTAATGTTAGCATTGAGTTGTTAACAAACCGATGTAATTATGCAAAGATAGAGCAACTGGTCTCCTAATCAGTCACAAAAAAAGAAAATGAAGAATCCTATAAGTCTTGTTGACATTGAATTAATATTTGTGAAAAGAATTTGTATCATGTTTTCATGATCCCTAACTGTTTTATCATGAGAAACCAATTAAGCTCATTGGTGGATTCATACATCATTCCAATTGAGCAAAATGATACAAAATGTTGAAACACTTGCCCTAATCAATTAAGCAAAGTAATCATGACCTGAATACAAACCCGAACCAATCAAAATAGTTGAGGTGGACATGACCAATGCATTTTCTACCATTCCATGAAGAGTATTGTTTTTAGAGGATGTTAAAGCATATATCTATTGCAAAATTGAATAATTGGGAGCAAATGCAGTCAAGAAGGAGTAAAAAGAATTGTGTGAAGATGGAACATTGAAAGATGAGCGCACACATCTTTTATTGAAAGGTTTAGCCTATGTGTTGGATATTCCTACCAAATTTTACTCAGATTGGTTTGATACATATTAAGAATAATAAATGATCAATACACGTGGTTGGATAAACCACACAAGATATCAAGAAAAGTAATCCATAGAGTGACATAGTTTTAAGCACAAGGGGAAGAGTGCATGTTAAGGAAAATATCAACAAGTTTGGTTTTTGACTTAACCAAATCTAGATATGATGGAAGATAAATGAAAATTTAAGAAATTAAAGACAAAGAAGTTTATTTCACCTTGATGGTGATAGGATACAAAGTACAAGTCAAGAAGAACAAATAGTATTCCAAGTGATGCCATCCATGAAACCTACCAAATTACAAAATAAGATATAATATATGTTCTATGTGATATTATCAAAACTCAACTACTCTAAAATATGAAGAGGATAAAGAGGGGAAAGAAATAATCACTAAATTATGGAGCCCTAGTGATATGTATATTCTTTTACGTCCAAAATTATTTTCTAGGTAGAGGTCAAGTTACATGGTCCAAGGATCGATTGGTAACACACAAATAGGTACATACTTAAAAAAAATAGATGAGAGTTTCAATACTGTTATGTGGTATTACTTTAGAGATTTTCAATCTAACATGCATAAATGAGAAAGAATGCCTACTAATGTTGTAGAAAAGTATAAGAATGACATTTGATTTCTAATGGATACAGACTCATGTATAATGTAGATTGTGGACCCTAGAACCCATTGGCTTCAACATATGTGCTATAAGATTGATGATGATTGTGTCAGTAAGCATGCCAATGAATTATTATCCAAACTGATTGACAAGAAAGTGAAATAAAAAATATCATAGTGTAGAAAATTGTAGAATTGAGCAAACATACATGCCACAGTATTTAGGTGGAAAAACCTAGAAAAAAATACTAGTAAAAAATAATGGGACAATCTCTTAACTTTTATTTCTCAAGAATTTTCACAATTACAAAAGTGTTCAAAATGTATGCACAATCACAACTTCAAGTTGTAGATAACAACCAAGTTGTAAAGTTCAAAATAAAGACCACTTACTAAATTTAGTAAGTATGACTCATACAACTACATGTTAAACACTTGTTGAAATTACTATTTTAGACATGCCACCTAAATGACTTACTATTTATAGTAAGTTGACTCATAAAAAATTACTATTTATAGTAAGTCTATAAAAAATGTGCCTCTAGTAGAAATGCCTTTGACATGGTGCCTACCAATGTGTAATCACCTAAAAATGGTCATCTAAACTATTAGCCCCCTTCTCAGCATTTTGGCTAATTTAATTAATCGTTTACCTAGACCAAATTGCTAATAATCAATTAATTTGATTATAACATATGGTTTGACTATGCTATCCTAAGTTCATTATTTGATTAAAAGAACATGTCCCCTTTTAATTAAATAAAAGACCCCATTCTCTAATTTGGTGGATATTTTCAGTGAAAATTGAAGTGTCTTATTTCTCTCTAGAATTTGCACCATCAAAAAGATCTTGGTGTCTTGATTCCAATGCAACTTGAACGGACAAAAATGAAGTCTGGATGAAGAAGTTACGCCCAGTCAAAGTTCTGGTCAATAGGTAGACTAGAGGGCTAGATAAGGGGAAAAATTGGACCATCTCAAAAGTGGTCAACAATGGGCTTCAAATTAAAGATCTCGTCACAAGCTTTCTAACGGTATTCGTTTCGTCAAAAATGGACTTCATATGTGAAAGTTATGGCAATTTGAATTTTGGAGGGAAAAATGTCATTTGAAAGTTGATGACATCATCATGATGTCATGGTGGCAATTTTAAATATATTTTTTTAAAAAAAAAATTTTAAAAAAATGGCTAGTGGTGAGATTCGAACTCCTAACCACCCCTTTGCTAAAATAAGGCGTGGTCGTTGGGCCACGCAGATTGTTCATTACATAAATGTCAAAACTTCTATTTAAATTTGAGCTAGCCACCAATTCGGTTGTCAAAAAGGTGCCAGTGGGGGTTGACTTGCCGACCCAACACCTTTCAAAATTAGTTATAACCGTTGCACCACGTGCATGTTCTAAGATATGGAATGTGTGATTTCTATTTAAAGTTTAACAAATGGCCCGCTCCCCTTTTAAATAAGGAATGTGGTTATTTTGTTAATCTTTAACCACCCTAATTTGGTAAAATGCCAAAATACAAAAATTTAAAGAGGGCTATTTAGAAAGGGGGAGTTTGTTCAAGGCCTATAATTAAATATTTTTGTTTTGGCCTAATTTAAGCAAATTTGTTGTATAAAAAGGGGAAAAGAGTGAGTTTTTTTCACTCATAATTTTCAAGAGTCTTTTTGGAGGAGAATTTTGGCCAAGTATTCTTGGAGGCAGATTTTATTCTCTTCAAGTGATGATTTATTGAAATAGGCATTGTGACAGAGAGGTCTTGTAAGGAGATTTTTGTACCGTTCTTGTATCTTGGAGTTTTATTGCTGTCGAAGTGCTCGAAGGAATGGTCTCAGTGCTTTGTAATTGATTTTTGGAGATTAATCAGATCGGTCGTACTCTATTGGAGCTGACCCGAAGATGTAGTCACATTTGTGGCAAACTCTGAAATCAAATTGTGTTTGCACTTTCTATCTTCTTCTCTCTCTCAATTCTGTTTCTCACCTTAAGTTTTGATGCATAATTCCATTTATGTATAAATGTATTAAGACTTCTGCTAATTTTATTTTATTTAAGCATTCAATACTGCAATTAGTCTAGATCTATCCATCAGATCAAGTGGTATTAGAGCTCAGTAGACTATTATTGCAGTTGTTTTCTTGAATGCTAACAAGATCTAGGATTTAGAAGGGTGAAGGCAAGCTTGAAGAATTTAATCCTGAGATCGGGAAGCGAAGAAATTTTTCAAAGATGTCTATTTCTAGAATGGAGGTTCTTGATGAGATCAGTGAGCAAGAATTTCGAAGAGCATTCCTCGAGATGAAGGCTAAGGTGGACATTCTTCTCCAAGAGAGACACGAACAACAATTGAGAAAGGAAAATAAGGCTAAGAAGGAGGAGGAAGCAAAATCCTCATTAAAGGATGACAAAGCCAAAGGAGTAGGAGGTAGTAGTGACCCTCCTGAACCTCCATCTTCATCTTCATCATCTTCTCCTTCTTCTCCATCTTCTCCTCCTCATTCTACTTCTTCTAATCCTTTCAAGAGTGGGTATAAGCCTAAGATCAAACTAGATGTAAAATTTGACTTGCCTAAGTATTGTGGTGAACTTGATGCTAAAAAATTGGATGATTGGATTCAACAAGTAGAAATCTACTATAGAGTCCAGAACCTATTAGATGATGTTGATAGGATTCAATTAGCTACTCTTCGATTAGGAGGTACAGCTTTAACTTGGTGGGAGAGTAAGACTAAGGCAGAAGTTTCACAGCATGGTAGAGTCAGTTTAACTTGGGAAGAGTTTGTTAATGCTCTTAAGATGCATTTGTATCCCCTAGGACATATGCAATAGTTAATGATGGACTGGCAAATGTTTAGACAAGGGAAAGATCAAACTGTCCAAGAGTACACCCATGAATTTAGGAAAAGGGCTATTGCTTTAAATGTTCCTTTGTACACCCAAGATACTTTGTTGAAGTACATAGGAGGTCTTCATTCCTACCTTAGGCATCCTATTTTGGTATTGAACCCTTGTAATTTGGATGAAGTGTCGGTTCAAGCTACACACTTAGAGTCAAGGGGTAAAGGATCATTTATTGATAACTTTGATAATGATGTAAAGAAATCTTCTAAGAATGTAGAGATAGAGAAAGGAAAGAAGGCAGCTACAGTCAAGAAGGATGAGAAACTTTCTTGCACTCATTGTGATAGGAAGGGTCATGATGAACATTCTTGGAAGTTGCATCTTGAGTTGAAGCCTAAGTGGGCTCAGAAATTTGATCAAAAACAGAAAGGTAAGGAGAAAACAACAAATGTTATTTTGGATCTTGGTTCAGATTCAAATGATGAGACTAAGATAACAGTTATGGGTTTGAAAGGTAAAGCTCATATTTCTAGTGTTTCTGTTGCTAGTTGTGCTTCTATAGTAAATGATTTGTCTGAAGATAAGAAAAGGAATGAGCTATTTCATTTAAGGGTTGTTGCTAAGAACACTAAAATTGATGGACTCATAGATAGTGGTTCTCAAGTGAACTTGATCTTTGAAAGTATTGTAAGAAACTTGGGATTGAAAACCACATTACATAAGAAACCTTTTCCACTAGGTTGGATTTGTGAAAATGATAAGTTGCAAGTAACAAGTCAATGCACTTTAAGGTTCACAATCACTAGTAAGTTTGTGGATGAAGTACAGTTTGATGTGGTTCCACTAGATATCTGTGGGATAGTGGTTGGTAGCCCTTATCTTTATGATCAAAAAGCAATTTTCTATAGGGAGAAGAATCATTATCACTTGTTTAAAGATGGCATTCAGTATATTGTGCATTCTCACAGGATTAAGATTGATCATTCTTTTGCAAACACAGGGCAATTAAAGAGGGTAATTAATGCAAGTAAAGAGTTAACTCTTATGTTTGTCAGTACAGGTGATTCTACACTTGAACTTGGAGTAGCTAACCAAGGTCAGATGTTGCAGGATGCCCTTGCAGTACAACATGAGGGAATGATGATTCAAAGCATTGATGGTTCCTTGGGTAAAAATGTTCTTGTTATGAAGGATCGATATGTTGTCAATTTATTCTCTTTCATTTCTGCATTATTGTTTAGCTTGATGCTAGTTAATGTTTGTTGGTTAGTGGCTACAACAATTGATGTAGATGCTTATGGAAGTGATAGAATAATGTTTATGATCAACAATGTTGTTGTAGTCTTCATTATGCTTGTGAGCCAGGTATTCAGATGTACAGATGATACAGGACAAGTGGGGAGGCCAAGTCCTCACTTTATGTCAGAGTCAATGTCACTTTTGGAGGTCCAAAAGGTCTTCGGTGGGGAGGCTTGATCCGGTGGATATTTTTAGTGAAAATTGAAGTGTCTTATTTCTCTCCAAAATGTGCACCATCAGAAAGATCTCGGTGTCCTGATTCCAATGCAACTTGAATGGAAAAAAATGAAGTCCAGATGAAGAAGTTATGCCTAGTCAAAGTTTTGGTCAACAGGTAGACTAGAGGGCTAGATAAGGGGCAAAATTGGACCATCTCGAAAGTGGTCAACAATGGGTTTCAAATTAAAGATCTTGTCACAAGCTTTCTGACAACATTTGTTTCGTCAAAAACGGACTTCATATGTGAAAGTTATGGCAATTTGAATTTTGGAGGTAAAAATGTCATTTGAAAGTTGATGACATCATGGTGGAAATTTTAAATTTTGAAAAAAAAAAAAAAAGGTTAGTGGTGAGATTCGAACTCCTAACCAGCCCTTTGCTAAAATAAGGTGTGGTCATTGGGCCACGCGGATTGTTCATTACATAAATGTCAAAACTTCTATTTAAATTTGAGCTAGCTGCCAATTCGATTGTCAAAAAGGTGCCAGCAAGGGTTGAACTGCCAACCCAACACCTTTCAAAATTAGCTATAACCATTGCGCCATGTGCATGTTCTAAGATATGGAATGTGCGATTTCTATTTAAAGTTTAACAAATGGCCCGCTCCCCTTTTAAATAAGGAATGTGGTTATTTTGTTAATCTTTAACCACCCTAATTTGGTAAAATGCCAAAATACAAAAATGTAAAGAGGGTTGTTTCGAAAGGGAGAGTTTGTTCAAGGCCTATAATTAAATATTTTTGTTTTGGCCTAATTTAAGCAAATTTTTTGTATAAAAAGGGGAAGAGAGTGAGTTTTTTTCACTCATAATTTTCAAGAGTCTTTTTGGAGGAGAATTTTGGCGAAGTATTCTTGGAGGTAGATTTTATTCTCTTCAAGTGATGATTTATTGAAACAGGCATTGTGACAGAGAGGTCTTGTAAGGAGATTTTTGTACCATTCTTGTATCTTGGACTTTTATTGCTACCAAAGTGCTCAAAGGAATGGTCTTGGTGCTTTGTAATTGATTTTTGGAGATTAATCGGATCGATTGTACTCTATTGGAGTCGACCCAGAGATGTAGTCACATTTGTGACGAACTCTGAAATCAAATTGTATTTGCACTTTCTATCTTCTTCTCTCTCTCAATTCTATTTCTCACCTTAAGTTTTGATGCATAATTCCATTTATGTATAAATGTATTAAAACTTCTGCTAATTTTATTTTATTTAAGCATTCAATACTACAATTAGTCTAGATCCGTCCATCAAATCATTCTCCTAACCCACTTAAAGTGCACACATAAAGTTCTTTTCTATTTTTTAAATTAAAAGAAAAGCTTATGAGACTTTTGTCTTATATGACAAGTCAACTCATTTTCTATTGGCTGACTTGTGTGTGCACACAGACCCATTCCCTTTTCAGCTTTGACCATTGATCATTCACCCTCTCAAGCTTGATCTCTATTATCCACATGGCTTTAAAAGGAAGAAGGTTTCTCCCTTCAAAGCATCCACACTCTTGAGTATTGTTATGCTTCAGGATTTTCATTGGAGTGCTTGAGAGCTTCTTGTGGAGAGCATCATCTTCTTGTTCATGGAATTTTGTTTGCATGGCATCTTAGCTTAGTTTGCACATAGTGTAGTTCCTTTTTGCAATTAGCTTAGATCACATAGTTTAATTAGGATGGTTGTAATACTTTAATTTTCATAGCTTAGTTGCATGGTGCATTCCATTTTAGCATAGTTGCATTCTTGCATTGCATGCATCAAGAATTCTTTGACATTTGCATTCTTGCTCTTGCTCAAAGAATCTCCCATTTCATGGTTTACTAGCAAGGGCCGCATCTCTAAGGCTCAGTTGAGAGCCATTTTGTGCTTATTTGTATGCTTTTGCACTCCATGACTAGGGAGCCCTAAGCCGACATTCAAGCTTTTCGATCCATGGAAAACCTTGGATAGAAGGGTTTAGGGAAGTGCGCTCTTTTTGGTGTACATTTTTGGCACCCACCATGGGAAAAAATAGTAGTTTTGTCCTTAGTTTTGTTGTTTTTGTCACCATTTTTATTTTTTGTTTCACGTTTTCTTTTTTTAAGAGTTGCAGTTCTGGGCGACATTTTTCCAAGTTCGTACGACAGTTCATAGTACTGTTGTGTGATACATTTTGGAAATAGTGTCGCATGGTTATACTGAACTTTATCACCTCTATATGTAAACTTTTGTCACCTAGCTTAAGGAAATATATCACACATAGAAGTTATGTCACACATGTATACTGTGAAGTATCGTACGATAGTATTCCAATGAAAACTATCACCTGACAAAGATTTTCTTGTTGTTTGAGGTGTCTTGGTCAGTTTCTTATTGTTGTTGGTTGGTTGCTAGTTTTTATAGGTTTCTAAATGGTTTTGTAGAATTCCATTCATAGATTTGTCTTTATTTTTGGAAGCTAACCCTTGGCACTAATGGTTGTGGTTGTAGGTTGCCATTTTTGAAAGTTTAAAACATTGCTTAAAAGAACACATGTCAAAGCTCCAAATGCAAAAGGGGTACTAACGATTGTTTGCAGGGCTGCTTGATGCATAAAAACTAAAACTTGCTTGTTCTTTTTATTTCATGTTCAGCATATACTAGTTGTTCATTTTGTAGGCACATTAAAACTTGTAATTGGGATTCCTTGGTGATAGGAGAGTATGCTCTTCACCCTTGTGGTGAATCAAAAATCTTGACCCACCTTTGGATTTTGAAAGAAAATGGGTAATTTACTCTTCTTGGTGTGTTTGGGTGACACTATTGGAATAGGAGAGTATGCTCTTCACCCTTGAGGTGAATCAAAAATCTTGACCTCCAAAAGTTGATCCGCTCAATGTTTAGTTAGGATCCTTTAGCAAGCCTACTCTCAGACAACCTGAGAGGAATGAACCAAGTGGGGACAAGAAAATTAGTTAGCTCTTCCAACCCACTATAAACTCAAGGATATCAAGGACACAAAACCTTAGTAGATGTAGTGTTTTTCTTCACTTAGTGTGGTCACTTATGGGATTTCAACCATAAGGAGATCACTAGGCAAGAACTCTTAAGGTGCTCTTGTGACTATGAGGTATCTTACCCATTGCAAGGTGAGTGTCCCTTAATTGGGTGCAAGAGGAAAATTACGAATGGAAGCCCTTTCTAAACACCCTAGGTTAGTATTTACCCTATTTTGTTGCTTGACTTCTTGGTGCAAAGATCGATCCTAGTGGACTACCTGGATCACCCCAAGATTTTACACTCACCATTTGTGTTCCCTTGGTTGTGCTTATTGAACTTCCATGAAAAATCCAATATCTCTTGTGGGAAACCACTTGGTGTGAGGAAAAGGAGCATCAAGCATGGGCCAAGTTGTTGAGTAATGAGTCATGACTTTTAGGTAGATATTGCTTGATGTGTTCTCGAATGTACTAAACTTGTGGAAATCTTTTGAACATACACATGAAGATAGTTCAAGGGATTTATTTTAACACCTCACATATTCTTGTATCATGCAAGGTTGCTTTGTCCCTTGATTGATTGTTTGAAGACTACTCCATGTGTCACTATCCTGCTTGGAAAGAAATTGCTTTTGAACATCAAACTTGCTATGCTATCAACTATTGTCAAACTTTGTTAACCAAGTCAAAGCATCAAGTCTTAAAAAATTTCTTGTGTTGCTTACTAAGGGGAGTTTTATCATTTGGCTTTGATTTGTTATGTCTCTAGTGCTTAAACATGCTTAAAGTGGCTCTTTGGTCTTAGTGCTCTTGGTATTTCTATCTTCATGGTCTATGTCCGCTTGCTAGTTATCTTTTTGCTGAAATGGTTACCTTGATTTCTTGACTACACTCTTGGGTTGGGAAAGTTGTTCACTTATCACCCCACTTGCTCCATCTATTTGGCTATTTGGGCTTCTTGCCTAGCTCTTGACTTGAGTCATTGGTGTCTTGAGTTTTTGGACACTTTCTTGACAAGTCACTTTACTCTATCTTTACTATTTTGGCAAGTGAACGCTCTACCTCTCTAGTTTGATCATCAAGTTATCTTGTGGCACCTTCTTGGCTTCCTCTAGTCTCCTTCATGCTTGATTATCTATCTACCACTATGGAATTCAAACCTTGTGCTACCAAACCTCAACCAAAGCTAGATGATCATGATATTCTCCATGCCACTAAAGAGTTTCAAGATCTATATGCTCAATACAAAGAACTAGAAGAGACAAATGATCTTTCTTACCTTCATTTCTCTAAGGTATGATAGAAATGAAGTCTAAACTTGAGAAAATATTAGAGGAGAATATTTCATCCTTAAATGAATCTCCCTTAAGACCTTTACATACACATGATTCATCTTCATCAAGATCTACATATTCTACTCCAAGACATCAAATTCCTTCATCTTCTAGATCTAAAGACCTCCTTAGAGAGAAAGAAAGTGGTACCTCCTTTGAGCCTTTTACAAGCTATCATTATGGACCTATCTTTGACCAAGACAATGATGAAGACATGGATGCATACCATTCACTTGAGAAACAACAAAAGGACTCTAGACATACTTTTGGTAGAACATTTTCTCCCTTGGAAGATTCTAATGATGACACTTTGCAAACACTTCTTGGCACCAAGCTTATCACGTTACCTAAGTCTAGCTCATATGGTAACCCATTCTTGGTTATATATTGTGCTTATCATCGACATAATGAGCATAGTACTTCAAATTGTATTGAGCTGAAACATAAAATCCAAGATCTTATTGATAATGGAATTATTGATACCTCTAATGACTCATGTGATGAAGATACTTTTCTTGATAAAGAACATATTAATGAACCTATGTCTAGTGATGGTTTCCTTGATACTTCTACTTCTTCCAACACTCATGCATCTCCCAACACTTCAAATCTTTCCAACATGCCTCTATCAAAAAATGAACCTAATGCTTTCCACATTGACTATGTGTACCCTCAAGGGCTACCACTAAAAGAAACTCAAGCTAATCTTCACTTTGTTGCAAACCTTTTCCATGATACTAAGCCTAAAGATCCTAGCACTACTCATTTCACTCTTCATTCTCCCTTGTCCTTAGAAGTGGCTCCATGTCAAGTGGCTCCTATGCTATCCAAAGCTACTTGTCAAGATCAAAGTGTCCCCTCATGTTTTGCTTCTTCATATCCACTTCAAAATTGTGCTCAAGCTTCAAGTGCTCCTACTAAAAATGTTATTCCAATCAAAGCTACTCATGAGTCTATTGATGGCTTTGACCATATTGCTCACTCTAAAGATGTTAATATCCCTTTCCACTATCCATTTGCATATCCTAATTCTATCCTTGGTCCACATCCATCAAAGCTAAAGCCTTCAAACCTTCGATATATATTGGGACCTTATGCTCCTTCATCTCCTACATTTTCCACTCCCAGCTCTCCCATCATACCTCAAGATCAACAAAGACACTCATCCTTGATGAATTTTCACCCATCTATCCATCTAAACCAGTCATATCATCCTTATTCATCCACAAATCTCAATTCCTTTGGAAGTTAGAATAAGCATAAGAATCCATTGAAAAATAAAGATCACTACGTCCCATCTAATCGACATGTGAATGCAAAGAAGAAATTCAAGAGACCATAAAGGTCCACTATTAAAAAAGATAAATCAAAGAAAATATGGGTTCCTAAACCCATTATTAAAGAAATATGCTCTAAAGTATCCAAAGGAAAATCTAAAGCTATATGGATTCCCAAGTCTCTTTTAAAAGACTTGAATATTGAAAATACTTCAAAGTTGACATTCAAGCTTCCAAAGGCTTCCATTCCATCTTCTTCCAAAAATCTTCCTAAAAATATTCCAAAGCCTTCCACTCCACTTTTTTTCCAAATCTCTTCTACCACCTCATACATCTAAGCCTCAAGCTATTTCACCTATGATTTTTCCATCATTCTAATACCCTTCAAGGTGTGTGTCAACATTGATCTTATCCAATATTTCAACTACCCTCATGAAATCCTCTAAAGCTTACACTTACTTTCTATACATGAACTCTTATCCTCAATATATTCTTCCTACTACCATTTCTCTTTCATCACCCTATCAACATCTTTGAACACATACCTTTCTATGGTCTTGGCTTATTATGACTTATCTTTCATATAGGAGCACTATCTACATTCAAACAGCTTGAGCTTTTTCTAAAAATTCAAAAATAAATTTTTTTTAAAAAGCAAAAAAAATGAAAATGTGCCTGGTGAAAACCACTTCTTGTGGCACCTTGGTAGCAAAAGTAAAGAGAAATAAAATTCATCCTATGGTGAAAACTACTTCTTGTGGCACGTTGGATAAGTACCATGATGAAAACTTGGTAAACAGGCATAATGCATAATTCTTCCATCATCCATCTATCCCCTCTTCTCTCTTTGATCTTGACAGTGTTGAGCTATCCTTGCATATTGGCTATCTTATCCATGAGATTCTCTATTATGCTTGCTCATTCATTCATACCCTTCATATCCAACTTTATTCTCATTGCTCTATCCCATTACTATCCTATCTAGTTGACCCCTTAGTATTGATCACAATAAATAAAACATGGTTCTCATAGGTGTCTTGACATGGCTACTCTTTTGGACTATATGCTTCATGCTATCTCACTTGTTGGCTTCATTTCTTATCCTACATGCTATCTTGCTCATTACTTCCATTTCTTATCCAAAACATACTTCATCTAACTATTTCACCTCTTTCCCTAGCTTGGGTACTCTTGAGGAGTCAGTCCTTGAGGATCTCTTTCACTCAGTTCATACTCCTTTCTGATCCATCTATGCTTATCCACTAGCTTTCTACTCCATCATGTCCTACACCTTGCTAGACATTGGGAGAAAATGATGTGATCTTGCATGAGAACTAGTAATCTCTAAATCATTCAAAAAACTCCAAAAAAAAATCATATATGATGCTAAAAAAATCCTAAAAATTAGAAAATGTCCTGAAGAAATGATCATCTTAGTGAAAACCTAGCAATATGTGCTTTGATGTATCACCAAAAAATTAAAAAATACAAAAAAAACTATAAAAAATCCTGAATTTTTTTTTTTTGCCAAGTGGTGAAAACCTGGAAATGGGCGTTGCTTGAGACCCTTGCACCTATGTCTATCAGTCTCAATCACCCATCTTGCTACACATTTTCTAGCTTGGAATTGTCTTATGTTTTTGTCTCAGAGGCACTGCTATTTAGCCTACTTGAGGTTTCCTTGTGCACTAGGGTTTCTTTAGCAACTCACAAAACAGTGTTTCTCAACACTACCCCCCAACTAGACATCAAGTGTTTCTTAACACTTTCAAATAGTTTACCTACAGTCTCCAATGTCACAATATTTCTCACTATCAGGATCAAGCTTTGAAGAAATAGCCAAATGACTTACACACACCCACTTAGACACTTAAATGATTGAGCTATGTTGATCTTTATTTACTTTGTGTGTTGACTATGATGATTTTTTTACTATGTGTTCCCTTCCTAATAATCTCTTGAGGATGTTATTGACTAGAAGACTAGGGGCATGGGGCATGTTTTCTTGGTTTCTGCTTATGGGTATACTTTATTTGTCTATAGTGTTTTAAAGTGTTTCATGCTGATCCTATTTGAAACTTGGACTTATAAATGTATCATCCTTGACTTTTTTTGCAAGACTGCACTCGGGGTTTATCCTGGCATTTATGCCTTGATACAAGTGTAATCTTGCTATATCAAACTTAGGGAATCTGATTGTGTAGTCATCTTGACTTCTATGTCTTTGATTCTTAGATTAGATTCCCACATACCTATCTGATATCAATCATATTCATATCCTCATAGTTATACTAGTGATGGTTATATGATCTCATGATTCCCTAATAAAAGCTCAATGATGAAATAAGAGTCTAAATGTTATGTGTCCCTTATCTGTAAACCACTTTGCATATTAGCTTTGCATTGTTAGGTTCATTTTTCTAGTCGAGTTTTGTATTCCTACATATTGGGAGAACTCTCTTTATCCTTTTTGTGGACATATTGGCTAATAGCTTTCATATCTTTCTTTGCTTTCTTCTTTATCATGTCTTTTCACCTTCTTGATCTTTTGCTTCATCTCTATTCCTTGCTATCCTATCATTACATCTATAACCTTTTGACCTCTTGCATAATTTCGACATCCTGGATCCATTTTTTAGGATCGAAATCAAAATTTGAGTTCATCTTGATAGTCAAAATTGCATTTTAAAATTCTACCTTCTTCTAAGCAGTTAGCTAACCTTGTAATCTTTAATCTCTAAATCATCGCTAGGGCATCTTCATTTCTTCATGTCTAAAATCACTTTTCTACTCAATTTGACCTAATTTTTATGCTTTATCCTTCATGATCAACTCTAGTCAAACTGGGGCATTCTATCATTTTGTACTAGTCATTCTTTTGTTCTAATCATTCATCTACTATCTTGGACATTGCTATAACTTGATTTATTCATTTCTAGCTCATTTTTGCATTCCCCTTGCCTCATTTTGATTTCGATCTTAAGGGGTAGACATACTTTATCACCGCTCGCTACAATTGTCTATTTCTTAGGAGCATATGATTGATCTTCTCGCTTGCTCCTAATCTATCTACTTTGCTAGGTGTTAGCATTCTTCTTGGATTCCAACACCATCTTTCT
This sequence comes from Cupressus sempervirens, assembly GCA_028749045.1. NCBI lineage: Eukaryota > Viridiplantae > Streptophyta > Pinopsida > Cupressales > Cupressaceae > Cupressus > Cupressus sempervirens. The sequence continues at coordinate 460,389,129 of CM053784.1, forward strand.
TTTCCTAATGTTTAGTACTACCACTATCAGGATGTACATTCAGGATTTGCTATCTCTTTTTGCATTTCATTCTCCAGAATTGGATGTCTATGTCTATTGTTGCCTACTTTGCTTCTATTTTCTTTGACATGATGTGTTCTCAGATTGATCACACATTAGTCAAAGAGAGGCAAATGTAATCACCTAAAAATGGTCATCTAGACTATTGGCCCCCTTCTCAACATTTTGGCTGATTAAATTAATCATTTACCTAGACCAAATTGCTAATAATCAATTAATTTGATTATAGCCTATGGTTTGACTATGCTATCCTAAGTTCATTATTTGATTAAAATAACATGTCCCCTTTTAATTAAATAAAAATACCCCACTCTCCTAACCCACTTAAAATGCACACATAAAGTTCTTTTCTATTTTTTAAATTAAAAGAAAAACTTATGAGACTTATGTCTTATATGACAAGTGAACTCATTTTCTATTAGCTGAATTGTGTGTGCACATGGATCCATTCCCTTTTCAATTTTGACCATTAATCATCCACCCTCTCAAGATTGATCTCTACCATCTGCACAACTTTAAAAGGAAGAAGGTTTCTCCCCTCAAAGCATCCACACTCTTGAGTATTGTTATGCTTCAGGATTTTCATTGGAGTGCTTGAGAGCTTCTTGTGGAGAGCACCATCTTCTTGTTCATGGCATTTTGTTTGCATGGCATCTTAGCTTAGTTTGCACATAGTGTAGTTCCTTTTTGCAAGTAGCTTATATCACATAGTTTAGTTAGGATGGTTGTAATACTTTCATTTGTGTAGCTTAGTTGCATGGTGCATTCCATTTTAGCATAGTTGCATTCTTGCATTGCATGCATCAAGAATTCTTTGACATTTGCATTCTTGCTCTTGCTCAAAGAATCTCCCATTTCATGGTTTATTAGCAAGGGTTGCATCTCTAAGGCTCAGTTGAGAGTTGTTTTGTGCTTATTTGTATGCTTTTGCACTCCATGACTAGGGAGCCCTAAGCCAACATTCAAGCTTTCCAATCCATGGAAAACCTTGGATAGAAGGGTTTAGGGAAGTGCACTCTTTTTGGTGCACACAATGCACTACATGATAATTTGGATGACTCGTGCCATTTTGATGGCTCGACCACAAGTAGCTGACTAGATGGATCACTCCACATTTCAACATAAAGAAAAGAGATTTGGATATTTTAATGAAGATCTTGTAGGTACCCAAAAAGAATTAAAGACACCAGTGATAAAGAGGAAAATAATGAGAATGCTAGCTATGAAAACTAGTTGTAAAGAAGAAAGCACATTAGGTACATCTACAGTGGTGATTAAAGGCCCATCAACCAATATATCTTCTACATATAGAATAGTGAAGAGCAAACATACTTGATCGGTGACAAATGAAGCAAAGACTAAACTTGTGGGAAGAAGTCAAGTTGCAAATGAGATATCTAGAAATAAGAAGAGTTACAAGAGACGAGATGAAGAGAAAGAAGATGAAACAATATAATTAGATAAAGAAGCTACAAAACTAAAGGAGAAAGGAGTAAAAAGTAGAGTGCCTATAACTGATGATATTGCAAAAGGTATCATAGAAACTTGTGGATTGGAATTTGTCAAGCAAAAATACACTTTTGAAAGTAAAGTAGATGAGAAAAATATTGAACATGTAGTAGATTAACATCTTCGTAGGTTTAGCGAGATGCCCTAGAAATTACATTCAGCCATTTCTAATGAATTGCAATAACTAATTGATGTAAGACTATCATCTTCCCTATAATTGGATAAAGAAATCATAGAGAAAGCTCTAATAGAGGTACAACCCGAGTTAAGCTTTGGGGATGATAAAGAATTATACAAATCTGATGAAAGTAGTTTTGTGTAAAGAATAGATCAACATGAATCCTTGTTGAAGACAGAAAAAGTTGACATATTAAAACCATTGATGTGTGGAAGAAAATTTTTAAAGATTGAGGAAGAGAGAAATAATTGCTCCATGCATATTCAAGTGGATGATACATTTGTAATTGAAAAAATAATTGGTGATGTTATCAATGATGTTTCTAAATAGGTACAAGATATTGAAGGTCAAAACATGGAGATCCCACCAACCAATAGAGATGAAGCCAAAGTTGTTGACATAATCAGTAAACAAGAATCATCTAATGCATTAAAAAGGGCATTATTACTTAAGAAAAAGGGTGGAAAGATTGTAGATTGTTATAAATTACAAAAATAAGAGAAAGATGAAGAAAAATACCATGTAAACAAAAAGATGTGCCTAGATCCAAGTACAGATAACATGCACAAACCAATGCAACTTCTTATAAAAGAAGAAAAAGAAGATTTAGGAGAGGAAGAAATTCTTAAACCTGTAGATATTTATAAGTTCAAGCCTAAATAATTTTTGAGTATTCAAAAAAGGTGAAGAGGAAAGAAATAAGAGACAAGGTAAGACTTAAGAAGAAGAAGGCTAGAGTCCTGAGGCAATCCAAAAATATTTTGGAAGAACTAGTCCCTGAGATGCCCTACAATAAAAGAGACACAGTAATAGAACACTTAGACAGTTTGATAAAAGCAAATTTTGAAGAAGAGCTATATTTTCAAACTACAAGGAACATTGTGAAGGAAAGTTTTAAAAAGAAAATGATAGGTAAACTAATGGAGAAAGATACTACAGGCCAAGAGAAGCTATTAGACTTGGTAAAGGACACCAAAATTAAATTAGATGAAGAAGTATAATTGTTTACCTATATAGAAAATTATTCAAAGATTGTCAAGGTAAGGACCAATAGAAAGAAAAAGCACAAAAGAGTTAGAGAACATAAGTAGTCAGCTTGATCGAGTTTCAAGCTCAATTACATCATATAGTGGAGAAGTCAAGAAGATTTTGCAAAATATTAGTCATCTACAACAAGATAAAGACAACCCAGTAATGAATATATTGGAGAAATAAAATCTTATCTATCTCCTACCTTGATGCAATATAACTTGAAGAAGGCATAAGTAGTACTTGCATCACTAGATACTAAGTCCATAGATAGATTAAATGAGACAACATCACAATTGGATGAGAAAATTATTGCTCTAAGTCATGTGCAAAAGACATGGGAGACATCTATTGTAAGATTCGTCTCTTCATACACTTGTTGCATAGGCCAAAGTACAAAAAATGTAGAAAAGTTATGTCAAGTCAAAGGCAGAGGTCCACTATGTATGGTTGAATTAACAAGTAATAAAATACATTCCAATAATTATGCAACTTAATATTAGTTTTTGACCTACATGTCAAAATGAAAGATACAATAATAATTACATTTCATAAACTAATTATTGATTGTATGGTTAAACACATTTCATCGCATGATTATGCCATTAATGAATACATTTAGAAATTTGACCTTCACATCAAACTTCATTTCATCATATGAGAGCATAAACAATGCTGACGTACATGTCAACCATAAAACAATAAATAAATCATATTAGTGCAATATCATGAATCGAGAAAGCATATACAAGAATATAAATAATGGCATCAAACCTCTATCCATATACATGCATCCCTATCTCCTTAGCCCTCAGACAACGTCCATATGCTATCTCAAGATAGGAGTGTGACCCAAGCACTTTTACTGCCCAACCATAGAGAGGTTACCTCCCTCAAAGTTCTTCCTGACATGAAGAACTCCCCGACTATGCCCGAGAAGCCTAGAAACCTAGAACTAGTGAGTAAAATGGATTTGGTATAGTCATATAACTAATATACACATAAGTATGCCAATGCAGAACTAAACACAGATGTGGTAGGGGGAAAGAACAATTAACCATGCATAGAACACATGCAATTAAATAGCTTTGGCCCAAGAAATATTATACCATAGGTTTTATATATATATATATCCCCTAAATCCCCATATTCAACACCCTTTCAAGTATAATCATTCTCACAAAAATACACATGAAGTATAAGGTTCAATTTCTTCCATATTCAACATTTCCACTCAACATAAGGATGGGAAATTTAATCATTAATTCACTCCATTTGCATCATGGTCATGTCTCTCAATATTCATTTAATGGTAAGAGATTATTGTTATATCTGAATGTTTTGAACAATTCAGATCCAACTAAGAGCGATAATTCAAAAAATAGACAAATCCCAAATGGGTCACAGTGGAAAATTACAATAAATAAATAACCACATCTTAGCATTGAAGCTAACCCATACACAGTTTAAAAGTTCATAATAAGGATTCAAGGAAGGGAAAGCTTTCCAAAATGCTTACTTTTTCACCCAATAAGAATCATATTCCTTTTCTATTTATCAACAATGCTTGGGGTTTTAAGAAAGAACTACATATATCAAGCAACTATACCAAGTGTATACCATTTGCACATAGATAATTTAGATCATATAGTGGAGACTGTACCTGATCCCACTTCAAAGAGTATATAAACATTAACAACACTTACATACAAGTAGGTCTACTGACCCATACATCACCTAAAAAACTTATATGAGGAATGGTGCTAAATGAGCATTAAATTATGTATAAAAATGAAATGTTCAGCAAGAAGATGCCAGTCCTTTTCTACTCCTTCTACAATATCATAAATTCTTAGGATATGAGAAATATAAGAGCTAAGATCACTTAGAAAAACAATCCCTTCTGCATGAACTTTTTAGACCATGGTTAACTTCTTACAACAATTTCATTTAGGCATTCATGTAATACATCAACATTTAAAATATATTAAATATAAAATTTGTTGGAGCCTCTATCAAACTTACGAAATATTTTTACTCCCTTATAATTAAAGATAAAAACTTTATTTCGTTGTCTCAAAGTAAATAGAGGGTTAAGAAGTCAGTTGCATATACCATTAAACAAAAGAATTATATGCAACATTTCCCGATTTAAATGTCTAGATAAAAACTCATATATTTATACCATATGCCTACTTCTCAGCATAAATCCATATCAATAATTTTAATGAATTGATATTTGACCAATGAGATATGCAGCAGCAATTGAACATGACTATAAACAAAATCTCCTTCGACCCATTTCATGTTTACACATACTAAAATAGATTTCCATGATCTCAATTATCAATATAGTACAAGTTGGTTATAATAGCCAGTATTAAAAATAAAAAAAACATAGACAATTGCTATAGCAAGAAACTTCTTAGAATGTCCTCAACCATTGCCTATTATTCTAGTCTAGACATGCACTCGAAGGAGAGTTAATGGTGGCTAAAAAAATAGACCCAAGGCTATGTTAAACAAGCATTTAAGCTAAAAGAACATATAACATTGTCCACTGGAAACTAGACTAATTCCACAATGATTTATATTGGATTTTATGGTCATATAAGTTTCCAAATAATTACAACTTAAAATAGAAGTTACCAATTAGTGAAATTAAAGAAGTGACACAACCAAGCTTTCTTGCATATTCATAACTATTGAAGTGTTGTTAGAGAAATATTTTTCTTAAATTTTAAAACCCATAGGCTCAAATCTAAATATAGAGTTAGTCTTTAATAGCAAGAAGATCTATAAATTAGGTGGCTACTCTTTTGTCTCAAAATAAAAATTCATTACTCAAATTGTGGTTAAAGTACAAAAGCTATATATTTTGAAAACAACCGAGAATGCTTGTGAAGTTTCTTGATGTTTCAGAGTTCTACTCAAAATGCACTTGCACTTGCACTTTCACAATTAATGATTTCAAGTAACAATAGTTACATCCATGGAGAATAAATGGATGTAATCCATTATATTTTCCAATTAAATTTACTATAGAGTTATGCTAGTTCATATGGAAAGGTTTTACTAATTGACTGATCTCTTTCCTATAACACACTAAGATTATAATGATGGAGAGCTCTTTTTAGTAAATTAAAATGGAATGACTAACAATGAGACACAAGCCTGGTTATTACTAAAGATTCAAACTTGGTGTTACTCCAAGGATACCAAACATCTTAATATCTGAATAAAAACATAAACTTCCTAGTGTTTGCAGCAATAGTGATACAACTTATTTTAAAAACCAATATAATTTAAAAATGAATTTATCAATGTTTTGGGAACTAATGAGGGAAATAGTAGAATTGTATCTAGTAGTTTATACAATATTTCATGCCGATGATTTTGGTTGAATGGTTCATGACAATGTTGAGATTATATGTGTTGCACACATTGCATAATATTATTATTTTATTTTATTTTATTTTACTATGTAATGTTGCACCTAGGTGTACCTAGATGGACATGCAACATGTAAAGATTTCTATGAGATATACTTGATGAGTTGTATTGTAACATTGGCATAATATTTGATGTAATTATTTAATATTAGGGAAGATTATTGAATGTTGGTCAATAAGGGTTTGGTAGCACATGGTTTATGTAATACCACTTGGTGGTTTCGTGGGAGATTGCTACTATATAAGAAACCACAAGGGTAGTTATTGTATGAGAAAGAAAAAAAGGCAAAAATGAAAGTTGAGAGAGACAAGGCTTGACAAGTTAGCCAAGAAAGCATTTGTGAATGTTGAAAGCATGACATTATGTGCGGATTCATGCTTGTTCACATGGATTGCTTGGTTATGGATATGGCTTTGAAGGCTTCCATGGTTGTGTTACAATGGTATTTTTTTGAATAATACATGGTGATGGATGCTTCTGGAGGCTGGTTTTTTCCAGGGTATATCTCGTGTCATATTTTTGTGGGTATGTTGTCTATTCTCTTGCATGTGGACTTCAGTTACATATTTATTTCAAATCTTATGGGTTATGTGGAAACAATTTTTTTTTTTTTACAAGTGTCCTTACAAGTGGTATCAGAGCTATGGTTTTCTTATTGTAACCCTAGATTAAATCCATGGGAATGCATGAGACGATAAAAGTAGGGACAAGATATATGAGTTTCATAGGTTATTTATTGCAGATTTGAGGGTTTTGGGTTTGGTTTTATGATGGCATGTTGGCAGATTTTGGGCATGTGAAATTGTTGGTCAAAATGATTTTTTGGATATTTCATTTAAATGAGGGTTTTAGAGGGGAGCTTTCAAAAATGGCCTCCTAGGAAAAAACAAACCTCACCATTGGATCTGAGTTAGCATTTTCATAAATTTTGATATATAATATGCCCTAGTTTGGCCATGTTGATAGAAAATACAAAAGGTTTTTAGTTTCGGCCCGTAATGGCTGCCAAATTTAATCTCGTCATAATTTTTGCCACAAAATAAAAATAAAAATAAAATTGCATTGAAAGTGGTAAAAAAATTGTCTTAGTGAAATGACCATAAAATTCACTAAGAATATTGGATTTTAGACTTCTTATAGTCATTGGAAAGTTAATTCGTAGCACTACAACTTGGTGTAGGTTTTAGTATGTGATTTTGATAATTTTTTAGGTATTATGAGCTTGAAAATTAGATTTTATTTATTTTGAGTATAGGTTTGGGCATAACTTGGGCATTCAAAGTTGGATTTTGGACTTCAATTAGTGAATGTAAAGCTCTTAGAGAGCTCTACACATGGTTTAGATTTTGTGTAGGTTTGGCATGGTTTATTAGGTGATATATTGATCTAAATATTTATAATATATATTGATTATGGTAACATTGTGAGTTTATGACATTGTACATTTTGGAGATTTGAGATTTGATGTCATTGTATACTCAACTTATATTTCAGATTGGTCTCATGATGATATAGTTATCAATGTTTGGTTTGGAAATGTATGATGATTTGTTGGGTCTACATTTTGTGTAGTGTTGTAAGTGATCTATACTTACAGGTTGCATTCATGGCTTGGATATGGGTTGTCTTTGCCCATTAATCTTTCATTATTGATGTATATTCATATTTGTGGCTTAGATTTGGGTTGTCTATGCCTTTCATCACACGATCTATTAATTTGTCTTCATGTAGAAGGGATGAGATGTTGTTACCAGGTATAATCATAGTGGAGGATTGTGATTGACTACTTTATGTTGACAAGTTGGAAACTTTGAGAATTTAGATGCTTGGTTCATGGATGTGATCACAATGCCATAGATTTTGGCATGACATGATTGGATATATAGGTGCATCCTTGGTGCTCATTGGTTTGGATTCCTAATGTGGTTATGGTAGTATATTTTCTTTGGTTGAGGATCATGGTTATTTGGTTTCTTTTGAGGAGCTCATGATGTGCACTTTGAGTTCTTTGATGTCTTGATATCTTGATTGATTCTCATGGTAAGAGGATGGTTTTTTATCATGATTTCATGGATATCTTGGATACACCATTTAGTGGGAACTTGTAATTGTGATTGGTGGTAGTGTGAGATTAGTTCTTGGTTTGGTTTGTATCTTCTTTGTTTGGAGATCTTGGTTTCACTTGGTACTGACACTTTGGTTGTGTGTGTGTAGACCTAGAGGATCTTCATGTAGGATATGCATTTTATGATGTCATAGGTGACTCGGTACCATGGTTGGGTAGAAGTTGTTGGAAATGATATATTTATTGATGTTTGTAGATGTTAGAGGATGTCTTAGATCTTGTTGTTGCAAAAGCATCTTTGACATTTTCATGGTGCAATTGTTATCTTCATGGTGTGTGGAGATGGTTGCATCTTGAGGACTCATGGGGCTTTTGGTCGAGGTGTGGTTTATGCTTTCATTTGACATGTTATCCTTAGTGTTATGATGGTTTCACTATTATATCATAGTATAATATTGGTATACATTTAAAATTTTGACATGTTATGGTATGTTCATATGGAACATGTTATCACATTGGTTGAGATGATTTAGATCATGTTGTCATGTATGTGTTCCTGAGGCCATGGTTGGAACTTTAACATTGGTCTTGGTTTAGTTTTTTGGTATTGAGTACGTTGATCATTTGTTGGATACTTCATGATATTTCTATGTTGTATTTGGAGTTAGCATCAATTGATTGGTTACAAGTGCTCATGGATACTTAGAAATAGTGGTGATGTTGATTTCTCTTGGACTAGAGAAGTATTTGTTGGGTCAATTATTGGTTCCAACGAAAAAGTTTGAGGGGCATTCACTATAATGTCCCCATCTTTTTAGCAACTTAGTAGAGTTCTTAGCCTTTACATTCTCCAAAGGCTAAGTGGAGAAAAAGGAGAAATTGATTAAATTAATTTTTTATAAAGTCATTAAATAAATTAAAATTAAAAGGTGACTTTATATGTAATCAATTTAATTTTCTAGGAGCACAATTAATTATTGTATTGCAAGGGAGAAGCTTCTAGAAAGTGCATTAAATATTGGAAAGGGGGAAGTCTCTAGTAATTTAATTTTCTAGAAGCACAATTAATTATTGTATTGCAAGGGAGAATCTTCTAGAGAGTGCATTAATTATTGGAAAGGGGGAAGCTACTAGAGAATGAAATTAATTAATATTTTATTTCCTTCTAGAAAGGTGAAGGAAAAGAATAAATAGGGGTGAGAGCCTCATTGTTTAGCATCAGATTATTGTGAGTTGCATTTGATAAGAACTTGGATGTGTGAGCTACAAATATTTTCTTGGCATTAGAGGATTTCTATCCTCTCTTATGACATTCTAGACATCATTCCCTTGAGGTTTGGCCTTTGGAATTTATTGCTATCAACTCATTAACAAGCATCTTGGATGCATTTCTAGCTACAGGCAGATTGGGTGTAATTAGTGACTTGAAGAGTTTGTTATGTATTTGATCTCATGATGCTGGAGTAATTAGTGAGTTTGCTATGTATTTAATTTTATTAGTTTGAGAACTAATATTATTTTAGCAGTGGTTCAATCTTCAGTTTGCATAAATTCCTTCTTGTTCATGTTATATTAATCTATGCAAAAACATTAGAATCTTTATCAGTAGTTGGTTAGTTCTTGGGCATTTCTAGGGTGCATATTATAGTGGTATTAAAGCGGTTTCCTGCCATCTTATGGGGTAGAAAAATATTAATTATTTTCAGATTTTTTATTGCATTTGGAGTGACGAGTACTCTAGTATTTTCTAGCATTGATAGACATAGGAGGACTAACAGTTCTAGAAGTCAGTGGAGTACTGAGGAAGTTAGTGCAAAGATAAATGCTTTCTAGGAGAGTATGGAGAAACTTGAGCTTCATTAGTAGAAATTGAGGGAGAGCTTTTCGGATCCAAAGATAATTGAAAGTGTAGTGAGGTATATGGTTTCTACTTTTAGAAGGCAGAGATCGAGGTTGTAGGGAAGGAAGTTTGAGTTTTTCACAATAGGAGTCCCTGATGCAAATGTACCTATATTTAGTACGACACCTGCTAGTCCTATCTGCAATGTTGGTGATGGATTTATTTCATAGGGATATGTAGTTGTGTCAGTGGCAGTAGAGGATAGCAGCACTAAGCTACAACAGGTTGAGACTCCTAGAGCTCTTGTTATAGTTAATGCAAAGATAGTTGATGTAGTTATTACTACTAATACTTTCAGCTCTCTAGAGAACAAGATTATTATTGGAGATTTGTATGTGAGATCTCATGGTGTTCCTATAGTGCAAGAGATAGTTGCTTCCTCGGATGGGATTGAGACATGTATAGAGCCACCTAGCCATGATGTTGGTGATGTGGGTGTTTCAGTGAAGTCAGTAGATGTGAGTTTATGCTCTAGTATTATTGATTTGTAATCTAGCATAGAGTCATGTGTGCAGAGTCAAGAGTCCACATATGAGGCTTTGTTAGGGGATGGCAATGTAGCAATAGTGGGACTAGGAGAATGCGAGACTACTATCATATCAGTAGCCACTTCTATGTCATTTGAACCATCCAATGAGGAGTTTAGCAATATGCATGCAACACATGTTGATGATTATGAGTTTTCATCAACTACATGTTTAGTTCAATTTTCTATTGTAGCAGTTAGTGTTGTTCCTATGTCCATATATTTTGATGCACCTATTGTTGATATAGTTGGCATGAGTGTGTATGGTTTGCCTATAGCTACATCATCTTCAATGCATGTTGGTGATGATTAGGATTCTAGTCCAATATATATTATGTGGGTGGATACAAGGAAGAAGAGGTTTCATAGATCTTCTATGAAGTTTCCTTCTGGTGATATTCTAACTTCTACACCATCAACACAAGTTTTGGGTGCTAGGCTGCAGGACATGTGGTTTGTCTTGATGATGCTGGTTTGCAGTTGGTTTAATGTCCATAGGGATGTCACATACTACTTCAATTGGGATCCAGGTGGAGGTTGAAGTTCATTGTGTTGTTGGATTGCTTGAGGGCAAGCAATTTCAAGGAGGGCAGAATATAATGCCCCCATCTTTTTAGCAACTCAGTGGAGTTCTTAGCCTTTACGTTCTCCAAAGGCTAAGTGGAGAAAAAAGGAGAAATTGATTAATTTAATTTCTTGTAAAGTCATTAAATAAATTAAAATTAAAAGGTGACTTTATATTTAATTAATTTAATTTTCTAGAAGCACAATCAATTATTGTATTGCAAGGGAGAAGCTTCTAGAAAGTGTTAATTATTGGAAAGGGGGAAGCCTTTAGTAATTTAATTTTCTAGAAGCACAATTAATTATTGTATTGCAAGGGAGAATCTTCTAGAGAGTGCATTAATTATTGGAAAGGGGGAAGCTTCTAGAGAATGCAAATAATTAATATTTCATTTCCTTCTAGAAGGATGAAGGAAAAAAATTAATAGGGGTGAGAACCTCATTATTTAGCATCAGATTATTGTGAATTGCATTTGATAAGAACTTGGATGTGTGAGGTACAGATTTGTTCTTAGCATTAGAGGATGTATATCCTCTCTTATGACATTCTAGACATCATTCCCTTGGAGTTTGGCCTTTGGAATTCATTGCTATCAACTCATTAACAGGTACCTTGGATGCATTTCTAGCTACAGGCAGATTAGTTGTAATTAGTGAGTTAAAGAGTTTTTTATGTATTTGATCTTATGATGCTGGAGTAATTGGTGGGTTCGCTATGTATTTAATTTTATTAGTTTGAGAACTAATATTATTTCAGCAGTGGTTCAATATTTAGTTTGCATAAATTCTTTCTTGTTCATGTTATATGGTTTCAAAATCTATGAAAAAACATTAGAATCTTTATCAGTAGTTGGTTCAGTTCTTGGGCATTTCTAGGGTACCCATTATAGTGGTATCAGAGCTATAAGTCCTACCATCATGTGGAGGTCTTATAGTGAATTTGGGAGAGTCGAATAGAGGGAAAAGTGTTTGACAAAATGTCAAAATATTAGAAGTAGAAATTAAAAGGGCTAAGAATTTATATTTGAGCATGCGACACGGGCTTTATAATTTCCATAATACCAAAGCAAGACAAATTAGGAGTTCAGACTTGCAGAGAAAACAAGCTAGTTCATTTGTGTAGAGGGGCATACAATCTAGTCATACAAATAGAGAAGAGATATTCTTTGAACAAGATAGAAGTATGGGTGACCAAGATGATAGGAATACTGGTCTAGATCAGGAGGATGTAATTTTCAGACGGTTACTGGGTACATTAGAGGAGGAGCAGCGTATGCAACAGGAGCATAATAGGCAAATGGATATGACGTTGCAGCTTACAGCTAGACAAATGGGCATCAATATTAATCTAGGTGATGCCAACAATGGAATCAATAACAATGGGGGAAATGACAATAATAGGGGCAATGATAATAGAGGCCAAAGCAACAATAATGGTCCTAAGAATAATATTAATGGTAATAATGGACATGGTAACAATGGGAATGAGGCTGATAACTTTAGACATGTTGCACACCTAGTTTAAATAGTGAGCTTGAGATCTCTTCTACCCACCTTCCCACCCAGAGATCTAGTTCAACCAATTAATGAACCATAGATTACCGAGTTACAAGATCAGTTTAGGAGGGACTAGGAGGCAAGTGGACCTGAGTTTTAGGCAGATATTTTCCTTAGAGATTATATAGACTTGAGGATGAGACACATGCCTAGATTAGGAGGGAGGAATCAAAACTTTGAGCTAAGAAAGAAAGTTGGGAAACTTTCTTTACCTTATTATGATGCTTCATGGAAGATGACCGCATGAGCTTGGCTGCAGAAGGTGGATACATACTTGTAGCTAAATCCTATGCTTGAGGAGGAGGCTATAAAGTATGTGGCTATTTACTTGGATGGACCAACGCATGAGTGGTGGCACCATGACATGGTAACCTTGAGGCATAATTAGCTCACATCTTTTGAGGAGTTCACTAAGAAGCTCATAGAGAGATTTGATACCAGGGATCTCGAGTTACAGTTCAAGGATTTGGCACAACTCAAGTAGTGGGGATTAGTTGAGACGTATATCAATGAATTTCAAAGGCTAGTTGTGTTGGTCACATATATTTTAGAGAGGAGGTTGGTAATGTTGTTTATGGATGAACTCTCAGATCCATTGTGAGATTGGGTCAAGGGACATGACCCAGCTATGTTATAGGAGGCTACTAAAAAGGCTCATGACTTAGCACCTTCTTCTTTTAGAAGCAGATTTCAACACAAGGATTCTTATATGAAAAAGGACAAGGAGAATAATAAAAAATCATTTCACAAGGATGCTCAGCCAAAAAGGGATAAGTTGGATAATGACACCCTGAATGAGCTGAGAAAGAAGAAGTTATGTTTTCATTGCAGAGAGCCTTGGGACTTATCTCATAAGTGTCCTCTCAAGGCTAAGGAAAAACAAATGGAGTACTTCTCAAAAAAGGAGTCATAGTTAGAGAGGGAGGATCAACACTCTAATTTAGATGAGGAGAGTAGAATTCCTAAGGATGAGAAGTTATTGGCATGATTAACAAGAGCTTAGAAGCCAATCACATTTAAGGTCAGGGGTACTATCTAGGGGTAGAAAGTAATCTCACTCATTGACACTGGGGCTACACATAATTTCATAGATGCACAATTGGTAGCCAAGAGAGGTTTATAGACTGAGGAGCATGTTGGGTTTAGAGTTATGGTAGCTAATGGTGACAAATTATTATGCACTCAGAGGATATCTAATCTTTACATCAGGTTTGGAGATGGCTATGAGTTAGTTCCATGTAGTAGACATGGGAGACTATGATGTCATCCTTGGCATGACATGGATGGCCTCGCTAGTCGAGTTCAGACTCAACCTAAAAAAAATGGAGATGAGGTTTCAGCATGAGGGGAGAACTTTTGTACTTAGAGGACTTTCAGATGGGAGTTGTAGAGTAGTCTCCCTGAGCAGAATGCAAACTTTTTCAGCATAATGACATAGAGTGGGCAACAAAATGTTTCACTATGCCAGCTTCATGGGAGTCATAGGTGAAGAGTCATCCACTAGATATCTAGGAGATACTTGATAGGCACACTAAGGTATTTGGTGAGATTCTGCATGGGGTTTCTCCTGACAGGGGGATAGGGCATATTATTGAGCTCGAGGAGGGAGCCAAACTAGTTATGATTACTCCCTATTATCATCTTAAGAAACACAAGGATGAGATAGAGAAGGAAATTAAGGAGTTGTTGGAGATGGGGCATATCAGGCCTAGTAAGAGCCCCTTTGCTTCAGTAGTAGTGTTGGTGAAGAAGAAGGATGGGACAATGCGCATGTGCATCGATGACAAGGGATTAAATAAGAAGATCATTAAGAATAGATATCCCATCCCACAGATAGATGAGTTGATTGATGAGCAGCATGGTGCATGCTTTTTTACGAAGATTGATTTATGGTCAGGGTATCATCAGATCATGATGAGGGAGGAGGACATTGAGAAGACAGCTTTTTGGTGTCACTATAGCCAATTTGAGTTTTGGTTATGCCATTTAGGCTAACCAATGCCCCTGGTATGTTCTAGAGTTGCATGAATCAGGTATTTAGGGGGCAGCTTAGGAGATTTTTCCTAATTTTCTTTGATGACATTTTAGTCTTCAATAAGACTTGGGAGGAGCATTTACAACATCTTGAGATGGTGTTGTCCATTTTGGAGAAAGAGTCACTATAAGCCAAGGAATCTAAGTGTGAGTTTGGGTTGATTGAGCTACTATACCTTGGGCATATCATCAGCGCAGATGGACTTCAGGTAGATCCTACAAAGATTAGAGTTATTGTTGATTGGCCTACTCCTATGAACCTCACACAGCTTAAGGGGTTCTTTGGTCTCTGTGGGTTTCATAGGAGATTTGTTAAGGGATTTTCACAGACCGTTGAACCCTTGACAAACCTTACCAGAAAAGGAGCCTTCATATGGATAGGGGAAGCTCAGAGATGCTTTGATCATTTCAAGAAAGTGGTGTCATCATGTCTAGTATTAGCTCTATCGAACTTCACAAAGCCATTTGAACTTCATTATGATGCATTAGGAGATGGGATTGGGGTAGTCTTGATGCAGGAGAAGTATCTCATTATTTTTGAGAGCAGGAAGCTCTGTAGAGTGGACATGAGCTATTCCATCTATGATCAAGAGATGTTGGCTATTATGTATGCATTGGCCAAGTTTCGGTCCTACCTAGTTGGGGGGAAGTTTGTTATCAAGACTGATCACAACAACATCAAATACTTCATGAGCTAGCATGATTTGAATGATAGACAATAGAAGTGGATTACAAAGTTAAAAGCTTATAACTTTGACATTGAGTTTGTCAAAGGTAAGAAGAATGTGGTGGCGGATGCTTTAACCAAGAGACCTCATACTTGTGCTCTAGCTAAGATTACAGGAGATTGAAGAAATAAGATTACAAAAAAGTATGTGAGGGATGCTTGGGCTACTAGAGTGCTTGTAGGCACCATACAGGATGATCATTAAGTGGTCATGGATAGATTGATCAAGTTCCAAGGTAGGATATATTTGATTCCTTCATCACAGTTTAGGGAGGTAATACTGAGGGCATTTCATGATGCACCTACAATTGAACATCCAAGGGTCTTTAAGACCTTCAAGCAGATTTGTGAGTGGTTCACATGGAAAGGGCTCAAGGATGATGTTCAAAAGCATGTCAGGGAGTGTGTAGTTTTGTCAGTAGAATAAGGGAGAGCACACATATCCTGCAAGGTTGTTACAACCTTTACCCATTCTGAATAGGAAATGGGAAAGTATTTCTATGGGCTTCATCACCAGGTTACCACGAGTATAGGGGAGAGATTTCATCTATGTGATAGTTGTCTAGTTGACAAAGTTTTTTGGCAAGAATTGTTTAGGTTGTCTAGTACAAATCTTACACCTGGCACTAGTTATCATCTACAGACATATGGGCAAATAGAGAGTGTGAATAAATGGGTGGAAGAATATTTGAGGAACTATTTGACTACACAACAGAGGGCTAGGGTCAAATGGCTACATATGGGAGAGTATTATTATAACACCACTTATCATATGTCCATCAAGATGACTCAATTCATGGCACTATACGGCTATGAAGCACCTAGTTTCATGGATCTAGTTTTGGGGGATAGTAGAGTGCCCAAAGCAAAAAACTTCTTGTAAGATAGTTAGGATATTTTGAGGGTGCTCAAGGAGAATATACAAGAAGCCCAAAATTAGTAGAAATTGTATGTTGACCAACTCCAGATAGAGTACAACTTTGACGTTTGGGATATGGTTTACTTGAGGCTACAACCATATAGATAGTCATCACTCAAGAAAAGCATAGCAGATAAGTTGAAGCCTAGGTTTTATGGTCCTTACAGAGTGATTCACAAGGTGGGCGAGATTGCCTACAAGATTGAGCTTCCAGAGGGTAGTCGGGTGCATAATATGTTTCATGTGTCGAGGCTTAAGAAAGTTATTGGTCAAAGAGTTGTACCTTCTATAGAATTGCCATCATTAGATGAGGAGGGGAAGCTCATATTGATTCTTGAGGCTATTCTAGATACTAGGGAAAGGACTCTATGAAACAAGTTGATTAAAGAATATTTATTCAAATGGAGACACATGCCAGAGGAAGATGCTACTTAGGAGAGGGAGCAAGTGCTACAAAAAATAGGACTACAATTTCTTGAGGACAAACAATTTTAAGGAGGGCAGACTATAATGTCCCCATCTTTTTAGAAACTCAATGGAGTTCTTAGCCTTTATGTTCTCCAAAGGCTAAGTGGAGAAAAAAGGAGAAATTGATTAAATTAATTTCTTATAAAATCATTAAATAAATTAAAATTAAAAGGTGACTTTATATTTAATTAATTTAATTTTCTAGAAGCACAATTAATTATTGTATTGCAAGGGAGAAGCTTCTAGAAAGTGCATTAATTATTGGAAAGGGGGAATCGTCTAGTAATTTATTTTTTTAGAAGCACAATTAATTATTGTATTGCAAGGGAGAATCTTCTAGAGAGTGCATTAATTATTGGAAAGGGGGAAGCTTCTAGAGAATGCAATTAATTAATATTTTATTTCCTTCTAGAAGGGTGAAGGAAAAGAATAAATAGGGGTAAGAGCCTCATTTTTTAGCATCGGATTATTGTGAATTGCATTTGATAAGAACTTGGATGCGTGAGTTACAAATATGTTCTTGGCATTAGATAACATCTATCCTCTCTTGTGACATTCTAGACATCATTCCCTTGGGGTTCAACCTTTGAAATTCATTGCTATCAACTCATTAACAGGCAGCTTGGACACATTTCTGGCTACATGCAGATTGGGTGTAATTAGTGAGTTGAAGAATTTGTTATGAATTTGATCTTATGATGTTGGAGTAATTAGTGAGTTTTCTATGTATTTAATTCTATTAGTTTGAGAACTAATATTATTTCAGTAGTGGTTCAATCTTCAGTTTACATAAATTCCTTCTTGTTCATGTTGTATGGTTTCAAAATCTATGCAAAAACATTAGAATCTTTATCAATAGTTGGTTCAGTTCTTGGGCATTTCTAGGGAGCTCATTACATGTGTATATGTTATTTTTATGTTGGTTGAGTTTGGGAGATGATTTTATATTGGGCATATTCCTTGGTTTAGGAATGGTTTATGGGTTTGATCTTCTTGTGAGAGTCTTACATCCATGATTAGTTATATTGTATGATTTGGGTGGTTTTGTGGCTTTTTGGGGTTTTATGGAGGAGATCTTACTTGGCATAGTTTACATCTAGATGTGTGTGTAGAAGGACATGAAACACATTGTTATTTGAATGATTTCTCTTGGGTCTTGGTTATCTTCTTGGATGTTTGGTTTCACTTACATTGGATTTGAGATTGTTTGGAGATTGTGATCACTATTTTATGTTCATGTATGTCATGTGAGAGATGGCATGGTTATTACTTTATCTCTTTCCTTTTTTGGTTATGGAGAACTTGGGAGAGCATTGGAGACTTGTTATGAGACTTGTTCTTGTAGGTTATTGGTTTATGTATTATGGATGTCTTTGATACTACATGGATTCACCTCTATGAGATCTTGTAAGTGGATTGGTTATAGATTCAGCATTATCTTTTGTAGTGGGAGCTTCTTGGTATATATGTGGAAGGTATTGCTCTTGAGGCTTGTGATTGTAGGTTATAGATTGGATATATTGATGATGTGAGATTCACTCAGTATACCTTTGGGAGGTATGGATAGTTGGATGGATTTGGCACTTGTTGTGGGTGCTATTTAAGCTATGAATTTTTTGACAACCATGGATACATGTTTGAGATACTGGATACTTTGATTTTGTTGCAAGTACCAGGATGGAGCACATGGTGTACTTTGATCCATGGTGGTGGATGTGCTAGGAGGGATTGTTTCTTTTTCATTTATGTGGCCACGAATTGACCCTATGCAATGTATACAACAAGTGGAAGATTGTTGAGATTATGTGTGTTGCACACATTGCTTAATATTATTATATCATATTGTTTTATTTTATTATTAAATGTTGCACCTAGGGCACCTAGATAGACATGCAACATGAAATTATTTCGATGAGATATACTTGATGATTTGTATTGTAACATTATGATATAATTTGATATGATTATTTAATATTGGGGAAATTATTAAATGTCCAATATTAAATGTGGGTCAATAGGGGTTTGAAAACACATGGTTTATGTAATACCACTTGGTGGTTTTGTGGGAGCTTTCTACTATACAAGCAACCTCAAGGGTAGTTGTTGTATGAGAAGAGAAAAAGGGGAAAAAAGGAAAGTTGAGCAAGACAAGGCTTGACAGGTTAGCCAAAGGAGCATTTGTGAAGGTTGAAATCATGGTATGGGATGTGTGGATTCATGCTTGTTCACATGGATTGCTTGGTTGTGGCTATGTCTTTGAAGACTTCCATGGTTGTATTGCAATGGTATTTTGTTGAATAATGCATGGTGATGGATGCTTTTGGAGATTGGGTTTTTCCCTCAATGAGGGTTTTCCAAGGTATATATTGTGTCACATTTTTTTGGGTATGTTTTATATTCTTTTGCATTTGAATTTCAATTACATATTTATTTCAGATTTATTATGGGTTATGTGGAAACAATTATATTTTTTGTTGCAAGTTTCCTTACGGACATAGATTTAACTCAAAGATATTCAAGCTATGAGTTAATATGCTATCACGGTTCACCATAAAATCCTTTCTATCTAAATTATGGAACAAGGAGAGAAGCTATCAATGGTGTAGTCATTCCTATTTGTATCCCACAAATAATTTATGTGTTCAATTGCTCCCCAAGAAAAAATATAATCTTTTTCCTAAAACCAACGAAACTATCAATTGTCTAAACAACCTTCCCTTATTTTCCCTAGACTACCCAATATTTTATTTGCAAGATTGGTTATCTCCACCATAATGGTGCAATATCTTCCTAATAAACAACCACTCGCACCTCCCATCCAATCATTTATAGATTGAGGGAAGTTATTATTATTAATAAAATAACTAACATATATGCATGTATCAATTTGAAAATAATACTCATTATATTTGCAGCTTAAGATTTAATCATTAATATAACATGATGGAGGGTACACTTATTTTAATATCCTTATTATTATCCTTAAGAATGCCATAAATTCATAGAGAAATAAATTTAGAAATAATTCTCTATTTAAACTAAAAGAAATCTAATTAGGATCTATTAATTTCTAATTCTAAGAAAGATTAAATCATTCCAATCACACATGGTAATATAAATGCATTCAAGATTTTATCACATAAGTATGGAAAACACATTATGCTATACTATGAAATCCATGTGGTGTGTGAACCAGATCATCCATACACACCACTGTCAAGGAGCTAGCCTCCTCTACCTCAACCATACTCTCACCTTCGATCTGCATCTACTCAAACACTCACAAACCAATTCAATAAGCTAGTTCCCATGAAATCATAATCAAGTAATCATCAATTCAAGAACATAACATTCTTATTTCATCATCAATTTTCAACATCTTTTTGTATCAAAATCATCATAAAATATAATGACATCATCATGGTACTCACATGAAATATAAAATCTCCATTGATTTGAGCTCATGCATTAATCAAAAGATAAAAGATCAAAGTGCATCAAATTATACCATCATTCATATGTACCAAGTCAACATAAATATGGAGACATAATCTCAAATTCTACCAACATATTGACTACCCATGTGTGAATAAAAGAAACATCACGAGAATAATTATTAATATCCAGATATTCGAACTATATTGTGACAAAGATCTAAGTTGAATACATATTGACTAAGTCTATGTCGAACATCATATCAACTAGGAGTCCAAAACAAATGATTCAAGATGGCCAAATCATCTATCAATGTCCATTGACTAGGTTGACTAAGTCAAATGTATCGATGAATTTCTATGAAATAGGGGTCACATAAGGTGGGTTGAGACATCCTTGCCCACTAGGAAGAGACATTTTCCTAATATCACATGACATACACATTGAAAGATCATATCACACCTAATGATATAGATATAGAATTAAATGGAAAAAAAAAATCTTGAAAATAGATAAAAGAAGGATCCATACACACCCCCTTTACATCCTCATAAGAATGCTAATCATTAATATAGATAAGATTGACAAATTCTATTCCTAGATCCAACTTGGGTCTTGTTTCCATTTGTGGAATCTAAGTGATACTGACAACTAAAAGAAAACTGATTGCCTCCACACACACACACACACACACAAGGTAAGCATGTGACTAATATACCATACTCGTGTGTGTGTGTGTGTGTGTGTGTGTGTGTGTGTGTGTGTGTGTGTGTGTGTGTGTGTGTGTGTGTGTGTGTGTGTGTGTGTGTGCGTGCGCGCGTGTGTGTGTGTGTGTGTGTCTATATATATATATATAGTCACAATATTCTTAGTTCATTTACAATGTAAATAGCTCACAGAGATAGCACTTCAAGTTAATATCAAGAATTAAAAAATTTCTTTAAACTTATGATTTCTTAACTAATATTTAATTGCATATTAATCATGAGTAACAAAATAACTAATCATATGTACCATCCAATATGTGGCACTTGCTAAGTGACCATGTCACCCAAGTGTGCTCATCGATCACCTATAAAATATTAGAGATTTCCCATTCATGTGACCTAGGCCTTCATGGTCATGTTGTCACCACAACATTTTAAGGAAATTAAAAGTCAATAAATGTTACTTCTTGAAATTAATATGCATTCATAGTTTCATTTATGTAAGTGGCTTAACCAACATTCAAGAACTAGTTGTGATGTCTGACCTTCTCACCATTCAATCATCACTGGTAGAAATTTACAAAATATAAAATATGGTGAGGTGCTTTCATGCCCAATCATGATGCCTTATGCTTCCTTGGGGTCCTACCTAACACATAGAATTCCCAATGTTGAAATGCCCATACAATACAAAAGACAGGAGGTATTTTGTGCAACCGTGAAACATACTACTTTACACATATGTCTAAGTAGCCTAATCGTAGAATGTGGTAGGGAAATAAAGTAACAACATATCTACACATGTGCAATAAAATAAATGAATTTGGCCAAAGCACTTTGATCCAGATTTAACTGATAAAAAGAAATAAATTACATTGTATTCATTTCTAATCAGAATAGGTAAATAGAAATAAATAAAACATATTTATCCATTTCTATCATTTCTGAATAGCCACATTACACCCACACTAAAAGATAAGCTTTCTAACTCACATACATAAAATGCCAAAAAATTAATGCAAGAGGAAGAATGACACGTTCTTCACATCCTATGAATGTTTCACACTAAATATGATAGATGACATCACTTTCAAATCATAGGACTAGGGTCACAAAAGCACACACACCCTAGCCACCTCAAGATCAAAGAAATCTTGAAATCAAGATTCACAAGTCTCAAATCAAAGTTCAAAAATGAGGCACACAAGCAATACAAATAAAAGTGAACAAGAGTCACATTTGATCAAATACCAAGAAAATAGGTGACTAGGTAGTCACAAGGAGCACATATATTTTTCAAGATAGCTCTTCATCACTTTAAAGTTCATAAAAAATGAAAGATCACATATTCAATTGAAAACCAATTCACATAAGAACAAGTGAATCCCATCGGAGTAGATTCTACACATTTCCTTTCATCAAAGGAGGATTAAGAGCATGACCAACTTCAATAAACATGGATCACATCTTATTAATTATATCTTTTCTTTTGCAATATCATGCATTCCTAAATGCAACACACAATATATTTGTTAACAAAATCCACATTCTTCTAACATATCATGCTAGGTTACTCAAATAACCTCCTTCATCTAGCATCAAATTTATTGCACCACATATGCATCACATGTCATTTACACAATAAAAGACATATTTTCATTGTTATCACAACCAAAGTCTTGAATTTATGGGCACTCATAACCTAGTGCAAAATTCAACCATCAATTGACTATCTCAATAGATAATATAATTTCACATCTTTCTTGCTTCACACATGCATAGAAATAAGTACTACTTTCTTAAGTGTAATACAAACAATTTGCATATTATGCAATCACAAAATTTTAGTAAAAATAAATCATATCAATCTAAGGTACTCATTTTACCAATCATTTCAGAATATTTCCATTTTGACAATTTTAAAGGAAGATGAGGTCAACCAAAAGCATGACATACACACCAAGCATCTTATCCCTTCATATCAAAAGTAATCATAATAGGATGATAGTAATCGACTCATCAACCATCACATATACACATAGACTAAGCTTGGTTGACTTGTAGTTTTGTATCGTAGGGTTATGACTAAGCATAGTGAACTCAAGGCCCTAGTGTGAAACCAAGAGATATGATACCATATGTAAGCATTATCTCTTTATACACTTGCCACATGGGCTAAAGTACAAAAAATGCAAAAAAAAGTCAAGTCAAGTCAAAGGAAAAGGTCCACTACATATAGTTGAATTAACAAGTAATAAAATACATTCCAATAATTATGCAACTTAATATTGATTTTCAACCTACACATCAAAATGAAAGATACAATGATAATAATATTTTATAAGCTAATAATTGATTGTATTGTCAAACACAACGTGTCATCACATGACTATGTGATTAATGAATACATTTAGAAAGTTGGTTTTCACATCAAACTTCATTTCATCATATGAATACATCAAACATAACCCAAAGCGTCATACATCAATAAGAGCATAGAAAATGTTGATCTGCATGCCAACCATGAAACAATAAATACATCATATTAGTGCAATATCATGAAAGGAGAAATCATATACAAGAATATAAATAATGGCATCAGATCTCTATCCATCTACATGCATCCTTGTCTCCTTAGCTCTTACACAACATCCATTTACTATCTCAAGACGAGAGTGCAGACCAAGCACTTTTAGCACCTAACCACAAAGTGGTTAGCTCCTAGAGAATTCTTCCCTAACATGAGGAACTCCCCGATTCTATCTAAGAAGCCTAGCAACTTAAAACTGGTGAGTTGGATAGATCAAGTATAGCTATATAACTAATCTACGTACACATATACCAATGTAGAACTAAACATGGACATGGTAGGGGGAGAGAAAAATTAATTATGCATACAACACATATGCAATTAAATATATTTTTCCCAAGAAATATTATACCACATGTAGAAAATATATCGAATATATATAAGTTATATCTTCCTCTAAATCCCCATATTCAACACCCTTCCAAGTATAATCATCCTCACAAAAACACACATGAAGTACAAGGTTCAATTTCTTCCCGATTCAACATTTCCACTCAACATAAGGATTGAAAATTTTATCCTTAATTCACTCCATTTGCATCATGGTCATATCTCTCAATATTCATTTAACGACATGATATTGTTCTTACATCTGAATGACTTAGACAATTCAAAACCAATTGAGAGCGGTAGTTCAACAATAAAGCAAATCCCAAATGGGTTGCATTGGAAAATTACAATAAATAAATAACCACATCTTAGTATTGAAGCTACCTCATATGTAGTTTAGTAACTCATAATAAAGATTCAAGGAAGGGAAATCTTTCCAAAGTGCTTATAGTTTCACCCAATAAGAGGCATATTCCTTTTCTATTTATCAACAATGCTTGGGGTTTTAAGAAAGAACTACATATATCAAGCAGCTATATCAAGTGTATACCATTTGTACATAGATAAATTTGTATCATATATTGGAGACTATACAGGATCCCACTTTAGAGAGTAAATAAACATTAACAAGATAAATTTGTATCATTTATTGGAGACTATATAGGATCCCACTTTAGAGAGTAAATAAACATTAACAACACTTACATGCAAGTGGGTCTACTCGCCCATAGATCGCCCAACAAACATATATGAGGGATATGCTAAATGATAATTAAATTATGTATGAAAACAAAATGTTCAGCAAGAAGATGCCAGCCCTTAGCTGCCCTTCTATAATACCATTAATTCCCACAATATGAGAAAAGATGAGCTAAAATCACTTGAAACAACAATCCCTTGTGCAATAACATTTTAGACCATGGTTAACTTCTTGCAACACTTTCATTTAGGCATTCATGTAATACATCAACATTTAAAATATATTAAATATAGCATTTGTTGGAGTCTCTATCAAATTTACAATAGATTTTAAATCCCTTAGAATTAAAGATAAAAACTTTATTCCATTGTCTAAAATTAAATAGAGTGTTAAGAAGTCAGCTACATATATCATTTAACAAAAGAATTCTATGCAACATTTCCTTATTTAAATGTCTAAAGAAAAGCTCATATATTTATACCATATGCTTACTTCTTAGCATATATCCATATCAATAATTTTAATGAATTGACATTCAATCAATGAGATAGGTAGCAACAATTGAACATGACTATAAACTAAATCTACTTCAACCCATTTCATGTTTACACATACTAAAATAGATTTCCATGATCTTAGTTATCAATACAATGCAAGCTGGTTAAAATAGCCAACATAAAAATTTAAAAAGAACATAGACAATGATGCTACATCAAGAAACTTCTTAGAATGTTCTCAATCATTGCCTACTATTCTAGTCTAGACATGCACTCGAAGGAGAGGTAATGGGGGCTAACATAAATAATTCTAAGGCTATGTCAAACAAGTTTTCAAGCTAAAAGAACATATACTATTGTCCACTGGAAACTATATTAGTTCCACAATGATTTGTATTAGATTTTATGGTCATATAAGTTTCCAAACAATTACAACTTAAAATAGAAGTTGTCAATCAACGAAGTTAAAGAAGTGACACAACCCATATTTATTGCATATCCATAACTATTGAAGTGTCATCACATAAATTATTCTCTTAAATTTTAAAACCCATAGGCTCAAATTTAAATACAAAGCCAATGTTTAATAGCAGGAAGATCTATTCCTAAGGTGACTACTCTTTTGTCTCAAAATAACAATTCATTACTCAAAATGTGGTTAAAGTATGAAAGCTAGATATTTTAAATATAATTGAGAATGCTTGTGTAAGTTTTCCTGATGTTTCTGAGTTCTACTCAAAATTCACTTGCACTTGCACTTTCACAATTAATGATTTTAAGTAACGATAGTTACAATTATGGAGAATAAATGAACACATTCCATTTTAGTTTGCAATTAAATTTTGCGATAGAGTTATGCTACTTGCAGGGATGCCCCATAGAGCCATAGCCTAGCCTATAATTTTCCTCACAATAGGGATAGTTGAGCTTGATGCCCCAACCCAGTTCATATGGAAATGTTTTAATGATTGACCATTCTCTATCCTATAACACACTACAATTATAATGGTGGAGAGCTCTTTTTAGTAAATTAAAATGTAATGACTAATAATAAGGATACACTAGCATAGGTCTTGCTAAACATTCAAGCTCGATGTTACTATAAGAATACCAAAAATCTTAATACCTGACTAAAAACAAACATTTCCTAGTATTTACAACAACAATGATACAACTTATTTTAAAAACCAATATAATTAAAAAATGAATCTATCCATATTCTTGGAACTAATGAGGGAGAGAGTAGAATTGCATCCACTAGTTTAAACAATCTTTCATGCCAATGATTTTGGTTAAACGGTTTGTGAAAGAGATTTAACTCAAAGATTTTCTAGCTTAGAGTTAATACACTATCACAATTCACCATAAAATCCTTTCTAGCTAAACTATGGAACATAGAGAGAAAATGGCAATTGTGCAATCATTCCTATTTTTATCCCACAAATAATTTTTTTGTTTGTTGCTCCCCAAGAAAAACATAAATTTTTTCCTAAAACCAGCAAAACTATTGATTTTATGAACAACCTTCCCTTTTTCCCTAGACCACCAAATATTTCATTCAAAAGATTGGTTATCTCTGCCATAACTGTGAAAGATCTTCCTAATAAATAGCCACTTGCACCTCCCATCCAACCGTTTATAGGTTGAGGGTAGTTTTTTTTTGGCAAAACTTTATATTTATATTAATCTCAAAGAAAAGAACATGAGGGTAGTTATTGTTATTAATACAAAAACTAACATATATGCATGTATCATTTTTAAAATAATACTCATTATATTTTCAGCTTAAGATTTAATCGTCAATATGACATGATGGAAGGTATGCTTCTTTCAATATCCTTATTATTATCCTTAAGAATGCCATACGTTCACATAGAAATAAAGTTAGAAGTGAAACCTCTATTTAAATTAAAAGAAATTTAATTACGATCTATCCATTTCTAATTCTAAGAAAGCTTAAATCATGCCATTATACATGATGATATAAATGCATTCAAGATTTTATCACATAAGCATGGATTACACATAATGCTATACTATAAAATCCATGTGGTGTGTGAACTAGATCATCCATACCCACCACTTCTGAGGAGTTAACCTCCTCTACCTCAACCACACTCTCACCTTCAACTTGCATCCACTCAGACACTAACAAACCAAATTAATAAGTCAGTGTCCATGAAATCATAATCAAGTAATCATCAATTCAAAACCATTAAATTCTATTTTCATCATCAATTTCAACATATTTTTGTATCAAAACCATTATGAAATATAATGACATCATCATGGTACTTAAATGAAATATAACATCGCTATACATTTAAGCTTGTGCATTAATCAAAACATAAAATATCAAGTACCAAGTCAATATAAACATGGAGAAACATAATCTCAAATTTAGCCAACATATTGACTACCCATGTGTGAATAAAAGAAACATAAGAAGAACATAAAATTAATTATACACATAGTTAGACTATACTCCGACAAAGATCTAAGTTGAATACATATTGATTAAGCCTATGTCAAATGTCATATCAACTAGAATTCCAAAACAACCTATTCCAAATGGTTAAATCATCGATCAAGGCTTACTAACTAGATTGACTGAGTCAAATGTGTCAACGACTTCCTATAAAATAGGGGTTGCATAAGGTGGGTTGTGACATCTATGGAAGTAACAAAGGTGAACTATAAGATAATATCTAACAATTTGTAAATGATTTATAAACTATTAAGCATTATACCTTTGAAGTTACTATCAAAGTGGGAGTAAAGTGGTATAAGGGGGAGAAAAGAAAAGAAAATGGGGAGTTAAAAAGAAGATACAACATATGCTAAGAAAGTATGAGAAAAAGGGGAGTATAGTTTGTTTGGATTAAAATGTTTTGTCATCAATGCAAAAGGGGGATATTGTTGATATAATGATGGAAGATTAGTAAAGCATGATGAAGATACATGGTCGTTATTGATGGGAACAACTATGATGGTAAATATGGTAGAGAAGTCAGGACATAAACATGGTTAATGAAGGTATGATGCCAGTAAATAAGCCTATGATTGATGACTACAAAAGAGCAATTGACAATTTATAGAGCACCTTCACAATGGTCAAGGCAGAAGAGGAATCAAGAGATGCAATTGCATGCATATAATATAAGTGATTATCCCATTGTATATTAACAACCACAACCTAATTGGTTGATTGGTGTAAATAATTTGAATGATTATGGATGTCAAGAAAAGAATACTCAAGGAAAATTAGAAGAATTAAGTTCATTGAAAGGTACAATATGTAGGATCTTATTGAACAATGTAGTAATCAAGGGTGAAAGTTATGGGATGTTGTGTTGACATTAGTTAGTTCATTAGAGCAATATAAGGCAACACTAAAGCATTGCATTGGGAAAGGTAATACATTTTGATTATTCTAAATGATCAGAGAGGAAAAGCAGTTGAAGGCTAAAACAACTAGGATAAATCATCTTGAGACACCAAGATATGTGATATCCTCAAGAAAATTGAGTCAGATGCTTAAGCTTTGAATGAATGGTTAGGATTAAGAGGCAAAAGTTACACCTAAAAATTCTTAAGGAAGGTTTTTAACATAGAGAATGATGATGAGAAGAGAGAGAATTGAGTAGATAAGTGAAGTGTATGAAGGTTGAAATCAAGATTCAGAGAAGACAAGAACATTAAAAAGTCACAGGAGAACATATAACTAACTAGATCTAATAGACAAGGAGTTCCACATCAAAATCAATGATTTAGTTGTTTCCTAACAGTTACAATGATCCTTGAATTGGGTGAATCCTAGTAGGTACTAGTTGTAAATCCCTTAACTAAATCAGCTCTTGAAAGATTAGTTGAAATCCTTTAACAAGGTAGATCTTAGTAGACCTATTTATACTTCTAACAGGGTACAAATCACTCCTAATAAGGTGAATCCTCAAAAAGGGTTATTGTATGCTCCTAACATAACAACTCATTTACTGTAGTAGTAAGCTTGTGGGTATCATCCTCACCATGGTTTTCACCTTCTAACAAGGGTTTCTACAATACTAGAATCATGATGTTATTTGAGATAATTGTGTGGTGGTTTATTGTTATTATCTTTTATTTGTTAGCATTATTAGCATCAATTATATGCTTTACTTTTTGGAAGTTAATATATCAAGTTAGTAGATTGGTGGTAGAAGTTTTTAATTACCTGTTAGTATCGATTCACCCCCCCTCTCAATACTTAAGACTCCTAACATGGATCTTGCATTAGGACCCTACATCTAATGCAGTGAAAATAAAAGGGTACCCCTAATGGAGATAATCTGAATCCCTACAAATAACCACATATCAGAACACAATAGCAAGATACACAATCTAATACCAAATGCAACTCTTTATTCATAAAATAACTATTTACATGCAATGTGCCTAATTGTTAAGGCCTTTTGGGTTTTGGACAAATACAATAGCAATTACAAAAAATAGTTATGCAAGATCCCTCAAGATCCAATCCCAACACTAGCTAGTCTTGATCCATGCTCTAGTAGAAACCTCTAAGGAAGATCTCAACTTGTGCTTACAAGCTCACCAAACAATCTCCTTGTTTCCCAAGCCTCAACTACTAGCCCTTCTCAAAATTTAGTCTTCTGCCACGACCTCTTCTCCAAGCTAGATGATAATGGCCAAAGACTCCACAAGATACCCCTACTTATACCCAACTAAACCATAGGCCTGTTGTGGTATTCACAACACATGCCCCATTCCTCACCAGGAATGGGGACCCCCTACTTTTTTTAACTCCCGAACTTACAATTTGAGAGTTGAAAGAACAAAATTTGGTTAAAGTTGCATCAAAATTCCAAGAAAATCACAAAAAAAATCAAAAAGGTTAAAAAAATTACAAAAAAATGAAGTAAATAGTCAAAAAACACAAAAACATTTATTAAAAAAAAATTTCCCTCCCCTTACCCACACGCGCACGCATCAAGGTGCAATACTTATGTTTGTGCATGAGGGGGGAGAGGGCTATAAAACCCTCCCCCCCTCTCTTGTTTATTTTTCATTTTGCAAGGGAGGTCGAAGAGGAGGGAGAGGTGAGTTTTTACTACACCCTCCCCCCCCCCCCCAATTTTTTTTTCATGCAGCACATGCTGGGAGCTAGGTGCCACCGTGCGTGCGGGTCCCAGGAGCCACTGTGCGCGTGAGCTTTGTAGCTCGTGCCTTGGCCCGCATCACGTGCCACTTGCGAGCACGCACGAGATTTTCTCCCGCGTGCACGTAGGCACATGTGTCGATGCCGGCCGCACTTTCATTGTTGTTGCACTCTTTTTTTAATAAGTTAAAATACAAAAAAAAAAAATTTAAAACTTAAAAAATATTTTTAAAAATATAAAAAATAAAAAAAGAATAATTTTTTTTTAAATAAAATGAATAGGTCTGCAAGGGGGACCTTTTTTTCCACACATTTTTCACTATCTGTTGACTGACCATGTTTTATTTCTAGTAATGCATGGGTAACACAATCAGATGGCGTCTACATCTGGATCAGCAGTGAAACTAGTTGTTTACAAGTTTCAAGGCGTCACCCCAAAATCACAGTTACACGATGAGTACACTGAAATCAAAGACATGGACCTCGAACACACAGACTTGGGAGAATTCCTAAGAATTTGGAACAATCAGACGAAAAGGTCAACTTTGAGGTCTGTGTTAATCTGTTTTGGATTAGTGAATGCAACATCACATTCAGGGACTGTAGAGTCAGTCGAGTTGATCATGACTTTATCCCGGCATATTGTTCCCGATGAAAGGGTGGTTAAGACTGTCATTGGAGAACTTGTTTTGGATCTGCGACCTGACAACATCGAGAGAGTTTTTCATCTACCTAGAGGTGATCAGTTCATCTGACTCTCTTATGAAGCAGCTGAAATATGGTATAAGGATCATCACCAAGAGGCCATTGACATCATACATTCCTTGTACTTCATTGAGAAGCCACTCGAGGAAAGACAATCAGCAAATTGGATATGACTTGAGGATACATGAAGGATGACATCGGAGACTCCATCATTCTTTTGAGAAAAGTCATGGGCTTACCTACAGCAGGTCATCTCACTCCATTCATGATCAACTTTATTGAGACTATCAGGCATGCAAAGATACCACTGGATTGGGCCACCATGCTAAGTGAAAACTTGTGTGATTAGTTGAGGATAGTAAAGAATAATAAGAAGTTCTCTATGACTTCTTATGTGGTGTACTTACTTGCAGCAACGGTGATGAGCTATCTCGGGTTATACAAGAAATGTAGTATGCGAAACCCTAATGCATGGCCATATATAGTCTATCCTCAAGTGGTGAAGAAGAAGCTCTCACCACAGAGCAAAGAGTATAGGATTGTAAATGATGCCTTCATCTTTGCCATCATTCGATTCATAGAGGGAGATTATGGGAAGAGGTTTTCCAAGGAAGCCAAGGCACAAATCACAGCTCTCGAAGCATATTTCATCTAGTTCAAGACATTTACATACATTTGGGTAGGTGGTGCATCTATCAATTTGAAGAAACTCCCAAGGTACCCAAGTGACAAGTTGGTCCTAATGGAAATATCTTGACAGATTGAGTCAGCTTATGAGAGGATCAAAAGACAACAAAGACCTTGTTGGGATTGGTCTTTTGTAGTAGGAGCATATCAGGTGAAGAGAAAGCAGGATATCCCAAATTTCAAGTGGGAATGGGAGAACTACCCTCTTGAAGAGTATAACTCTCCTCAGCCATTCTTCGACAATGTCGGTAAAGTGGAAAACCTAGCAGGAAAGGAGTTCTATCATAAGGATGCCATTGAAGATCATTGGATGAATGTCACAAATGACTATGATGTTCACATCAAAGACTATTATAGGATGACCTTGTGTCTAGCATAATAGGCTCTCCATTTGACCATCCCTGATGAGATAAGGCTATAGGACTTCAAGGAACTACTAGATCCTCTATTCAATACAGATAAAGTTGGTGAGAGACTCATTATGAATGCAGAAGTTGATAGAGAGGAAGGAGATGATATTAATCATCGAGCAGACATGTCATTTGAATGACAAAGATTTGGATTAAGAAACCATTTCCACTTGATCCAATTCTGGATACAGTGATCTTCCATGCACATGCTCGCCTAGAAAGGGGTAAGGGAAGGAAAGTCACAGTTCCTATCTTTGCACTCTAGTCTCCTATCAGGCCTGAAATAGTCTACCAGCTTGATCATCTAGTGGGATACTACTACCCTTCAAAGAGGAAGAGATCCTCTCCTTAGAGGATTCAGACGGAGCATGTTGAAGAACAGGTCTCCTCCCAGCAACAGGAATCGAGTTCGCAAGAGCCGCAAGATGGTGGAGCTTCTCATATTTAGGTTGAATTTCTATTGCCTCATGTTTTTTCAAGTCAACGAGAAGAGGGAGAAATTCTAGAGACCTCCATTCCTAAGATGCATGAAGATTCTGCTTCTATTGTTCCATAGAAACAAAAGATGATCAAGGTTAGAATGAACAAGAGGCAAAGAGTCCATAAAACATTAGTGCCTAATCCATCTATTAATGAGACCATTCCAGAGGAAGAATCAGATGAGGAAGAAATGGAATCAAATGAGGAGGAGGAACAAGTACCTTTACGAAGGAGAACTCGACTGGCAAAAGTGACAGAATTGGAAAGAAGGAAGAGTGCCACGAATACCTCGCCTCTCACCCAAGCAGAAACTGTAGAACTCCCTTCTTCAGAGAATGAAGTGTAGCGATGGGTAAATGAGCAAAGGGAGCAAGGTGAAGATATTATCTCCATCTTGGATTTTGATTTCATGCCTATGGGTACAGGGTTAGTTGGTGATAAGATCAGAGAAACCCCTAAAGGTGAACTTCATCAACAAGATTGGATGCAGATGCCACCAAAAACATGAAGTCCTCATCTCACTCCTCCATCTCCACCACAGGTCACAGTGGTAGATAAGGGTTCAGTAACTCCTCCACCTCCGAGTTTAGAAGAGGAACAAGTTCAAAAGGAACCATCATTACAAGAGCAACCAGAGCCAAGGGTTACTAATGAGCCATCAAAAGAGGCACACATAGTAGAATGTGTACAACAACCTTCTCAAGAAGTTCAGGATCTACAGAAATCGAGACTATAGAAGAAGAGTCCTCATAGAAGGAGACTTCGAGCAAGAGCAATAAAGGGAAGGATGTAGTTGAACACATCCCTTCATCATCTAGAACCAAGGCTATAGAGAGACATATCCCAAGATTGTTTCGGAAAGAAATAATGAGAAGTGCCAAGGATTAATTTCGTGCTTTAGAGGATGACATTTGTGATATTGTAGAGACCTTGAACAAACCTAAGTCTCCATTACATGATGCAATGCCATTTGTGTTTGTCACTACTACACAGAACCAGGACTTATTTGCACAAGTGGCTCACCCTCCTAAAGGTATAGATGTACAAGCTACTAGTCTTCAGGACTATGAAGTGAAAGATATTATGTTGGGAAAGCCTACATGAGATACATCCTGACAAATGATGACTATGGGAGTCAAAGAGGTTCTCAGGCACATGGAACAAGATGAGATTGAAATTAGAACACTTCGTAGGCAATTTGAGATCCTAAAGGGATATCTAGCCGAAGTTGTTGGTCCTCTTGATCCTGAACACCCTAAGGAGAATTTGAATACCATTCTTAGAGAAGGGGAAGGTGTACAGCTCAATCCATTTTTGAAAGCTTGTCAGGATTGGCGGGATAGCCTTGAGGATAAAGGTGTCACTATAATCACAAGAAGTTTGAAGTTGTTGCATGCTATGAAAGAGAATGTTGATAAGATCATGGCAATTTTGAGGCAGGACTTCAGCATCATGGATGAGGTACAAGCATGGAGCAAAGATTTGCAAACTCTACAAGCCATAATATCACATTTTGATTGATGTATATACTAGAGAAGATTTAGACATGATAAATGATTGGATAGAGAAGATTGCAGATGGAAATAAAGTGATGGAAATATTGCATGATGAGATACATAGGCTCAAGAACCAAGCCCGAGAGCAAATTTTAGAAGCAGAAAAGTTGTACAGTGATGCATGCTTTGACATTTTTGAAGATGAAGAATGAGATAAGCTATTGCTAGTTGAGGTAGTCGTGGAAAATTTTATGAAGACTTTAGAGGAAGCATCCAGTGATGAAGACATCAAACAAGCCTTTAGGACAGAAGAAGCACTGTTAGAGTTGGACACCAAACTCAGAGATTTTGCAAAGACTCAAATTGAGGTGGACAATTACAGGTAGAAGGTTAAGGATAAGTATGAGGCTTTGGATCTTCTATATGCTGCTAAGATTACTGAGATGATAGAGAAATTCAAGGGCAAACATCCAAACATAGCTTTAGGATGAAGATGAACAAAACCTAGATGCCAAAATTTCAATTTTGACACTTGGTAAAATTTTGAGATTTTGACCCAACCGAGGTTCACAGCTCTGCAATTCAAAGGTGCACCAAAAATTGACTACCAATTCCAAAAAATAGCACTTCCATGCATTTGGAATTCATTTTGATGGCAAGTTAACTCCGACACATGCTAAGTGAAGGGCTAGCTTCTATTTTTGGCACCTCCATGCACTTCCACTTTGACTGATGGCTTCCTCCTACTTTCTCTCTCATGCTCTCATTGTTTTTGACATGTAAAGGGCTCATGCATCCAATTAATGAATAAAATATGGATGGAGTCCTTCTAAGAAATGGTTGGATTGTTAGTTTGCATATATTTAGTTTGTTTAAATGTTTTAAAAGCATTTTATTGCATCAAGATATCTCTCACTCTCAACACAAATTAGGGAGAGGATTTCTTATAAATACCCCATTGTAAAATGTAACAAGGGCCACCGTTATTATGCAATAAAATTATGCTTTTGGTGCTCGGATTTGGAGTGTAGTTATTCTTGACTGAATGTGTCATATTTTTGTGAACTTTATTCATGAGATTGTGATTGAGCCAAAGGTTTATTGTGTTGTTTTTGGTTGTGCAATCTTTTAGTTCTGGTGTTTGCTACAAGTATATGAATTCTTCTAATGTAACAAGCTTGAGAAGAGATCACACGATTGTTTCTACATAGCTTTTCATCTCACATGAGTGCACTTTTTGTGGCCTTGCGATTTGATGAAGAGTGAAACATCATTCGATTTGTTAAAGATTCTCACCGACGATTGCATCAGTGGATTCTAGAAAGCATTGCTCCTATTTTCATTGGTTTCCTACCAATTTCTTCAAAGGCTTAACTTGCAGCGTGTTGTGTTCTGTAGCTTATGTCCATTTAGGAATTTCAATTTTAGGTTATTTCAATTTCATGTTATTTTCTTTCAGTTTCGTTATTTGCTTTCCTAACCCCTTGTTAGAATAGGACCTCATTGTAGCTACATTGTTAGAATTGCATTGATTGAAAAATACAAAAATACAAAAAATATTGTTCTTTTGGTGTGATATTTTGAGACAGTGAACAAATTTACATCAATTCCAAGATAAAAGAGTTTTTTTTAGAACTAGCAAAGACCTCCTTGTGAACACTCACATTTATGTTCTACTGAGCGGATTTTGGTATGTCGCAAGACAAATACTAAACTTTGGAGTGGATCCTTAAAAAGATTTTCTTTTCGAGAGAGGAATTACGCAATGGATTCCTGCCGTTGACCTCATGCAAAATGAACGCCCAACAGAAGTGGTGCTAGAATGAGGGCCAAAAACTAAAGAACATACTCCCAGAAACAAGGAAAGTTTGACAAAGTTTCAAAATTGTTTGCACCCTTGCAATAAATTGCATTCTGTACAAGTGCAAAAATTACTTCTGAAATTTTCAAAAATTTAGGTACACAACTCCGCAGGTCTGCAAAACTCTGTGGTGCGCAAAATCTAGAATGGTGAGAAAGTGTACTTCTACAGAGGTACACTTTTCTCCAAAATTTGATGCAAGCTGGAGGATATTGATCCAAAATCCCCATTTCAGTAAGCATTAAGAGATATGCCAAGTACACACAAATTTCTCAAGCTTACCCACTTTCGTAAACCATGTAGTGACAAAGGAACATCCCGAGTTCAACCACTCCCTTTTGAATTTTCATCATCTTCTTCAACTCTACCTCCACTCCAACCACCTGGTGAGCCACCACATACTTTGATAGCTACTCCCCAACAACCACCGTTAGGTCCACCAAATCCTCTCGTGGCCTTCTTCGTAAATGTTGTAGACTCATCAATAAACTTGAGAGGTGCACTCCATGACCTCCCAAAGAATCTCAAGAATTTTTTCCAAAGATTTATTTATGGTGAAACACGAACTGTCAAAGATCATGTCAAAGCTTTCAAAGAAATTTGCAACTAAAAGCAAGTGGCTAATGAGGACGTGGTTCTTAATTTATTTCCCTACTCTTTGGGGGATATTTCCTTCAATTGGTACATCAATTTGCCACCCGAACACATTGGAGATTGGGATACATTTGAAAAATTGTTTTTGGAACAATTCAAAACATTCATCAATCCAGTGGTGATACATCAACAATTCATATAAAAAAAAAAGGACCCAGTTGAGATAGTTTCACACTTCAACCATCGCTTCCATATGGCATACCGCAAGTTGGAAATGCCATACACAATATCGGTTGAAGCCTCCATTTAGATTTATTTGAATACTGTGGACCCTCTTACTGTGATCTTTCTATGAAGACTTCCTGCAACAAATATTGACACATTGGACAAAGTCTTTGCAGAAGTGATCACATTCATGAAGCAGGCCAATCCTAATGGAGGAGGAATGATGCTTCAAGCACAAGCAGTCCCTACGATGCCAACATACCATGTGGGAGCACCCATCATGCCTAGCCAATTCATACCTATGAACCTAGTTCCATTGCAGTAGGCACCCGCTCCACAAACTCAAGCGATAACATATCCAAGGTATGAGCCCCCAAAAATAACTTTCTTTGAACAGAAAGCAACGATTCCTATGGAAGCAGATAACAATCTTCTTTCAGAAGTTGGTCAAATGAAGAAGGCCATGTCACAAATGAAAAATGAGCTGACACGTCTTAGATTGTCACAAGGACAAAATAACAACTTCCAAAGAAATAATGTTGGCCCCTACAACAACAATATTGGTCAGAATTACAACAGGAACTTCAACAATAATAGTAACAACAATGCAAGAAACAATGATAGAGGAAACAACTTCAATCCTCCTGATCGCAACAATGGCTTCCAAAGGAAAAACTAACAATGGAATACTCAACCAAATAATGGAAGCATTCCTACTGATAACAACAACAACAACATTCAATATGTTGATATCAATCAGTATGATGATAGCCAAAATGTGCCTAGCAATGATGGTTCATACTACAATGGTAATCAGGAGGTGAATCAAAACTCACAAGTGAATAACAATCCTCCTCCTATTCAATTCAATGTGATGCTATTGGAATCTTATGATTCTACACAAAATACACAAGTGGAACAACAAGCAAGTGAGGAATTCTCATTCCTATTTAGTCAAGAACCCAACCTTCAACACAATGAGATGTTTTCCTTTCAAAATGACAATCAGAATACATATAATCTCATAAATCAAAAGGATCCCTTGACAAATGGAATTCATCCTAGTTTGCAACCAACTCCACCTAATCCAAGAGCAAACAACAATCTACCATTGGTAAGGCCAGCCCAAGGAGGACAACAATATTAGAATCAAGTGAACATACCAACAATATTGAAGAACCCCGCTTGGTCTACTGAAAAGTATAATGCAATAGAAGTACTAAAGAAAACTAAAGCCAATATATTCATGTTTGACATGTTACAGAATTGTCCACAACAAAGAGAAGTGCTCATGAAGACATTGGATAATACAAAGGTTTCCCACAATACGAATGTTGTCCCTCAAAAGATGATGCTGCAACAAGTAAATGATGTAGAAGCGATGCCCACTATGTTCAAGGACAAAGTTAAGGTACCCCATTTTTGCTAAGCATAAGGAAATATGGGAAGAATCTTCACAATTGCCTCATTGACTCAGGAGCTTCATGTTACATAATGCAATTATCAATAGCCCAAAGGCTAAGAGTTAACCCTGAACCCTCTAACCAAGTGGTGATACAGTTGGATAAAACAGAGGTAAAAGTCATTGGAGTATTGAAAGATGTATGGATACAGTTAATGGTTGATCCTTGGATCCAGGATATTATTGACATACATGTGGTTGATATCCCGGAGACATATGGATTACCCCTAAGCAAAGAATGGACAAAATGTCTTGGAGGATGGTTCTCTACGGACTTCACTCAATTATGGTTGCCATGGAAAGGATTGAAAAATCAAATCAAGATAGATGTTGAGACCAAATTGAAAACAATGATCATAGATTACAATACCCTCGAATGAGATAGCATTCTTACAATCAGATTTGGGTTCGTACAAAGTGATGGTATTGAATATGGTTCCAAACAATACACCCCAAGATCAAAATGAAGAACCTAAGGTGCCAGTACCCAAAAGTGAAATCGTGACACAATTCATAAACAATATGGTGACTAATTTACAATGTTTAGGAGAAGAAGTTGACCCCAACATCCTCCTCCTTCTAGGATTTTGTCGATTACACAAAGTTAGTCACTCTAAATTTGAATGTTCATCATGTCAAGAAGTAGTTGCGAAGGTATTGACCCACATGATGGAAAACAAGGATACAAAGACCTCAACAGATGAACTCATAGAAAGTCAAGATTCAGTGAATTCATCCAACCTTGT
The DNA here is from genome assembly GCA_028749045.1 of Cupressus sempervirens. NCBI lineage: Eukaryota > Viridiplantae > Streptophyta > Pinopsida > Cupressales > Cupressaceae > Cupressus > Cupressus sempervirens. Next base: position 460,428,201 of record CM053784.1, read on the forward strand.
TGAAAAGACTGAAGAAGAAAGTGAAGATCTAAATGTATCATACAACGATACCTCTTCAGATGGTGGAGGTTTGTCTTCTCCTCCTCCAGGGATGATTAAAGTTCAGAGAAGAAGAAAATATGTGAAAGGTAAAGGATGGACTTCAATAGTCATTCATCTTGAACCTAAAGTTGAGGAAATCAAAGAGCTAATATGGGAAATTTAGGATAAACAAGAAAAACACACACTTCCTCTATCTACAGATTATGAAGGGGACTCATCAAGTCCTGCACAAGGAAAGTTACAATGGGTTCCTAACAAGGAAGATACAATTTGGACACTCTGCTTTGATGGTTCTAGGTGCAAGAGGGGAGTCGGTGTGGGCATCAAATTAATCAACCCAAAAGGTAGATCTTTCTATGCCGCATATCGATTCCAATTTAGATATACCAAAAATGGTGCAGAATATGAGGCATTAATCTGAGGACTCCTCTTTGCACTCAAAAAGGGAGTCACAGCTCTCAAAATTGAGGGGGATTCCCAATTGGTCATACGACAAGTAAAATCCATATATTCTTGCAACGACAAAAGATTACTTGCTTACAAGAAAAGGGTATGGGATATATTGGATGACTTTGAGGCCTTAAACATCAAATCCATTCCAAGGAGAAAGAACATGGTAGCAAATGCTCTTGCCATCTCAGCTAGTGCATTGCAACCAGTTGAAAGGACCAAGTTGAAAAGATTTTCAATAGAATTGGTCATTGTTCCATCCATCCCTAATAATATCACAAACTTTCAGGTCTTTCAAGATGATCAACATATACTTGAGTTTATCATGTGTACTCATCATTTTGAGGGACAAGAAATTGATGATACACCAGATGACAGACCTAAAGATGATGGACTTGAAGATGAAGATGAGATTTTGAATTTTAAAACTAACATTATTCCGAAAGGGATGGTTGAACTTGAACTCATCTTTGACCATGATGAATCGGCACTAAATAGAAGGGAAACTCAAGAAAAGGGAATTGAAGAATGTGATTCATACAATTTGGGTACTGACGAAGAACCAAAAATAGTACAGATAGGAAAAGCGTGTACCACATAAGAAAGGGAGGACATGCTCAAATTACTCACCGAGTATAAGGATATCATTGTTTGGAGCTACGAAGAGTTGAAGACTTATGATCCTATGATTATCACACATGACATCTTACTAAAACTTGATGCAAAGCCATTTCGACAAAGACAGAGACTAGTAAATCCAATTATCGAACCACTGATTATGAAAGAAGTAAAGAAACTACTAGATGCTAAGATCACATTTTCTATCCATCATTCCACATGGGTGGAAAATTTGGTTCCCGTGCAGAAGAAGACCAAAGAGATTCATCTTTGTGTTGATTTTCGTAACTTGAATCTAGCATCTCAAAAGGATAACTATCCTCTACCCTCACTAGATGAAGTATTGCAAATTGTTAATGGTTCAAAGATGATGTCATTCTTGGATGGTTACTCGAGATATATTTAGGTGATGGTTGACAAAGAAGATAGGCTAAAGACTGCTTTCACAACCAAGTGGGGAACATTTTCTTACAGAAGGATGCCTTTCAGATTGATTAATGCAGGGGCTACATTTCAACGAGCACTGGATGAAGCTTTCAAAGGATTGATAAATAGGTTTATAGTCATCTATATGGATGACCTAACTATCTTTTCAAAAGATCGAAGTACACATATTGCTGATCTAAAGTAGGTATTCAATAGATGTCATAAATATGGCATATCCCTCAATCCCAAGAAATGTTCATTCGATGTTACTAAAGAAAAGCTCCTGGGACATGTCACTTTCGAAGCTGGGATCTCCATTGATCTGAATAGAGTTGAGTCTATTTTGAAGTTAGCACCTCCACATAGTTGGAAGGAATTGAAATCTTTCTTTGGAAAGATAAACTTTGTATGCAAATTCATAAGTGGTTTCCTAGAGATAGTCCATCCCCTCAATGATTTACTCAAAAAAGGGGCTAAGACATAATGGGTACCGGAGATAAAGAAATCATTCAAAGATATTAAGGTTGCCATTTCCATGGCCCCAATTTTGGTGAGTCCAGATTAGAAGTTGTCGTTCAAGATCTATTCCTTTGCTTCTGAACACTCTTGCGCAGGGATCCTGACACAAAAGAGAGAGAAGGAAGATAAGCGAACAATTGCTTTTATGAGTTGTCCTTTGAATAATGTAGAGTTGAAATATTCAAATCTTGATAAACAATCCTTTGTGTTAATTAAGGCAGTAAAGAAGTTCCGTCACTACATACTCAGAAGTAAGGTGTATGCAATTGTACCTGATCTAGCAGTAAAGACACTTTTGATTTAGAATGAACTTGGTGAAAGGAAAGTGGATGGCCATACTTCAAGAATTCAATCTATGAGATTAGTCAAAGGCCAAGGGTTATAAAAAATGATAGTTGATAACCAAGATGGAAATGAAAAGGAATTCAAGTTTGACGATGAAACAGATGAAGATGATCAAAAGAAGATGGTTATATTACAAGTTGATATCAACCAAGGTGTGGTGACAGATGTGTGGTACCAAGACATTGTTTATTATCTCTTACAAGACCAATGCCCTAAATGGATGAATAGTTCACAATGTAGGGGACTTAAGATGAAATGCGAGTCTTACATGTTACTTGACAAGTTGTATAAAAGGAACTATGAAGGGATCCATCTGAAATGCTTAGTACGTGAAGAAGCTAAGGATGTCTTGGAAAATTTCCATGACAAGTATGGTATAGGACATGGTTCAGCAAAAGAAACAACTCACATGATTCTAAGATCGGGCTACTTTTGGCCATCAATATTCAAGGATGCTTTTGAGCATGTGTGTTCTTGTCATATATGCCAAACTAGTGCTAACAAGGAGAGGCACCCAACAATGCCATTACAACTGGTGTATGAGGTGCGTCTCTTCACAAAATGAGGACTAGATTTCATAGGTCCAGTCAATCCACCATCATCGATTGGACATACATTCATCCTTATAGCTACAGATTATTGTACATGATGGACGGAGGTAGAGACATTCATAAATTGCACTGCTAAGGTAGTGACTGACTTCTTGGAAGAACACATTATTACCAGGTTTGGAATGCCATTCGCCTTTGTGTGTGACAACGGATCTACTTTCGCATCTACATTCTTGACCCAATGGGCATTTGAAAACAAGGTCATTATCAAGTTCTCTTCAAATTACTACCTGCAAGGAAATGGGGTAGCAGAATCTACAAACAAGAACTTGATCACAGTAATAAAATGATTGTTGAAGGAGAATCCTAGGGATTGGCATACATAACTAAAATAAGCCCTATGGACAAATCGAGTGAGAGTCAAAAATGCCTTGGGTACTTCTCCATACTTGCTCGTTTACAGACAAGAACCAGTGTTCCCACTCAATCTTAGAATTTCGGTTTTGAAATTCATGAGTGGGTATGCTGAGGATGCTAATAAAGTTCAAATCAGATTGATGAATCTCTTGGAAATGGACGAGAAATGAATAGCTGCATTAGAGCACATGGCTAAACATCGAGCAGTTGTAAAGAGTTGGTTCGACAAGAGGGCCACAATCAAATCATTTGGGATTTTTGACCTTGTGCTACTCTAGGATAAGGTAAAAGAAAAGTCGGGTAGTCATACCAAGTTTCAACGCTTGTGGACAGGCCCTTATCAAATTGCAAAAATTCTGGGAGAAAAAAATTTTAGGCTCAGTTCCTTATAGGGGGAATTTCTTCCCTTGCCCGTAAATGGGAAATTTCTCAAGCATTATTTTGAAGCCTAAGAGACGAAAACACAAAAAAATTAGTTAGATTTCATTTATGCATTTAGCTTAGATTTTCATTCCTATAAGTGTGTTTATTTTCACAAGTGTGTTTGCTTTCATGTTGAGTGTTTGCTTTCAGTTGCGTGTTTCAATTCAAAGTTGCGTCAATCCTAGGGGGTAAGGTGTACTTGAGATTTTCTCTTAAGATTTCATTAACCACTTCTTGGTTCTGATTTCAAGAAGAGGTATTTCTTTGTCAAAACATTTAGATGATTGTGTGTCTTATACCAACCAAGCAATGATTATTTCTTGTGGAAGTAGGGGACTCTCAATTTGGAAATCAGAGCCTTAGACCACCAAGTTCTCAACACTTTGCAAACTTAAAAGATTTTACTGTTTTAGGTGTTGTTGATTTGAAGTCAAAGATGGTGAGAGATGATCTAAATTCCAACTAGTTCAAATAGGAAGGGTCTCCTCGAGAGGTTACTAAGATCAATGATTTGGCATGAGAGTTTTCCTAAAGTTCTAAAAGAGGAACACAAGGGATGTTCATAAGAGATCAAATCTAAGAAACAACACTGATGTTCTGGCTACACAGTCTAAGCGTACTCAGGATACAAAAAATAATAATAATAATAATATGGTGTTAAGTCAAAAGGATTCCAAAGATCTAAAATGGCATAAGATATGCTCTCAAAATAGAGTATCTTGTATTCAAAGTATCGTTCTATCAAAAGTAACATTTTGAACGACATGGAGTGATTATTCAAAAGCTAGAAACTCAAAAGGAAGTGACATCTCGCCAAGAGCCCTCGAACTGATTCTTTCATCTGGTCAAGCAATTGATTAACAAGAGCTATCGTGGAGTTCCCGAATGAATGAGCTGGGAGGAATGGAAGATTGTTTCAAGTTGTTAAAAAACTTTGATTGACTGCATCCTGGCATGTCAAAAGTAAATAAGTACACAATGCAGACACTGAGTTGGAAGGTTTCGAGTTTTTGGATTTTGATTGAAGAGTTATCTAAAAGATGCTCGAGATGTTTGAAGTTTGGTTGGTGTTTGACACAAGTTGGAGGAATATTTGCTGATGAAGAAATGCCTTGGTCATTTCTTCCTTTTTTAGGGCTATTTATTGTGGTATTCACAACACACGCCCCATTTTTCACCAGGAATGGGGACCGCCTACTTTTTAACACTCTCGGACATATAGTTCGAGAGTCAAAAGAAGAAAATTTGGTTAAAGTTGCGTCAAAATTCCAAGAAAATCACAAAAAAATCAAAAAGGTTGAAAAAAAATCACAAAAAAAGAGTAAATAGTCAAAAAACACAAAAACATTTAAAAAATAAAATAAAATTCCCTCCCCTTACCCACACGCGCGCGCAACAAGGCGCAGCGCTTATGTTTGTGCATGAGGGTGGAGAGGGCTATAAAACCCTCCCCCCCTCTCTTATTTATTTTTCATTTTGCAAGGGAGGTCGAAGACGAGGGAGAGGTGAGTTTTTACTACACCCTCCCCCCCCCCTTTTTTTCATGCAACCTGTGCTAGGCACTGGGAGCCATTGCGCACATGGGCGCTACAGCCTGCATTGGGCGCTAGGTGCACGGATGCTGCACCCTACGCCTTGGTGCTAGGCATCGGTTGCATTGCAGGCATGGGCGCTACTACCCATGCCATGTGTAACTTGCGCGCAGGGTTTGCTCTCACATGTGCACCTCGACGTGTATGCCCACGCCAATCACACTTTCATTATTGTTGCACTCTTTTCTTAATAAGTTAAAATACCAAAAAAATTATTTTAAAATAAAATAAATAGGTCCCCAAGGGGGACATTTTTTTTCCTCGCTTATGTTTTTCACTATTTGTTGACTGATTGTGTTTTCTTTCTCGTAATGCACAGGTAACACAATTAGATGGCGTCTACATTCGGACCAGCAGCTAAACCAGTTGTTTACAAGTTTCAAGGTGTGACCCCAAAAACACAGTTACATGATGAGTACGCTAAAATCAAAGACATGGACCTCATACACACAGACTTGGGAGAATTCTTGAGAGTTTGCAACAGTCCAACAAAAAGGTCAACTTTGAGGTTCGCATTAATCCATTCCAGATTAGTGAATACAACATCACATCCAGGAACTGTATAGTTAACTGAGTTGATCATGACTTTATCCCAGCATTTTGTTTCTGATGAAAGGATGGTTAAGAGCATCACCGGAGAAGTGGTCTTGGATCTACGACCTGACAACATCGAGAGAGTTTTTCATCTGCCTAGAGCCGATCAGTTCATCCAACTCTCCTACGAAGCAACTGAAAGATGGTATAAGGATCATCACCAAGAGGCCAACGACATCATACATTCCTTGTACTTCATTGAGAAACCACCTTGGGGAAAGACAATCAGCAAAGTGGATATGACTATAGGATACATGAAGGATGACATCAGATACTCCATCATTCTTTTGAGCAAAGTCATGGGCTTACTTGCAGCAGGTCATCTCACTCCATTCATGGTCAACTTCATTGAGACTATCAAGCATGCAAAGATACCACTGGATTGGGCCACCATGCCAAGTGAAAACTTGTGTGATCAGTTGAGGACAGTAAAGAATAATAAGAAGTTCTATATGACTTCTTATGTGGTGTACTTACTTGTAGCGAGGGTGACGAGCTATCCCAGGTTATACAAGAAAGGTAGTATGCAAGACCTTAATGCATGGCCATATATAGTATATCCTCAGTTGGTGAAGAAGAAGCTCTCACCATAGAGAAAACAGTACAAGATTGTAAACGATGCCTTCATCTTTGCCATCATTCGATTCATAGAGGAGGACTATGGGAAGAGGTTATCCGAGGAAGCCAAGGAACAAATCACAACTCTCAGAGCATATTTCATCTAGTTCAGGACATTTACATACATTCGGGTAGGTAGTGCATCTATCAATCCAAAGAAACTCCCAAGGTACCCAAGCGACAAGTTGGTCCTAATGGAAATATCTCGACAGATTGAGTTGGCTTATGAGATGATCAAAAGACAATGGAGACCTTATTGGGATTGGCCTTTTGTAGTAGGAGCATATCAGGTGAAGAGAAAGTAGGATATCCTGACTTTTGAGTGGGAATGGGAGAACTACCCTCTTGAAGAGTATAACTCTCCTCGCCCATTCTTTGACAATGTTGGTAAAGTGGAAAACCTGGCAGGAAAGGAGTTATATCATAAGGATGCCATTAAAGATCATTGGATGAATGCCACAAATGACTACGATGTCCACATCAGAGACTATTGTAGGATGACTTTGTATCTAGTAGAAAAGGCTCTCCATTTGACCATCCCTGATGAGATAAGGCTATAGGACTCCAAGGAACTATTGGATCCTCTATTCAATATAGATAAAGTTGGTGAGAGACCCATTATGAATGCAGAAGTTGATAGAGAGGAAGGAGATGATATTAATCATTGAGCAAGACATGTCATTCGAATGACAAAGACTTCTATTATAAAACCCTTTCCACTTGATCCAATTTTGGATACAGTGATCTTTCGTGCACATGCTTGCCCAAAAAGGGGTAAGGGAAGGAAAGTCACAGTTCCTATCTTTGCACTCTAGTCTCCTATCAGGCCTGAAATAGTCTACCAGCTTGATCGTCCAGTGGGATACTACCACCTTTCAGAGAGGAAGGGAAAGAGGAAGAGATCCTCTTCTCATAGGATTCAGACAAAGCATGTTGAAGAACAGGTCTCCTCCCAGCAATAGGAATCGAGTCCGTAAGAGCCCCAGGATGGTCGAGCTTCTCATATTCAGGTTCAATTTCCATTGTCTCCTATTTTGTCAAGTCAACAAGAAGAGGGAAAAATTCTAGAGACCTCCATTCCTATGATGCACGAAGAGCCTGCTTCTATTGTTTTGTAGAAACAAAAGAGGATCAAGGTTAGAATGAACAAGAGGCAAAGAGTCCATAAAATATTAGTGCCTAATCCATCTATTCCTGAGACCATTCTAGAGGAAGAAACAGAATCGGATGAGGAGAAGGAACAAGTACCCTTACAAAGGAGAACTCGACTAGCAAAAGCCACAGAATTGGAAAGAAGGAAGAGTGCCATGAATACCTCGCCTCCCACCCAAGTAGAAACTGTAGAACTCTCTTCTTTGGAGGACGAAGTGCAGCAATGGGTGAATGAGCAAAGGGAGCAAGGTGAAGATATTCTTTCCATCCTGGATTTTTATTTCATGCCTATGGGTACAGAGTTAGTTGGGGATAAGATTAGAGACACCCCTACAGGTGAACTTCAATAGTAAGATTGGATGTAGATGCCACCAAAACACAAAGTCCTCATCTCACTCCTCCATCTCCACCATAGGTCACAGTGGTAGATAAGGGTTCAGTAACTCCTCCACCTTCGAGTTCAGAAAAGGAACATGTTCAAAAGGAACCATCATTACAAGAGCAACTAGAGCCAAGGGTTACTAATGAGCCATCAAAAGAGGCACAGCTAGTAGAATGTGTACAACAACCTTCTTAGGAAGTTGAGGATCAAACTACAGGATCTACAAAAACCAAGACTACAGAAGAAGAGTCCTCACAATAGGAGACTCTGAGCAACAGCGATAAAGGGAAGGAGGTAGTTGAACACATCCCTTCATCATCTAGAACCAAGGCTATAGAGAGACATATCCCAAGATGGTTTCAGAAAGAAATAATGAGAAGTGCTAAGCATCAATTTCGTGCTTCAGAGGATGACATTTGTGATATTGTAGAAACCTTGAACAAACCTGAGTCTCCATTACATGATGCAACACCATTTGCGTTCGTCACTACTACATGAAATCAAGACTTATTTGCACAAGTGGCTCACCCTCTTGAAGGTACATATGTAGAAGCTATTAGTCTTGAGGACTATGAAGTGAAAGATATTATGTTGGGAAAGCCTACACAAGATACATCCTGATAGATGATGACTATGGGAGTCAAAGAGGTTCTCAGGCACATGGAATAGGATAAGATTAAAATCAGAACACTTCGTAGGCAAGTTGAGATCCTAAAGGGATATCTAGCTAAAGTTGTTGGTCCTCTTGATCTTGAATGTCCTGAGGAGACTTTGAATACCATTCTGAGAGAAGGGGAAGGTGTACGGCTCAATCCATTTTTGAAAGCTTGTGAGGATTGGCGGGATAGCCTTGAGGATAAAGGTGTCACTATAATCACAAGAAGTTTGAAGTTGTTGCATGCTACGCAAGAGAATGTTGATAAGATCGTGGCAATTTTGAAGCAAGACTTTAGCATCATGGATGAGGTACGGGCATGGAGCAAAGATTTGCAAACTCTACAAGCCATAAAAGGGCAATGATACCGCATTTTGATTGATGTATATACCGAAGAAGAGTTAGACATGATAGATGATTGGATAAAGAAGATTGCAGATGGAAATAAAGTGATGGAAACATTGCATGATGAGATACATAGGCTCAAGGACCAAGCCCGAGAGCAAATTTTAGAAGCAAAAAAGTTGTACAGTGATGCATGCTTGGACATTTTTGAAGATGAAGAACGAGAGAAGCTATTGCCAGTTGAGCTAGTCATGGAAAATTTTAGGAAGACTTTAGAGGAAGCATCCAGTGATGAAGACATCAGACAAGCCTTCAAGACAGAAGAAGCACTATTAGAGTTAGACACCAAACTCAGAGATTTTTTAGAGGCTTGAATTGAGGTGGACAATTACAGGCAGAAGGTTAAGGATAAGTATGAGGCTTTGGATCTTCCAGATGCTACTAAGATTATTGAGATGATAGAGAAATTCAAGGAAAAACATCCAAACATAGCTTTAGGATGAAGATGAACAAAACCTAGATGCCAAAATTTCAATTTTGATACTTGATAAAATTTTGAGATTTTGACCCAATCGAGGTCTGCAGCTCCGCAATTTAGAGGTGCACCGACAATTGACTACTAGTTCCAAAAATAACACTTTCCATGCATTGGGAATGCATTTTGATGGCAAGTTAACTCTGACACATGCTGAGTGAAGGGCTAGCTTCTATTTTTGGCACCTCCATGCACTTCCACTTCGACTGATGGCTTCCTCCTACTTTCTCTCTCATGCTTTCATTGTTTTTGACATGTAAAGGGCTCATGCATCCAATTAATGAATAAAATATGGATGGAGTCCTTCTAAGCACTGGTTAGATTGTCAATTTGCATATATTTAGTTTGCTTAAATGTTTTAAAAACATTTTATTGCATCAAGATATCTCTCACTCTCAAAACAAATTAAGGGGATGATTTCTTATAAATACCCCATTGTAAAATGTAACAAGGGCTGCCATTATTATGCAACAAAATTATGCTTTTGGTGCTCACATTTGGAGTGTAGTTATTCTTGCCTGAATGTGTCATATTTTTGTGAATTTTATTCATGAGATTGTGATTGAGCCAAAGGTTTATTGTGTTTTTTCTAGTTGTGCAATCTTTTAGTTTTGGTGTTTGCTACAAGTATACGAATTTTGCTGACGTAACGAGCTTGAGAAGAGATCACTTGATTATGTCTACATAGCTTTTCATCTTCCATGAGCGCACTTTTCATGGCCTTGTGATTTGATGAAGAGTGAAACATCATTTGATTTGTTAAAGATTCTCACCGACAATTGCATCAATGGATTCTAGGAAGTGTTGCTCCTATTTTCATTGGTTTCCTACCGATTTCTTCGAAGATTTAACTCGCAGCATGTTGTGTTATGTAGTTTATGTTGGTTTAGGAATTTTGATTTCAGGTTATTTCAATTTCATGTTATTTGCTTTCAGTTTTGTTATTTGCTTTACTAACCCCCTGTTAGAATAAGACCTCATAGTAGCTGCATTGTTAGCATTGCATTATTGAAAAATAGAAAAATACAAAAAATACTATTCTTTTGGTATGATATTTTGAGACAGCGAACAAATTTACTTTGATTCTGAGATAAAATAATTTTTTTAGAACTAGCAAAGGCCTCCTTGTAAACACTCACATTTGTCTTCTACTGATTAGATTTTGGTACGTCGAAAGACAAATACTAAAGCTTGGAGTGGATCCTTAAAAATATTTGCTTTTCAAGAGAGCAATTATGCAATGGATTCCTACCGTTCACCTCATGCAAAATGAACACCCAACAAGGCTGACCTAGCCAATTACAAATTAAATAAACCCTTACATTAAATACACACATAAGCCACAAGTTGGCTACAACACTCATTAAATAAATATAACCCAAATTAAATGCCAAAAGGCTAGCTCATAGACAACTCGAGCAACACAAACATCAAGACATGACCGAGTGTCAAATAGCTCCACTGAGCATCATCAACTCACCAAGCATAACTGAGCTCCCTTCATTGACTGAGCCAACTTGGGCAACACTACTATCGAGTTCCTAGTGTTAACCGAGCCATAGTATACACTGAGTGCCCCAAGCATCGTTGAACGCCTTCATTAATTGAGTCACTCGCTTAACACAACAACCAAAAACTAGCTAGTAATGACCGAGTTCATCCTTTAGTGACCGAGTCACACATCTTTCTTTGACCAAGTTCCCCATCTCTAAGGCCAAACCACACCATCTTACACGATTGCAAGCCAACCAAGGATGATTGTGAAAGATTATACTGAGGAGTTCTACAAGTTAACTATTCGGTCTAGACATAAAGAACTGTCAAAGGAGAAGGTAGCTTGGTACTTCAATGGTTTGAGATTCAATATTCAAGATGACTTTAGTATGTTGAAGATTGATTCAATTAAGGATGCTTCTCAGTATGCCCTAAAGGCATAAGATAAGTTGAAGAGAAAAGGTCAAGGTAATTCCAAAGGGAAGGAAAAACATGACTACTCGGCAAAGGCTAAACCGAGTGCAGAAGATGAACCAAAACATGTTGATTAGAAGATGAGGGCAGACAAAGGTGAGTTTAAGTGTGCTTGTTTTAGATGTGGAGAAGAAGGGCATATATTTTATGAATGTCCTAAGGCTAGTGATAGGAGTGCTACTATTATGAATGAGTCTAAAAACCCTACCAGTGAACTTGAGCAAGGAGAGAATTTACTAGCTCGACATGTACTAATTGGTCAAAGAACACTAGAATCTTGTTAGAGGAGTAATTTGTTTAGGACTGGTTGTAAGTATGGTGGTAAAGTTTGCAATGTGATTGTGGATGGTGGTAGTACAAATAACCTTGTTGTCAAGGAGATGGTTTAGAAACTTGGTTTAAAGAGAGTAAGACATTCTTGTCCTTATAGGATTGGTTGGTTGCACGATGAGCATGCTTTGGAAGTAAGAGAGCAGTGCCTTGTTGATTTCTAGATTGGGAAGTATAAGGATCAAGTGTTGTGTGATATTGTGGACATGAACATTTGTCATTTGTTTCTTGGTAGAACTTGGCAGTATGATTGCAGGGTTGTGCACGATTGTGTCAAGAATGTGTTTACTATTGAGAAAGGTGGTAGGAAGCATTCACTAATTCCTTTATAGAATGAAGAACTCAGTAGGAGGAACCTAAGTATTTGTAGTTGAGTTGAGCTGAAGGATTTTGAGAGGGTTAGATATCACCATGGAAGGCATACCTGTAGCACACTAAGGATGGATGTGAAGGAGCAAACAAACAAGGGAATGAGTGTACAAGTTGAGAACTTGGAAGATATGTATGTGAAGAACCAATTTGGGATTTATGTGTTGAATCCTAGAAGATGTTTTTGATTAAGAAAAATAGGTTTTACAGGGATCCTAAAACCTAAGAGTTTTTACATAATATCTAACATAATAATTTTAAATAAAGTCCAGACCCTATGCATCTACGTATAAAAAGCCAAAACAAAAGACAGGCCCGCAACCAGGAAACAAAAGCCAGATACCCTAAACTGAGAAAAGGAAAAAGCAAAAAAAAAACCTCTAGCTATTATTTCTCCCTATCTAAATCTTGTAAATTTTCTACTACTTTGTTGGTACTCTGGATCTTTACACCCACACGCTCCTGGTTTAGGTTATTAGATAGTTCCATCAGGCCCCTAGTCTCTTTCATTTCTCCCTTGGTTTGCCTGAAGTTTGTGTTGGCCTTTTCTTCCTTTTCCCCATCGATTCCTGCATTTTTTAGCAATTCACCCAGACTATTGATGTTCTCATTTAGAGTGGTCAAAGTGGCAATCACCTGATTAGCCAGGTTTTGATTTGATATCTTCGTCCTTTGCACCCTTTTCTCAACCTTAGAGAGATGATCCTCTTGGTTGGCAAGATATCCTTGGTCGTTGCTCATCCTTTGGCCTTCCTCTTGGCTCCTTTTCTCCTTGAGCGCTTCAATCTCATGGAACAACCACTTGATTGAACGAAAGTTATCTATCATACTGTTTTTGATATTATTGAGTAGATCGAGCCCTGTCTCTCTTGCATTATCTAAACTTGCTTCCAGAGCTGGGTCTATGAGTTCATCAAAATGGATTTTCCTTCTTTGTCTTCCATAACTTGAGGGTTCATTATCTCCCTAACAATCCCCATCTTCATCGTTTTAGTGTTGAAGTTTCTCTACAAACTCCTTCTTTCTTTCATTATCATCTCCCCACTGTCTTCCACCAAGATATCCGTAATCTTCCCTTATGGTGAAGAGATAGAAGGGAAGGGGCCCGAAACCTCAGGGATCTGATCTTTTCTCTCTTCTGGTAATGAATCCTCCTCAACCTTCCTCTTCTTGGGGTTCCCCGATAGAATAGTAATGTCCTCCCCCTTCTTCTCACTATCCTCCCCCTTCTTTTCTTCCTCTGACTCCATTTCCTCTTCTTCTTCGTTATATTCCTCCTCTTGTTCCATAGGTTTGAGGGTTAAGCCCCGAGGGGTCTTTCTACTAGGAACAATGCTAGCTGAGAGAGAAATTTTCTCCCCTCCCTTAGGCTTCTTGCCTTTTGAGGGGGTGTTGTCCTCATCTTCTGAGCTTAGAATTTGAACTTCCTCAAAATCAAAATAATTTGAGCTCCCAGTAGCCCCTGAAGCATCCCCAAAGTGGCCTAAAGATTTGCCCCTTATTTGAGTCTTGAGATATTCATAGATCAAAAGGAGCACACCCTCATGAAGGGTTGGGTTTGCGCTGGGTTTCTTCTTGAAACCCTCAATGCCCTTACTCATTGAAGTAAATAGATAAAAAGGAAAGGATATTTTTATGCCATATCTAAAATGGTTTAATAGAACAAAGTGGTGTGTTCTGATCCTGTCGAATCTAGTATCCAAAGATATAAATTCAATAACTACCCTTAATACATACCTCCATAACTTTTTTATCGACTCCATTTCATAATATGTCTCGGCCTTCACTAACTGCTTCCTTTCTTCCTCATCCTTCACAAAATCTTTGACTGCATTAGCTGACATTTCCTTATCCCAGTAAAAATTTATCCCCTCCATAGGTATCTGTGTGACCTAAGCTATCATTTCCACATTAACCTGGTGAGAGACCCCATCGATTTTTACATGCTCGTCCTTCTAGGTATTCGAGCTTGGTGATATCCTTATCAAAACTATGGAGTTTTTCAATGTACCTCGCTATTTCTCACTTCTTTAGTTTGTTCCAAACCTTTGTTCTTTTCCTCCATTTTTCTACCTCCCTGGTCGGCTCCATCCTGCTCCTCTCCCCAACCATCTTGATCTCTTGTTTGAAAATCCTACACTAGTTCTCATAGACTTCAACTTCCCTAGATTTTCATATCCCTAAATCTTTTTTACCTTTTGCAATTTTAATGGGGATTGGCAAAGCAAACTGTAAAACATGCCATAGGTACATGAAATTATGGAGAGTTATTACCTTCCCATGATTTTCATAAATATCAAGTGTCCTACTTGCAAGCTTATATATCTTTCCATATTTAATATTAGATTGCCTTCGTACTTCCCTAGATACGATCCAACATTATAATATCTTTCACGGCCACCGAAAAGATGTCACCATTGTGCCATGTCGTCGCTATGTTTTTAGCTACCGCCTCGTTCGCAACTAGTTCATGATTGAGTTGGCCTCTCTATACACATGGCTGATGTGGACCCTTTTGAATTTTCCCAAGTCTAATCAAATCTCCTCCACCACATTTGTGATGGTCCAGGAGGGCTGAGAGCAACCTTTTAAACAATTTATTATATTTAAAGAGTCTCCCTCCAACCAAAGGTTCTCAATTCCGAAAGCCAAAGCCAATTTGACAATATGACAAGCCAAACTGGCCTCCACAAAGTGAATCGTCTGAGTCCCTAGGGGATAAGAAAAAGATGCAACTCCCATCCCATGACCGTTTCTTATAATTCCTCCACAGCCAGCGGGGCCTGGATTCCCTTTGGTTACCCCATCGAAATTGGCTTTATGCCATTCTTCTGGGGAAAAAAAGCCACTTAGCTTCCTATCTTTTCCTCTCCTTATCCTTTTTATTTTCTATGTTGTTTCCTCCTTCTTCAATGTCTCCCCCCTTTTTGATGGCAAAGTTATCCTTCATAGTGCTATCAATTTTATTTGCAATAACAAAAGTAGGGGCTTCCCTATCTCGGAAGATACGATTATTTCTCTCTTTCCATATTCCCCAACCGAAATGTGGAAGAGACTAGGAGCATATCATCTATGTGTTCATTCCTTTATGCATACAAATCCATTTTCCGAAGAAATCCTGGATGTTGGCCAATTTTCACCAACTGACTCCATAGCTCCTAGTCATAAGATCCCATACCTCTGAGGAGCAGGGGCAATGAATAAAAAGGTGGTTAATAGTCTCCAAATCATGCTTACAAAGGTTGCACCTATTTGGGATAATTTAACCCCTCTTAGTCAGGTTATCCAAATTAAGAATTTTTTCTTGAAGAAGTAGCCAACATAATATGTTGATTTTCGAAGTGAGGCCACTCATCTAAGCCTTTGCCCATATGGGTTTCTCAATCCTATTCCACAATGAGAAATAGATTGAAGAAACTGAATATAGCCCATTGGAATTGGCTCCCCATATAATTTCATCCCTCTTATTATTAAGGATCATGGCATTCAGGATAGTCATCAATGGTTTAAGAACTTGGGAAACTAGGGATAGGTCTTTCCATCCCTGATCAGCTCTGTAGTCACTAACTTTCAGACCAAATCTTCTTATACATAAATCAACCCAACTCTCATAGTTAGGGTAATTTATGAGGGGCCCCTGGCTTAACCAATTATCCTACTAAAATAAGATACTTTCCCCATTGCCTACTTTTCACTTTGCCTTTGATTTTGCCCAAGATTTTGCCTTAAGGATCTTGTTCCAGATAAAGGATCCATGTGGAGGATCAACTCCACTAATTATGAAGGTGAGTGACTACCTTCTCAAATACTTCTCCACCATGATATCCGATCATTCTCCAGAACTTTGAAAAGTGCACCATATATACTTGAATCCCAGAAGATGTTCTTTTAGTTATTAAAAATATATTTTCGAAACTAGGGTGTTTGATGCAGAAGCATCTGTGGTTGGCTTGCAATCCCACCAAATGGTGCGGTTTGGCCTTGGAGTTGGGGAACTGGTCAAAGAAAGATGTGTGACTTGGTCACCAAAGGAGGAACTTTGTCATTACTGGGTAGTTTGTGGTTGCTATGCTAATTGAGTACTTGACTAATGAAGGCATTCAACAATGCTTGGGGCACTCAGCATATACTATGGCTTAGTTTACATTGAGAACTTGGTAGTAGTGTTGCCCGAGTTAGCTTGGTTAATAAAGGGAGTTTGGTTATGCTTGGTGAGTCACTGATACTCGATGGAGCTTTCTAACACTCGATCATGTCTCAATGTCTGTGTTGCCTGAGTTGTCTGTGAGCTAACCTTTTGACATTTAATTTGGGTTGTATGTATTTAATGAGTGTTGCAACTGACTTGTGGCTTATGCATGTATTTAATGTAAGGGTTTATTTAATTTGTAACTGGCTAGACTGACTTGTGGCTTATTTGGGTATAACTAGGGGGTCTTGTGGAGTCTTTGGTCATTATCATCTAGCTTGGAGAAGAGGATGTGGCAGAAAAGCTAATTTTGAGAAGGGCTAGTAGCTGTGGCTTAGGAAACAAGGAGATTGCTTGGTGGGCTTGCGAGAACAAGTTGAGATCTTCCTTGGAGGTTTCTACTAGAGCATGTATATGGACTAGCTAGTGTTGGGATTGGATCTTGAGCAATCTTGCATAACTATTTTTTATAATTGCTATTGTATTTGGCCAAAACTCGAAAGGCCTTATAGTTGGGCACATTGCATGTAAAGAATTATTTTATGAATAAAGAGTTGCATTTGGTATCAAATTTCGTATCTTGCTGTTGTGTTTCCACTATGTGGTTGTTTGCAAGGATCCAAATTACCTCTAGTAGGGGTACCCTCAGATTCTCACTGCATCAACATCTATTTGGGTAGTACTGATGTAGTTTTCCTCTAAGAGAAGTCTACATTTTGGGATCTCTTTTCTCTCTTTTTCAAAGTGCATAGTGTGAAAGTGCCATTTTACCGTTAATTAACATTTTCACCTATAAAATAAGACATGGAGATCTAAAACATATTTAGTCTTACCAAATTTGGGGAACACTAATTTAGAGTATTTTTTCTCTACCAAAAGCTAATTTTTAAAATATATCATCATATTGGTATCACCGTGCCTAAACCAAGCACAAATTCTAATCCATTTTAATAAGTGTATTCTTCTTTTGAGAAATCACTTGATGTACTATTTATCTTTCTTTGATTTCCTACAAATAACACTAACAAAACATTGTATTATACATTAGAAATCAATTATCCTACCTACATATATTATACAAGTTGTGTAGGCATAGACAAGGCACATAGAGTATTTGTTCAATTTCATAAGATTTTTTTCCCCTAATTGCAAATTTTTTACAATCAATATTGACTGTTCATACACTATATTTCTACTATTATTTTTTTAATTTTTAATTCTAAAAAAATTAGAATAAAAATTCTTTCAAAAAAGTAGAAGAATGTTGAATAATTTCATTTATTACATCACATTCAACAGACAAATCATGTAACTTGTCCTTAGTAAGACATTTTGCATATATAGAGTACATACATCATGATATTTGGTACAATGATTTATATTGAATTACAATATTCTACTTATTTGTCTCTCTATTTTTTGTTCTTATTTTTATCTCCCCTATTTCTCATGTTATTTTCTTATTACTTTTTTATAATAGATTTTTTATATGAATATTTTTTAATGATAAATTAAATATAAATAAACAATATTTTTAAAGCCTATTTAAAATATAATTTTTTTAAAGTTAAATTAAAAATTAATTATAACGTAATTCATTCACATCATGTTATATTTTTAAAATAATTTTATTATTAAACACTTATTCATTCTTTGTTACAAACCAAAGTTTACACTACTAATTATCCCTTCTATCAACACTATACATACATTTTTTAAAAAAAAATGTTTTTGTTCCATTAAAAAAGATATATGTTGAAAAAACTCCTAAACTATATAACATGTAAAACTCAAAATTATTAGTTCCTGCCATGGCAGGAAACTTATGCATTCGTTAAAAGCGAATGATCTTATTAGTTTGTCCAATCAAGAGCCTTTATTTATTTTTATCCATTTTCCACTACATATCTTTTTCTTGACATTTTTGCAAACTTAGTCAAGCTTATTTTCATGCAATTTGATTGGTCTATGTGTGCTATAGTCATGAGTTTGAAAGTTTTTTTTCATTATTGCTTTGTGCACACAAAATAATTTGTTATTTTTATCTTTTTTCCAAACTTTAGATATCAATACTAGTAATAATAATAACAATAACAATAATATAATAATAATAAGAATGAAACATATTGTCAAATATTTATAGATTGTGGTTATAGTTGTATTTGATTTCTAAAAAATCAATATAAACAAACAAAACAAGACAACATGATAAGCATTTACAAAGATGACATTTCTTGTCGTTTATTATGGATGTCAGGGAATATATTTCTTTATAGTTGTGGCTTATAAATGATTTTTAAGTCAACATTTGTCATGTGTGAGCATTGATTATGGAATCTTCTAGAATTGTTATTTGCTCATTTATAGCATTGGTTGATTACTTTTAATTCACATTTCTAAAGGCTTGGCTTTCGTCTCTTTCTACTAGAGTACAAGGTATGTCAAATATTTCTCTATTCTTTTTATTTGAGATTATATTGTGTTCTAGTTGTATTGTTTTATGTGATGATCATATTTATATAGAATCTTGTCCAAATCTATTGTTTAGAACATATTGTGTTGTAGTTGTATTGTTTTTTGTGATCATCATATTTATATGAAATCTATCTATGGAAGCTTGTCCAGGTATATTGTTTAGAATCGATTTTTTGTAAAAGAATTGAGTTTTTTATTTGAAAATTTGAGATCCATTGGTCAAAATTTGAAATCGATGATCTATTGTGTAGAATCAAATTTGTTGTAAAGAATTAAATTTTTTTTGCGAAGATCTATGTAGATATGTTGGATCACAATGATTTTGTGCACGAAATGTTATTAGATTTTTTATGTTTGATGGTGTTTTTATAAATTTGTTGTGTTGGTAGAAAAAGCCTTGAAGCTTTTGAAATATATGAGCTTGGCTACTATAGAATGAACCTTGGTAATATTCAAATACATATTTCCAATAATTTCTATAATTTAATCCACAAAATGGTTTAGGAGTTTACCAAAACACAATCACAAAACATGGATCTTGTCAAATTGTTGGGGAAAGTCCCTTGAGAAAGGGTGTAAAGCCAAACTCAATGAACTAATAGAGCATCACTAGTAGTTTATTGTGATTCTAGTATGTTTGTGATTGTTGCTAGTGGAACATTATGACTGATAACTGTTTGTCATTAGAAAGATCTTTGAGTTTTATGGAGATAGGGTTTGAATGAAAGAGAAAATCATTTTCTAGAGGATGCAAAAGTTATATAGTAACAAGCCTGTGGATTTTTTTTGAAGTATTAGTTTCTATTTTGATTAAAATAACAGAATTTGAAATAAAAGGTGATAATAATATTTCATATTATTTAATATATTATTATTGTGATTTATCATTAAGATTGTCCAAGGTTTTACTAAACTCATATTATTCAAGGTTTTATTAAACTCATACATTGTGCTATTGAAATACTGATAAAAAAATGAATGCTTTAGAGTTATATTTGATGACATGGCAATTGTATCAAAAGAACCAAGCTATGAGAATAGGAAAAAATAATCGTACGCTGACTTGGAAATAGTTGGATTTTACAATAAAATGGTTTAAATACAAGATAATTTTGTAGTTTTTTGTTAGTATTTTGTATTTCCTCTGATTGTATCATTTCTCAATTATCAATCTTGCAATCAACACATTGATATGTCTATCCTTATCACATTATTCATCATCCACTAAATTTAAGAAAAAGACTTGATGTGGAGGAGCTTCCATGATTTAATGCCTTGTAAGGTCACATTCTATTGGCATTTTGAGAGGGGACAAAAATAGTGATGTAAAAGGCCCAACAAGAGACCTTGAAATAGCATTCACACAACACTGACAATTTGTGCTAGTGAAACTTATATACTATTATTATTATATATTTGTGTTTTGTGTTCGATTCTACATTCCACTACTTTATAGGAATATGGATGACCCCTCACAATTAGTGTAGTTAAATCAGTTGCATACAATTGGTCAAGAGCCAAGCTATGACAATAGGAAATAATAATATGTTGACTTGCGAATAGTTGGATTCTACATTCCACTACTTAGTACAACAAACAAGATCAAAATCAATGGTTTTTAATACATAATGAATAGAAGAGTACTGCGCCTTAAATTTGACCTATAATGAGGTTTAAATTTAAAAGTGAGGTTTATGCAATTGAAAACCTTATAGGTTTCATATTCACTCCTTCCCAACAAGTTCGCTCTTCTTCCTCTTTCTCTCCAACATTTTCTTGTAAGTTCATAACTCTTTTTGCTTTTAAAATAAGCATCCTTATTTCTTTTATTTCTGTTAGGTGTTCTTAGTTTTTTCCCTCATTTTTAGCACAACTTTATTTTGATGTTATAATATCTTTATAAGCTTGGCACAACTTTTCTTTGATGTTATAATATCTTTCATGTTATACAACTATTTGAAGTATAAAGAGCATTCAAAAGATATAAAATCTGTTATTGTGATTTGTCATTTATGGTCAGAGATGAGTTTGAGCTTTTAGATTTCATATGGAATCCTTACATTTCAGATGCCCATGAATTAGGTTTAGCTTCTTGAAAGACTTTGGATCTAGGTGTGCAACTTCTATCATTTTGATGCCAATTTAGCCTCTCTTTAGTGGAATCGAGGAGATCCTTATGCTGCATTGCTTCAAGAATCTGTTTGAGAGTCTGAAGATCTTTATCACAATTTTAAAGCTCTAGTAGCTTTAGCCTCTTTTCAATTTCACTATAAAGATCTTGGGATGATCCATCATTCTTTTTGGTCAAATCTGGCAAGAAGTGTTGAGCTTCAACTGCTTTTCTTGGTAATGTCTATCAACTATCTGGTTATCTCATGGAGCAGTTTCAACAAGACATCTTTAAGCCAAGATTATTTTTGGAATTGTTTCCTGATGCTTAAATCTGGGTGAATCTGAGCATTGAATTTGTCTTGTAGAATTCAACTTTCCATCATATGTTTCTTGAACAAGATTAGATCTATCTGTCTTGAATTGTTGTTTAAAGTTATGGCTCTTTAACGATTAAAGTAAACTATTTTCTTTTTCTCTACTCCAATTATGAGATTCAA
Source organism: Cupressus sempervirens (assembly GCA_028749045.1). Classification (NCBI taxonomy): domain Eukaryota; kingdom Viridiplantae; phylum Streptophyta; class Pinopsida; order Cupressales; family Cupressaceae; genus Cupressus; species Cupressus sempervirens. Next base: position 460,449,805 of record CM053784.1, read on the forward strand.
CCTTCAAATATTCTAAGCTTTTCTTCATCTCTGTGGAAGTTCTTGAGACAGATGCTTCTTCAGATGAGCATTGGTTCGGTAGTTCCCTTTTTTGAGAGGGAGTAGCTGAACTGGTTGGCATCTCTTCTAAACCCATCAGTCGTGCAACAACACTTGGTGAAGGCTTATTTCAACTACACTATTCCAACTCTATGAAATCCCCATTAGAATGGCCATGCCTTTGGGTAGTAATGGGTGTGTCATTAACATAAGCATTTCTTTTTGAATCAACAAAATTTCTCGAAGATTCTTTACTGTCCAAGGACAGTCTTGGAGGTTCTCTGAGTTTTAGAGATGAGGAATGAGGTATTTCCTTACCATCGTATGGAAACCTCAACTCAATAGGAACTATGCGGCATCTTCAAATGAAAGCGAGGAGCCCACTTGAGTGACGATAATCTATTGCTTGGGGGTCCATCCTGTTATTTGTAGGGCCCCACGGCAGGGGTGTGGGCTAGAGAAGACTACTATCTAATAGTCGGGGGTCCACCAGGGGATGGAGGAGCTATCATGGGTGAGGGATGACAAATGTTATAATTCAAAATCCTTTGAAAATGAAGAACTTGGCCCTTCTTTTGATGCAAAAGAAGACCACAAGGCCTCCTTGCTCTCCACAAAATTCCATGGAGCCTCTCTTAACTTTTACTATGCTGAGCAGTGCCCGGGCCATCTTTTTTCTCCTAGCCTACTCTGATGATTGCTTGTGTTTTGTATTGCCATTATTGTGCTCATTTGCAATTCTCTAACACTCTTTAAGTCATCTGTAACCCAACTCACAACTAATGATATAAGGGCACTCGATGGTATTGATTAATTCCCTCAAGAAAAATGCTATAGCCACTACAACCTAGAGATTCCATAAGATGCTTAACTTCCCCAAAAAAAATTTCCATTTCTCCAAGAATACATGACAACATGTTTGACTTGCTTGAACCAACTGGTCCGCAGATTGCAACTTTCATCCCAACTTTCACCTGCAACCTACTTAAAGATAAATTAGATGCTGGTGAGAAAGGATCCCAAATAAATCCTCCATTTTCAATTTCAATTATTGTCCCACTTGTTCTCATTTCTCTCATTTCAATTGCAATGCCTTGAAGCTCTTCCAACTCCAGAAAATTGGCAATTCTGTCGAGGGAGACTTTAGTCTAAGCTAGTGTAGAAATTATTTTTGGAAGGAGATAAATTGGACCTTGGAGGACTTTAAAATTGAATATGTGGCAAGGACTTTGCCAGTGGTTAAATGTACTCCTATGAGCACACAAATGCAAAATGTCGCAACTGAAACAAGAATTGGAGTTACCCAAAAAACAAATGTAACAATAGCTTTTGTGTATAAATACTTCCACAACCATCCATATTCATTTTTTCTCATATTCAGTAACCTCTGCATGTATTTAGTGTCCCAGGCATGAAGTTTTAATATTTGCGTAGTTCTTAGTGACTCCAGAGTGGTCTTCATCCTCGCATCCCTAGCTTCCATAATATTGTATTGAAATTTCTTTTGTAGTCGTGCAATAGGCTAGTTTGCAAGTGTCAAGGCTATTGTTCCTACTAGGCCTATAAACATTGTAAAATTCAGGAGATGGAAAACCTTAATAAGTATAGAATGGTCAGGGTCTATTATCTTTATTATCTTTAAACATGGTTAAGTGAAGTTTGAGCTTTTTAAGGGATGCAAATCCAGTTTGAATAATAATGATCGGGTTCTATTATCTTTATTATCTTTAAACCTATTTAACTAATAATTGAGAGAAAATAGCTCATTAAGAATCTTTCCCCTGCAAGTGAAGCTATCCCCATATTTCTGTACAAAATGAAGAGAGCAAGGAGAATCTAGATTGGCAACAACCAAATGTCATGCCAAAACAAAGTGAAGTCTGCAATAGTATGGACATCTGTGCTTGCATAATTGATAATTTCTCCACTAGTATGTCTTTGTTTGGTAGCATATGAAAGCTTGAGACCTTTCTTATATATGACACCTGTTAGGGCTGCTATGACCTGTAAGCTAAGCCTATGGGATCCAAAGTATCGATACAACTTTGTAAATGATTCTATCACCTTTGTCCCAATGAAAGCATAGGCAAACATGTACCCACCCCTGTACCCAAACACGCCTTCTTGTTTTCCTTCCAAATGCTCCATTAATGGGTTCATCAGGTAAGGACCCACAAAACATGAAATGGTATAGACTAATGCAAACAGTGCATTTACAGAGCATTCTTTACAAATAGATAAGAATATAGTTTTTGCTAACACTTTATTGCATAAGGGATTGTTTTCCCTAAACTTACTCAGGTTGGATTGGAATGTAAGATCGAATTGCAAAGCAGTGTCTTTGCCAACTAAAGAAGGCACGTGATCAAGCTTTAAACATTTCTCATATCCATGTTTAAGCAAAGCGTTAAGCCAATTGAATGTGAGCAGATTGAACAGATTGGCACTTGCATAGGAAGTAATGATGTGCATTTCATTTTGGTTATCTAACAGAGGCTTTCTGATGTCCATGATCAATTGTGAACTGAGTAGAAAGTGCCTATCAACTGTGGCTTGTGTATCATTTAAATGAAATTCTGATAATTTATTTTAGTTGCAGCAGTATTGGAAGATTCCATATCTATTCCTATCATTTCCTCTTCGTTCAATCCATGTGACCCAACCGAACTATCCATTCATCAATCTCAACATGCTATGATACTGGATTTGTTGAGTATAGGGATGCAAAACCCATTTTGCAACTGGGACAATCACAATTGGTGGTATCTCTGCCAATGGCACCACAATTTTTGAAACCTTATTCTGCACATCATCCCTACCCTGTTGTTGTCTTAACTCAGCCATGAAGTTGTGTAAGGCCATTTCAAATGGATATTTGGCTTCAGAGCTTCATGTCCATGTGCAACCATATAATAGCTTCCACCTAAACAACCTGGTTGTTCCATATTGCAGCAAGTTCTTGTACTTTTTCCTGGCAAGCATTATTGTGGCTAAAACTTGCAAGTCAATATCATGAAAGATGAATCTCCTCAGAGACTCAGTAATAAGAGTTCTAGTCATACCATTAAATGCATTGTCATTCCTTAACTTCCAAATAATCCAGAGTCTAGAGAATTTCAATTGAGAAAATGGAGAAAAAAAATTATGTTCCTTTTTAAGGCTCTGGATATTGCCGAAGACAATATCATGAATCTTGGTATTCTCATTAAATGAATAACTAAATAGCCTTCAAAATTCTCTGACAAACAAAAATTCAATGAAGAGATGCTTCAGAGTCGTAGGTGTCCTACAGAATGTGCACAAATTGACCTCACCATTAGGAAGCTTGTGTGGAAGTCTGCCTATAATTAGTCTCAAAAAAATATTTCTTCTTGGATTCAATTTGTCCAGCCCATATGTTCTCAATGCATTTGTGCCACCGAGAATGCTCAAAGTTTGCAGCTCACTAGTAGTTTAGGTGGCAAAAAATATCATCATTATCCGCAAGAAGGGAATAAATGCTTTCAGCTTTCATGGATGGGAGAGGTGTACCATCAGGCCATTGGAAAGAGAGAAATCTGGTGTCATCAAAGTCACAATGTTTGGGAACACAGGGTCTAGCATGCATTTCTTAGTATAGAGTATGTTCTTCCTTGCCCTTACAAGATATCATATTTGTGCACATTTCTTTGACTAACATGGCTATATTATAGATATTATGGCCTCTTATCTCTCATTTATCTATTTTAGATTTGTTATCATTAAAATTGATGCATCGTGTAATTTGACACAAACGTCAATTAATAACCCTTTACAATCAAACATAGGAACATCGACTACTAATGAATTTTTGTGTGTATAACAATAGAAGAAAAATTTAAAATTATTTTCATATGTTGGATGATTCTCTGTTAGTGTTGTATTGGATTCAATGAAAACTTCAATCTATAATAAATTAGCAAAATTATTTTTCCATTTAAAATGTTCAATTTCAATCCATGAGATACTTCTGCTATTTAAGCCTTAAAGCAAGATCCACCAACGGAAGACTAAGCATTACTTAACATACTTGAGAAAGTAGATTAAAGCATGTGTGACATTGAAATTGACGAATGCAAAGCCAAAGAAGCATGAAAACTCCATCGAAGTATCCTTCTAGAAGCCATAGTTTGATAGGCCCAAATATTCTGTCTAGAAGCCATAATGTTGTAGGTCAAAGGAATCCTTCTAGAAGCCATAATGTCTATGGTTATCTTCCCTCCATAATTATGATGTTAGCTACTTCATGACTTCTTTCCATGTTCATGGCTGTTGTGACCACATTTTGTTTGATATTTCTATCCTTATCACATTATTCATCGTCCACTAAATTTAAGAAAAAGATTCGATGTCGATTGATGCCCACATTCTCCTCAAGATTTATGTGGAGGGGCTTCCATGATTTAGTTCCTTCTAGGTCACAGTCTATTGGTGTTTAGAGAGCGGACAAAAATAGTGATGTAAAAGGCCCCACAAGAGACCTTGAAATAGCACTCATAGAAGAGTGGCGATTTGTGGTAGTGAAACTTATATATTATTATTATTATTATATATTTGTGTTGTTTTATTTTATTTGCATTATGTTGAATATATTATTATCATTATATATATAACTAGATTTCATTATGATACCTATTTAAGATGTTTTAATAATAATGATTCACTAAAAACAAAGAAAATTAAATATGTTTTCCTCTTCAAATATTGTTTTTTGATTTTTATATCATTTTTTTTGAAATGTTATAATTAGTTTCTATGTTTCTAATTCATGTTTAGAAAAGTTACACAAACATTCGACAAAATGAACCCCCTAGATCTAATGTGAGAAATACTAGAATGTGAAAAAAAGCATCTAGGAAACAAAGCCTTAATGAAAATATATTGCATTTTTTACATGTGACATCTTTGGTGTTTGGAGAGGGGACAAAAATAGTGATGTAAAAGGCCCCACAAGAGACCTTGAAATAGCACTCATAGAAGAGTGGCAATTTGTGGTAGTGAAACTTATATATTATTATTATTATTAGGTATTTGTGTTGTTTTATTTTAATTGCACTATGTTTAATATATTATTATTATTATATATAATTACAATTCATTATGATACCTATTTAAGATGTTTTAATAATAATGATTCACTAAAAAAAAAGAAAATTAAATAAGTTTTCCTCTTCAAATATTGTTTTTGGATTTTTATATCAATTTTTTTGAAATGTTATGATTAGTTTCTATGTTTCTAATTCACATTAAGAAAAGTTACACAAACATTCAACAAAATAAACCCCCTAGATCTAATGTGCATATCATAGCTGCAATATTACCAATTTTGATACTAATTAGCTTAAAATACAGTCATCACATATTTCACTTAGAAAGAAGCATTAATGTTGAAGAAGACATAATACAGAGTGGGACCAATATATTCGTATGGTACAATGGAAATAAAGACATTGATCATAATCATATTTCATGTTACTGACAATATTTCTGCCAATCTATGAATAAAACAACATTTCCCACTTAAGAACTTTCTTATTATATTTTCCATCATTAGAATATCTCGTTGGTAAAAGAGAATATTTGATTTCTTTATGAATACAAACTTTCACCAAATTTCTTTAAAAATAATAATAATGAAGATTTCAATGTTGATTATTGTTTTTTTGAAAGCAAACCTAGAAGCCAATATTTTCATCTACTGCATCTTGAATGTCAATTGATTGCTATAATAAATAAAACATAACAAAATAACAGAAAAATAAATAGTATTATTGTGCATCTTGTTGATTTTTCTTTTCAATCAAAAAAACTTGTGCTATAGACAATACTTGCAACTTATTTTTCAAAATCTTGAGCAATTACTTTCTCTACTAGGAGAATTATACTAGTGACTAATATAACTAGCTTTAGAAATTCAAAGGACTGTAGAATCTGACAATTGAAAAGTTGATAACATACTTTACAACTTGAAAATGGATAAGCCAGTATGTCTTCCAAGGCCGCAATGGGACTGTCCTATTATAGGACCAATTGAATCAACCACAATGCGACATGTCTTCATATTTGACTGTTCATGTGTCGAGCAATCTCTAAGGACACTGATAGGCGATCTCTAAGGAAACTGATAGGTGAGGACTTTCTGAAAAATGCTTCAGGAAAAATTTTCTATGCTGATATTGTTTCATGATTCTTGTTGAATTGTATGGACTTCGTACAAGAAGCAACAATCGTTGAGAAACTAGCAAATGCTTATGTACGAGAGTACTTTGTGCCACTAATAGGATACTTTGAAGCAATTTGTGCATATCGAGGAAATCCACATGCATCTATCGCTGGCAGCCTCTTTTCTCATAAAGCAATTGAAGAGTGTGAGGTTGCATCATGCATTTATAGTGTTGTGCATCTAGCTATTACTAATGAATGTGAACTTGTTCTAGTTCATGCATTAAATGCACACGCTACTCATTTGGGTGAATGTCTTGTGACAAGAGTGACAAATTTGTACAATGCATTCATGTATTTGTACACAAATATACCCAAGGAAACTAGTGTTCCATGTGAACAGAAGCATTCAAGTGACAAACAACTCCCAACTGAAGCAAATCTCACTACTCCAACTACAGATTTGACTGCTCCAACTCCTTCAACTGCAAGCTCTTCATGAACTATTTGATTGTCTAGTAGTGCTATAAACTGACCTTTGCTCATAAATTGGAAGTACTAATGTCAAAGTTCAATTATCACATTGTCCTTGTCTTGTGGTTACATGTATGCATGAAGTGTGAAAAATAGCACATAGACTATTGTGCTTTGCGTATTGTTACATGTATCTACAAAGTATGGAGAATACTGCAGAGACTAGGTGCTCTATCTAGGTACTTTATGCTATGAATGAACAAGTATGTACAAGTAATGTGAATATTGTATCGATAGATGAATAAAAAGATTATTAAAGTAATGTCTCTTCTAGCTTTTTTATGAATATAATTGGTTGTCAACTTATGATACTATAATTACTATAGCGAAGTTTAGAACTTGAATACTAATTATACTATTAAGATGCAATGAATAGTGGAATGTATTGATGCAAAATTAAACATTGTAATTGATAGTCATCTGTTGCACATTTATTGAATAGTATACTATTGACATGCAATGAATAGTGGAAACCATTGATGGAAAATGAAACATTGTAATTGATAGTCATCTGTTGCACATTTATTCAATAGTATGTATGGAATCGTTTATATTAATGATATTTGTATGATTATTGCCATAAAAGGTATATCCACGAAAGAATGACAGTAAGTGCAACATATATCTTAGAACTAACTGATGCTCGATAAATTCTAAGAAATGTTCCTCGTTGCAAATAGGTTTTTCATCTCCATATTACACAAGAATGGATTTTCTTGATGCATTTGTTTCATTAGATCATGATACAAATCACCTCTTTGAAAGTCTAGTATCTAGTATTCTTGAAAAAATTCTAGAACTTCCAAAGGAAAATATTGGAAAGATATTTCTATGATAAGCATGTTGTCATGTTTAGATATGATGGATGGGGAGACATTCAGCCAATACCACACACTAATCAAATTCGTGTTCTATCCCCATTCATGACTGATGGTGAATTGATTTACTTAAAACATCTGGTGCGGCAATATAGGGATGCTCATATCATAGTTCATTGTGAAGATATCATAAGACATTTCCCTCCTGGAAATCACACTGCACAAGAATTAACAACCATTTTCAATCCAGCATGCAAGACACTGTTCTGCGAACTATCACTATTTAACACGGTTGCTGAAGATGAAACACTTTTGTCCATAATAAACCTTGTGGTAACATATCCAATGTTTTCACTTGAATGGATTATAAGACATGACAACACATAAATTATTGGGCAGTGGTATGATAATGATACAGGAGCATTCGCAGCTACGACCATAAAGCATCATTACTCATGTCATTTTTTGTTTGTATTTGAGAATAATTTTGAGCCACTTGGCATTCATCTTGTGGCGGATATTGGGAGATGGCGCTTTCTTTATTGATGAACTAATGATTACAAGATGACAATTACCACAAGAATATAGTGATGATGTATACGTTTATGCTTACTATGAACGAAAGTTCACAACTTGCATGTAAAAGCTAGAATATTTTTCACTATGATATAGTATAATATGTATCTGGTCATTTCAATGTCATTTGCTTCTTAGTTAAGTATCCCTTGAGGCTTCAAAAAATATATTACAATATGTATCTAGTAATTTTCATCTCACTTTATAATATATTAGAAGTTGTTTTGAACTTTGACTGTTACAAACATGCAGATAGCTTTATTTAGCTAATCATTTTTTTGCAAAGTTGACTACGAACTAGTAAAAGTTTGATCTACTATGTTTAATTTGTGCACAATGATTATGCCACACAATACATTATTTTTCACATATGTAGACTAAGAACTAGTGACCTAATTAATTACATCTAATGTTGTGAAGGTTTGATTATGCTTATCTTAATATGACATTTTGATTGCAAAGCAGGAAATCAACAAGGACCAAATACACAAGCTTGGTAGTTGAGTGAAGAAAAAAATAGTAAGTAAAGTTATACATTTGATTAGAATCTAGAAATTTCAAAGTTACAAGTTTCCAAAATTTGCTTGTTCTTTATGTATTATTTCCTTAAGATCCATGTTAGCATTTCATAAGATCTCTATTGGCATAAGTTTATGTCTTCAAAGTAATGATTGCCAATAAAAGAAGTCAAAGACACAGTGTGCTTGAATAGATCTCAAAGATGCAAAATTACTAATTGTATTGTCTTCTTGACTACAAAATCTATAATCAGAACCTCATAGAATAGATTAAAATGCATATATACATTTGTAAGTCGAGACCACCCACAGTCAAAGAATTTGTTTTTCACTTTTTGAACAATGTGTCTGGATTGCTGACCCCCTTGCAGTGAATGGAGCATATCCACAGAACATGATGACTAAGTTGGTTGAGAACAAAATTGAGCATGTGCCTACCTATGAAGAACTTGTAATAAAAGCATGGATGACACTAATCTTGATAACATTAGTAGGTTTTACACTATTCTTCACATTGGACAATACTCCATGGTTTGTAATGTTAATTGTACTGTGTACGGTAGCCATATTGTATGCATTTGGTATGTAACCAAGCAACATACAATAATAGTAATGTCACTAGTCATGACAGTAGTAATGACATTTAGTATTTATCGACTGGTAGTATTCTAATTGATCATAGTATGGAAATAATATTTATAATGGAGATAAGCTACAAGTAACTACTAACAAAAGATGATTATGAACAATATGACAATAGTCATTTTTTGACCTACTATTTTTTGGAATTGCATATCATTTTCATTTCTTTATAATTGAAATTGTTGTTTGAGAGGATTGGTCATTTGTAATATAATGTAAACATGTGTGTATTGAGACATGTCTTAACAAAAGTTTAATTGTGCTATAGAAACACAAAAGAAGAAATGGAGAAGACATACAGGGGTGTTCGCAAGAAAGCATCTAGTCAATTTTCAGCAGAGATAACATTGCCCAAGCTACAAAGACAAAAATGGCTATGAACATTTGACACAACAGAACAAGCAGCCTTTGCCTATGATATGGCCAGCATGTCAATGAGAGGCACTAATGCATACACCAACTTTTGCCATGTCAACTATACACCTCATAATCAATCTTCCAATGTACAGAGCACTCAGATCTCAAATGTAATGATATCAAACAGGAAGAAAACTAAATACATGAAATTGTCTAAATTGCAAGAATGTTTTGAAAAAGTTGAAGAAAAAAAGGACATGTTATTTTGCAATGGATCTAAAATCTATCCAAAAGAAAAGTCATATCGAGGTGTATGGAAACGTTCAAGTGGTCGTTATGTTGCACAACTCTGGAATCCTATACAACAAAAGCAAAAATGGCTAGGAACATTTGATACCAAAGAGGAAGCTTCTATCACATATGATCTGGCTGCAATATCCTTCAAAGGATACAAAGCCATTACAAATATTGTGCATCCAAATACAGAGATACATGAAACAAAAAGTATCTCTCACTTAGAGAAAGATCAATTTGGATTGATCCTTCAAGTTCAACAATGTCCAATAGAAATATGAAAAAATGGTCCAATGTCAATGGTCTATACAAATGATCATTTTGGTCAAACAATACCTATTACTGAGAACCAACACTATCTAACCATGATGCACGTGAAACCTAACATCCTTGAAAATTTTCATAGAAATCTAGTACAAGATCTTCCATCAAAAGAACATATCAATTCCATATATGCTATTAGCATAGATAGCATGTATTCTTCAGAAAGTGACACAAAAATTCACTATCCATTCTTTGAATCAACCTATCCTACTGCAATTCGACTACCCAATTTTGAAACAAGTTATCAGAATATACATCCCTCAAATTTGATAAACTCATGCCCATTGCAACAACTGGAACAAGTTGTTTGCCCCATGCACCTATCTCATGAAAAATGAAATTCTGCAATTCTCAACATGGATCCAATTATAGAAAAATATGATAGTAATGTTTCCAATGAAAATGTTCCTTCATTTCTAAACAATCTTGCTGCCAATCCTAACAATATAGACATGCATGGTGTTAACCATGACACATTTGACTTCTCCAGTTTCCATGTGACATCAGAGAATAATGTCATTGAGCTTCACCATTGAATTTATGATTCAAATGGTATAGACATAGAGCAATCTCAGCATTATTTCTATTGCTTGATGACATAGTCAATGTATCATATTTGATGTGGATATGTGAAGAGAAGGTGGAAAAAGCATAGAGATAATATGGAGGCATGATTGAAGAAAAGCATAGTAGCAATTTGTGTATTCGCTACTTGTGTTTTGTATTAGCATTTTTCTTTACTACATCAATGACTGTTTAATATTGAGGTGGCAATGTGAAGAGGAAACATGAAAAAAAACATGAAGATAACATGGAGACATGACCAAAAAACAAGAGGAACATCAATGTTTGTATTTGCTACTTGTGTTTTCTATTAGCATTATGTTTTTTGAATATTTCATCAAGGAATTCTAATGATGCAATATGTTATGTGTGTTTTAGTCTAGTATCATAATATATCTTTTTCTAATATGCTATAGTAGAAGAGATAAGAAGTATAAGTTTTTGTACTGCCTAGTCTTTAGGTTACATTTATCATTGTGAAATAGTGTATGCAATTATTCCTCTATAAAAATATTAGCATGTTGTTTTTTGAATATTTCATCAAGGAATTCTAATAATGCAACATGTTATGTGTTTTTTATTCTAGTATCATAATATATCTTTTTTTAATATGTGATAGTAGAAGAGACAAGAAGTACAAGTTTTTGTATGGCCTACATGTCTTCAAGTTACATTTATCATTGTGAGATAGTGTATGAAATTATTCCTCTATAAAAATATCAATGTAGAAGTACACTTTTCTTGTCATGACAACCATAGTGCAAATCTAAATCATTCTATGAAAGTTGAATTGTTCCATACTAGATACTTCTGAACAAATGAGACTACATATTGCAATGTATAGTATAGTTTCTTATGACAAGTGTAATTTTAAGGAATAGAAAAATCAAAGTAAATAATCTAAGATAACTAAAAATAGTATAATGAAAAGATGCATCTTGTCATGCAAGAAAGCAATATCTGCATGTAGAAAAGAAACATAGTGCAAGTATACAAGTGACAAGAAAACCAAGGTGGTACTAGTCCTTCCTAAAACATAAAATGATACAAAATCAAATAGAAATTATAGACCTAGAGAATTACAAGCCAACAAGTCAAGATAGAACTTGCAATATTGACATTGCACTAGAGAATGAAGGACTATGCAGAGTACGAACATTCAAGTACAACATAGGAGACTGCTTATTTGACGCCTTGGAATTCCTACTAAATTATAGATATACATCACTTGAGCTAAGAAATGGAACCATTGATTACTTCTTACAATGCAAACAAGAAGGTGAATCAAAAGCATTGCATTCATATAGTACAAAACTTCATCCACAAACTCTATATGAATTGCACCGAGTACATGATCCAGAAACATATTTGTGTAGAATGCGACTTTCTGCAAAGAAAAACATACACAATGGAGAAGTTAGACTATGGGGAGATATATTTTGCATTCATTGGTTATCCAAGTGGTTAAAAATACAAATATGCATTTGGTCAACGACAACAGCAAAAAAGTACTTGCACTTCAATGAATCAATAGAAGAAGAAGCATACTCAATCCTCTTTCATGATACAAATCCTATTGTTGGTAACTTTGAACCACTAATAAGATTACAGTCAGAAAGAGTCATTCATCGAGCACAAATGCGATAAAACAAACTAAAGAGATTTATAAAAGAGCATAACACAGAACACATTGTAGAAGTTGCAAACAAAAATAATATAGGAGATGACAAGGTGCAATTAAAAATATCAAACTAGAGAGCCCTAATAGAAAGCATGTACTTCGACTATGTCACCTCAAGATATTTATCAGAGATTCTTCAAGTAATACTAGAAAAAATACAACAAATGCACTTCGACTATGTCATCTTAAGAAATTTATTAGAGATACACAAAATAATACTTTGAATGATGCAAATCAAAGCAAGAACACTCAAAATAAGCCAACATGCACATCTAGAATCAAAAGAACAAAAAAGAGAGGCAGGACAATATCGTCTACTCAAAAAAATAAAAATGGATTATCACTAATAGAGATATTTGAAACAACAATCCAAGATACACCAAAACACACATGCTCAATTTCTCAACTATTGTGTTTCATGAAAGACATCAGACCAATGAAACAAAAGGAAAAGAACAACTATTATACTTTGGCGCAAATAAAATATGAAGTGCCAAATAATTTCATCTGTTGAACATGCTTGTTTGCATTGAAACACTTCAAGCTCCCAACATATAGTACACCAAAAAATATTAGAATCAATGAACCAATAGAAGATGTGCAAATCTTGTCACAACTAGAAGAACGACTAGTGTCAGTGAGAATTGCATTTGCTCAAATATGGGAACTAGGATACAAAAGATCACAAGTGGGATTGACAGGTTCTATTATCAATGTTCTTGTGAACATGAATATCATACAAAATGCACTACCACAAACAACCAATAACACAACAACTATTGTCATTGCTCTCAAAAGGCGCCTAGAATACAAAAATGCATTTCAAATAGGAATGGTGCAGCCAAATGTAGTGATGCAAACACTCTCAAAACTCACAAGTACACCACTATACATAATGGAAAATGTTAAAATAAAAGAAGATTGGAAAGAAGCTCTTGAGATTAATGTTGAGAATGAAAGGACATATGCAAGTTCCGAAGATGAAACATCCTCTCCATTCAGTGAAAATGCAACACATTCAAACGATGACGAAGAACATAATGAGCCTTCAGAAACCTTGGTACATGGATTCATCGAATCTAGATCCATACATAAAATCCAAGACAAGATAATTGACGTCGCACCTGCACAAGAGCACCACCCAATTGGAATATTCAAAGACAAATATGCTGAGGAAATGAATTTTCCCATATTATTCTTTGGTAAACCACGTGACGAAGACATCATTCAAAGATTTTCTTACCAAAAGATTGCACGATGGGAACTCCTACAATAAAAAAGGTACTTTACATACCACACGTCAAATATATTTTTCAAGACTATCAAGATATTGGTGCAATAGGTACTCTCTACAATGTGGATAAGAATACAAAAGGGACAATTGAAAGGACACAAATTACAAGCAAAAGATGTTAAGCAAAAACCCAACTTTGAAAGAATTCTCAAATTAGACATTGGATATGTTGACTTCAAAAGAATAAGAATATCACCAGACTACGTACATCGACTTAAGAAGAATGTTTTTGCAATGATACGCCAACTAGGGCCTCCAAATTTTTTTGTTACTTTTACTAGTGCAGAACAAAATTGGGATCCATTATTAAGTGCACTCGAACAATTGCACAATGTGCATTAGTCAAAAATTGAACAAGAAAAAGAGTATGAAACAAAATATGACAAATTCAATCTGATAAAGAAAGACCCAGTGACTTGTGCATGATACTATAGGCATAGAATAGATGCAATGAAGAAATTAATTTTAAATGATGAATCGTTCTTTGGAAATGTTGTGGATTACTTCTTTGTAACTAAATTCCAAAATCGAGGAAATGAACATGATCATTTCCTACTCTGGGTAAAAAATGCACCAATATATGGAACATATAGCAATACATCCATCATATACTTTATTGACAAGTACATTACTTGTGCAACTGAACATATAGAGCCTAGTCTTCGTACAATTCACAAGCACTACCACACAAAGCAATGTAGAAGACTAAAAAAGATTTCATGCAAATATAATTTTCCTTTTCCACCCCTCCAAAGGACAGTTATACTTGAACCATTGTCAGAGAAGAATGAAGAAATAAGTTCAAAAGCAACAAGTATCTTTGCAATATTAGAAAAGGCAAACTATGACCTGTCATACACATTTCAAATGTTCTTAGATGAAATTGGAACCAATGAAGAAGAATATATCTTGGCTCTAAGATCAAATCTACAATGATCAATGCTCTTTTTGTGACGAAAGCCATCAGAAATTTGGAACAATAACTTTGCGAAGAGAATTCCACAACTATGGAGAGCTAATACTGATGTAGAATTTGTACTAAATGCATATGCTGTAGCAATGCATTGTAGCTCATACATGAAAAAATTGGACAAAACAATGACAAATACATTTAAAAGAATACGTAATGACCACAAACAAGATAGTATTGATGCAAAACGAATGATAACAAAGCTAGGAAATGTGCTACTAAATTTACAACAAATGTCATCACAACAAGCAGTACACACAGTTCTATCATTGCCACTAAATCATAGCTCAAGAAAGTGCATACTCATAGACACAAGAGATGATCACAATTGCTCATTTATACTGAAAAGCAATAAAGAATTACTTAAAGAACTTGATGAGTCAGAAAATGTCCTCTCGAAATCCTTGGTGGACTACTATTTAAGTTGATCTCCAATCCTTCATAGCATATGCCTTGCAGAATTTGTCTCCAAGTATAGCAAAAAGGGCACAAAATACACACAAAAAGAAAAATCGAGTATAATACGATTTATCAACTTCAGCAAACACATGGACTTAGAAAATTATTGTAGAGAACAATTAATACTCTATGTTCCATTTACAATCAATAAGAGCACATTGAAACAAAGTTTTACATCATGGGAACAAGCACATTTATACTATCAACAAATAATAATAACGAATCAAGCAAAGTTTAACCATAACACAGCTCCTGCATGGGGTGACATGGAAAAAACAGTCAAGGATCTAGATACTGAAAATGACAGAATGGATAGCCAAACCCTCACAGTCAACAAACATAAGAAAATTGAGCAATATGAAATACAAAAAGATATCCAACACAAGATACAGAAGATACAAAGCAACATACGTTATAACACATTTGAAATGAGCCACCATCCATAAATTATGGACAATGATGAGTACCACAAATTGGGGCAAATGCTAAATAGAGAACAACAAGCAATCGTCAAAGATATTGTTAAAAAAAAATTAAAAACAACAAGAACCCATTGCATCTATTCTTGATAGACGGAGCCGAAACTGGAAAGACTTTCACTGCAAAAGTTATATACCAAGCTCTCTTTCGGATCTACAATAAGTACATCGACAGTGATCCCAACAAACCAAAGGGCCTAATAACGGCTTACACAGGAAAAGCATCACACAATGTAGGTGGAGTCACATTACATTCAACATTCCACATACATTTTATCACATCTGACTTCTTGCCACTCAATAGCGACATACTAGATGCAATGTCAAAGCATTATGATCGGTTACGTGTACTTCTCATTGATGAGATATCATTAGTTGGTGCCACATTCTTACGTTACATTGACAAACGATTGCATGAGATAATGCAAATGCCTACTGCACACTTTGGAAATGTTGATATAATTTTCTGTGGAGACTTGTACCAAGCACAACCAGTACTTGATGCAATCGTATTTGAAAATAAAGCAACTATGTCAGAATTGACGCCTTACAATTTTTGGATAGACAATGTTAAATGCTATTCATTAACATGTACATTAAGGCAAAAGGATGAAAAATTCATTAATGTTCTCAACAAAATACGAATAGTAGGGTATAATTTAGTGGCTAATATTCGTAAATTGGCTAATTTTAGAATTTTTTGGCTAGTAATTTGGCTAATAATTTAAGATTTGATACAACCTAAATCGCCATAGTTTTATAAAATTCAGTTCTAGAATATTTAAAATCGCTCAATAATTTATTTTATTAAAAAATTTAAACTCAAATATTCACCACAATATTTGTTACATGAATAGATTTGAGTTACCTAAATATAATATATTATTGGAGAAATTAAATTGAACTGACCAATAATTATCATAATTATTAGTTAATTTAGGGATATATCACCAATATTTATTATTCACTATTGATTTAAAGTATATGTAATGATTCTCATAACATTCCACAAGGTAAAAAAAAAAATCAATTTTGATTTGTAATATTCCATGGTGATTAATGAACTTCCTATTATTATTGAGATTCGTCAATATTTTATACAAAAAAAATTATGATTCAAAAATAATCGCCAAAATTAATCATATTTAGAATAAAAAATTGAGAGTTTTGCCAATATAAATAATTTTATTTTTTTCAAAATAATGAAAGATTCGCCAATATTTTATATCTTTTTTTGGAGGCGGCTTTCTTAAAGTTTACCCTAACAAACAGGTATGCAAACAAATGAATATTTGCACTATATCAATGAGCAATGCATGAGAAAACCACCATTGGACCCTACATTGCCATTCCTTTTCTATAAAAGAATTGATGTCAATGCTCATAATACAAAAATGCTTGCAATAGTTCCTGGTGAAATGACTGTCCTCAATGCCATTGATGGACATGATGAAAATAACAATGCATTACGCCTACACACACAAACAATTTCACTCCCACATCAAATTCATCTAAAACCAAATATTTTGGTAGAACTATATGCAGGAAACTACAACACAAAAGATGGTCTAGTAAATGGTTCAGATGGAATATTTAAAGCATACACAAAATATAATGATTTTGACATAGTTTGGATAAGATTTAACAACAATACAATCAGACAACAACAACACAAGAAACTTGTACAATGCTATACAAAAAAAATTGAAAATGATTGGGTGCTAATACTACGCATTATTTGACCTATCCAAAAAGGCATCGGTGAAAAATAAAATTATTGTATGAAAACAATTCCCTATACAGATAGCATGTGCAAGAACAATACATAAGTCACAAGGGCTTACAATGGAGGCAATGGTTTTTGACCCCATAGGCGTTAGACAACATGGATTAACATACACAACACTATCGCAAACTAAAACAATTGACTCATTATTCCTTTTAAAACCTCTAACACCAAAAAAAATTAAAATCAAAGAGAGAATACATCTTGAAATGTCCCGCCTAGAATCAAGTGCAAAATGACAATTCGAGAATGATGATACATGTTGTCATAACACACCATCCATGCTATTATGCACACTAAACACACGTAGTTTAAAGCTTCACATAAATGATATAACTAATGACTATGATTTAATGTCATCTGACATCATCTGCATTCAAGAAGTACACATGCAAATCCCTAAAATAAATGATGAATTCCAATATTTCAACAACTTCAATGCCTACCACATACATGGTATAATGACACTAGCCAACAAAACCCCAATCATTTCAAAGATAAAGCAATATAACACAAAAAATATAGAATCTATTACAATAACAACTTTGATCAAAAGCAATGAACTAAATATATGTAATGTTTATGCAAGACCTAACACACCCATTGAAGAACATGCCACTATTATTCAACAAGTCACTGCTTATGTCAAACCAATGACTAATCTATACATTGTAGGCGATTTCAATATTGATATGTCAACAAGAAATGCTAGGAAAGAAAATTTTCAAAAATATATGCAATACCACAACATGAATTACATCGCAAAAAAAACACAAAATGTATACAATCCATCAATTGATCACATCTGGACAAACTCAAGTAATATATGTTGTTGTTACAAAGCAGAAGCATACTGGACTGATTACGTTGCTACATTCATAAGATTCCATACTCCACTCTAGATTGCTAATACATAGACAACCAAACACAAAATTAAATAGAAGAACACATACAGGAATGCAAATATATCTTACACCTAAGAGTTTTATGTATCAAAGACAATAACTCTGATTTAATAGTATATATTTCAATGTTCTACATTTTTGTGCAACACAATAATGGAAGGAAGCAAAAGATTAGGAAAGGGAACACATATCAAGCAAGAGCAAACAACAAAAAGGTACTCAGCTTTTCTCATCTCCAGTAACATGAATTTCTACATGAAAAATGACAAATCAATACATGAATTTCTAGTATTTGAAGAAGTGTTAAATATCAAACCACTACAATATTAGACTAACACCATAATGCTTTTTGCAGGTCAAAACTAGGAAACCCCAATGCAATATCAATTGAGGACTTGAATGCAAGAAAAGCAAGAAATACTTTTGAAGGAGACATACTTGTCGTATATATAGCACGAGAGGTGCTACGTGCAGACTTGACAAACTTTAAAGGAGAAATGACAATAACTTTAAATGTGACAGGGAATCTAGTATAAGAGTACAAAAACAAGATAGTTCCAGGAACATCCATTAGAGTGTCAGGATTTCAACTAGGACACAAAACAACCTTTGACCGTGGAGATTTAGATTGCATCTTGAAGCTCCAAGATTCAAGCACAATTGAAACTATACCGCGACTTTGCCAAGAATACAAATTCATACCAAGCTCCACAATCAAACAACTACTCACAAGCATAAGTACCTATGCCATTGGTACAATAGGTGCACTAGTAGTTGTAGGACGACAAACTAGCTCCCAATATGTTGTTGACATAAAAGACAAAAATAATGATGATGACAAAGTACAGGTAAAAAACACACTAAATACCTTTTTTTTTTATGCAACATGTACAATAGTCATGTTTCTATTGAGTACAGAGTTCTAAAAGTAGAAAATAAAATTGTTTTGTCAATTACTAGCTGCAAATCAACTCTGCATTCCAAGAAGAATCCATGCAAATAGCAATCCAATTACAAAGAGGTGAGACTCCTGCAATGTTGTTTAGAAACATTGTATGACGAAATGACATGGATAGAACATTTCGCACAGGGGTTGCTACATACATCTGTACACTAAAAGACAAGAGAACATTGGATGCCTTGAATGCATTGCCACAAACAACACTACATGTAAGCAAACTCAGATAATTCAACACTTCAACTATTAATTAATTCTTACACAAGCTACATTAATATCAAAACATATCTTGCAGGTTGATGGAGTTCTCAAAGTAGCCAACACATTCACAAATCCATTTCATGCATTTTGTTCCCAATGCAACTTCAAATTTGAGGATTATGGAATGCTAGAAGACAAAATAGCTCATTGTAATAGATGCAATCAAGAGGTTCCATATGTATATTCATTATACCTAAAGACTATCATCACAACTGAAAACAAACAAATTATCCAGTCTTCAATAGACAAGTGCATTGTTGAACGACTACTACCAAGCCTAAAAGACACAATAGTTGAGGACTGCATACAAGACAAATCAAAGTTCATCTTTATCCTTCAAGATTTCATCGTCAAAGGTCAATTCACATTAAACCAGAACAATGCCATCAATCATGTTGTGACAAATGGAGATTGAACAATTTCTCAGAACAAAAGGTAAACATGACTAGTCACAAATTAGCATTTATTTAAAATATTAAAAGCAACTTATTATGAGACATAATCACAATATACTAACATGTACAAAATGGAATTTGCAGGTATCATGGATAGCTATAATGACATATCAAGCTATAATTAATGGTAGTTACAAAAGACACTAATCAATATAAAGAAAGGTGTGTAATCAAACAATGTATACGCATGAGTCTCATATCCAAGTACACTCTCTGTGTCATATATGTATAATGAAATAATGTGTATGCATTGATATGCTATGAGACATAGTTTTTCTCTATCAAGTTGCATAACATAATTGAGTACATGCTTTGCTAATGTAAATTATTGTTGAAATACAATAAAAATTGCACAATTTTCTTTATCTTATTGCATATCCAATGTATAAAACACTATCTAAACTGCTACTTGTCATATGCAAAAACTATACTTAGACAGGAACTTTGACGCTTTGCGTCCTTGTTTGAGATAACTTTTAACATCATAAAAGTTCTTTTTAATCCCATAACTACATTTTTGGATTCCTAAAAATCCCTCGATTGGACCGTGCCCTAAATAGTAAGAGGGGACTCAATACTCCCCAACAAACTGAAGGGGAGCGAGGAAGCAGAGATAACAAAATAAAATACCGACACCCGAGAATATATGAATAAAGTGAAGAACACGAATAATCGTAACAATCTCAACTTTCGCAGTATCAATTGATATATCGACTTCCATCCATCCACTAAAGGGAAGAGGGGAGGAGAGGACAAGGCAGTTGGGTGAAGGAAGACCCGAGCTATTGGTTGCAGGCAGGCATGGTAATTGCGCGAGCTTTTCTTTTTTCTTTTCTTTTTTTCGCTCAATTTGGGTTGGAAGTGTCGCTGATGCATTTGAGTTTCCAGTTTCAAGTTTTATGGTGGCTTCCAAGTTTATGGAAATTCGGATCCCCTGATCGGATTAGGCAGATTTCTTGTGATTTGATTGTCTAACCCTTCATCACATGCCTGAATTACCCATTCTGCTTGCCACTTTCTATGCTATGAGAGTTGTATATATTGTTGATCCCAATGCCACTCAGGTTTGCAGAAGCCTAAGAATAATCGTGAATCAGGAAATGAATCACGGCTAAATACATCAAAAGTAGACGAAACTCTCTTGTTGGGGACAAATAGATGAAACTATCTAGCTAACTTGTTGGAGAGTTGGGGGGATTCCCCTTGAAACTATGTGCAGTACCTGGGTCATCAAGATTGTTTGGAGCAGTCATCTGTCTGCATTTTCTGTAGATATCTTCCTCAGCAAGCTTTCAAGCTTGTGCGGCCAATAATTCCCAGTCTGCATTTGATATTCAAAGTGACCACCTAAAAATCAGATTCGTGCATTTTTTTGCATGTATATATACTGTAATCTATAGCTCGCTCTATTCGATAGCTTAGCTACTCATCAGTTCTTTGCACATTGACTAGGAAGTCGAAATTAGAGTGGCAATTGCCTATGGTGATATATTTTTTAGTTGCCAGCAGAGCCTAGGTCATGCTTGAATTATGGCCTCAGCTTATGAAACGTCATTTCATTATCTGGAGGATTCGGATGAGAAAATTTAAAAATCATATCCGCTGGTTTCTAGCTTTTGGGTATTGAATAGATTTTTTCCCTCATCTATATAGAGTGTTCAACAATTATGTTTTCTGTCAAAGTATTGCAGGAGAGTTCAAGGCCTAAGATTGATTTGATTCTAATTGTAATGTTTTTATGAATTCATCCAATGAGAAACCCTCTTTTCCAAATATAATTAGTTTTCTCACAGAATTATCGGCTTACAAGTGGCTTGTTAATGATATTTTCTTACGCATGGCACTTGTGTCTACACTTATATTTGCTGGATTGTGACTAAGTATTATATGATTGGTTCTGGTATCACTAGAGTATTCCTTCAAGATAATTTGGTAGGAGCAAGCCGTATGGGTGGTGTTCTCTGCATTTAAGCATTAGAAAATTATTAATTATCAATCTGTACACTTTTGCATGCCCTGTTTCATGGATGAATGAAATGGTAGATCAAGTCTGTCTGATTCTAAGAGGGAATGCCAAAAAAATAATCTTCAATTGAAGTGACTGCTCTTGTACCTGCAGAATACACATCTTCAAAACCTTTTTATCTAGATGATTGAGGATAACTAGAAACTCTTATCAGCAGTTCGCGTAAAATGTCAGTCTATTTTGTAATGGTTTTGAGTAATCTTTCAAGATCCTGATTGGAGATTTAAGCCTTCTGTGGACTAAATCAGTACACTTGTTTAATTATTATTGAATGTTTATTCCTATCTTAATACTTGCTTGCATACATACATCTGACAAGATTTGCATTAAAGGACAACTAAGAACAAAATTTAGTTTCAACTTCTAGAGTGAATGGTCCTGTTTCTTGAATTAATAGTTTTCCTTTACTATTGCTTACATGGGAAGATTTGTCAAGATTTCAACAAAGGAATTAGTAAGATTCCTCAGTTACTGGGTTCTGCTATTTTGCCTGGGTCCTGGTACTGATACGGTTCTGCAACTGGTTCTTCCTGGGCAGTGAACCTGGACACCCAGGAAGTACCCGAGAGTGTTACTTAAGCAAATGTACCAAAATATGTGCATGCATATGAAATAAAGTATGCATTACTTCTAAATTCTCTGTATTAAGCCTTGAAATATTCATAAGCAAAATAAGGAGTACGCAAGACTCTGCATGATGTTTCTGATAAAGAAAATATGAATATTATATGCTAGTTGTATTTTGAATTTTCACCGTGTAATGACATTTTGAGATATGAGTATTTTTATTTTTGCAAATTCTGGATATGATATATAAGGTATTTTCTTTATAATTTTATTGGCAATTGTGGATTTATGAGTATCACTCTTCTTTTAATATTTACAACTTTGATTTTTGAACATGTGCATATAAATCTATAATATATGTGTGTGTGGACAAACCTGAACCTGTACCCAAGGGATCTTTTTTGGCCAACCTGTGTACCATGCCTGAACCGGAACTCAAATCAGCAACTTAGAGTAGGAACAATATTTTGTTCAATTTTAGTATTGTAGTCCTTGAAAATAGGCTTTGCTTTCCATTTTCCGTGGGCTGTAAACAACTCAATTTAATTCTTAGTCTTTGTAGTCCTTGATTATTGACTTTGCCTTCAAGTTTTCACTGCATCATCTTGATGCAAGAGCTGTATTTGTATTTGAAATCTTCATTTATTGTTTCTCATTTGTTAGATGACAAATCTCACTTTCTTAGAGCTGTATGTTATGAGAGGTTGACTCTGAAATATGTAAATAGGCATGAGTTTTTGAGCAAAGACATAATGAGTAATTAATTCATGACTTGAAATCCATTTAATTGTCCATATATGTCAAAATTGCAAGATTGACTTGTGGAGGCAGCTTAAAAATGGGTTCATTTTTCAAACATTGCAACTTGTTTGACTATGCCTACTAAAATGAGCTCCTGTAGGTTGGACTTAGTGTTTTGAGAAAAAACAGAGGAAGCATCTGAACAATGCGCAAATACAAAAGATTAACAAATACTAGAGATAGTACTTGCACTTTGGCATGACAAATTTGTCCTCTTCAATAGTGCGTTAAATTGGCCTTCGGGTTTTACAGAGAAGCTAGTAACTAGTATGGTTGATGAAGGTATGCTCTAATACCACTTGATGAAGGTACGCTCTAATACCACTTGATGAAGGGCCACACCACCCTTACCAACTCATAACCAAGAATGCAACAATATGGAGGCAAGAGAGATAAAATGCTTCACAAGAAATTTTATTATACTTGAAAATCCTTACAACACCCACAAGATGATATCATAGATATGACTTCTTCAAAAAGAAGTTTACAAATTCTTCGACATAAGAGAAATCCCAAATAAGAGTCTTTACACCAAGAGCTTCACCAAGAACTTCTACTTGAAGAGCAACACCTTTAGAGCTTTCACACCTTGAAGTCTTCACACCTTCCAGCTTTCAACCTTGAAGCCTTACCTTCCCAAGCTTCCACACCTTGAAGCTTTCCAAGCTTTCCAAGCTTCACCTTCCACAACTTTCACCTTGAAGCTTCTACTTCCGAACTTTCACACCTTGAAGCTTTTCCTTCCAAAGCTTTCACCTTCCCAAGCTTCTACTAAGAAGAGATCACACCTTCAAGCTTGCACACCTTGAAGCTTCCAAAGCTTTCCTTCCAACTTGACTAGAAATGCTCATATGCATTGCTTAAATAGGCACTTACCATGCATGACTTATCCACAACCTTCCAAAATTTCACAATATCCACAACCTTCTACAATATCCACAACTTTCTAGAATTCCACCTTCAACTAAGCACCACCATGTGGCCCAATTAGAAAATTACATTTCTTTTATGAATCACAACAAATATTAAATGCATGATTTAAGGAACTTTCCACAAGCTTCTAAGATGCCACCTACACACTTCGATAAATGGAATGACAACTATTTTTCTTATTTTTCTATTTATGCAACCTATGCACCTTGAAAATAGAAATTCTTCTTTTCCTCTATTTTCTATTTTCTATTTTTTTTCTTTCTATTTTCATCACTTTCGCTCTCCACAATTTTTGTTTTAAAAATAATTCCTCATGCAAGATGCTCCTGCATCAAATTCCCCAGGTAGCTAGAAAAGTGTGTCCCATACTTTGACGCCAAAAGAAAGCTCTACAACCATCTTCATCTTCACCAAAGGTTTCCACCTCAACAGGGACAAGAAAACCACCATGCAAATCTTCCACATCTGCATTACTCTATCAAACACCAGAATCTCAACCATCCAATTAGCATGCTCACCCCCAAGAATAAATTGCACATAATGCTTCATCAACAAAACTTCATTCACATCAGCAACTAGTGAATCCACACTAGTAGCAACAAACCCCGCATCAACAACAAAAAAACTTCACATCAGCACCAACATGTAGATCTCCATCAATACATGCCAAACCAACAATCTCATTGCTCACAACAAGATGCTCTGCAATACATAACTCACCTTCAACAACAACCGGATCCTCCATGACCAAGTGCTCTGCAACATACAAGTCACCACCAACATCAACTAGATCATCCATGACCAAATGCTCTGCAGTCTCCATGTTAGACTCAACCAATTGATCATGAAAACCAACCTCTGTCCCAACATCAACAAGGTTAGGAATATCTTCAGCAACAACCTCTAGTTGCTCTATAGGTTCTGCATCAAGCTCCACAAACTGATCAGCAAAATCAACCTCTTCCACCTCAACTTTGCAATGCCATCTTCTCTCACAAATCTCTTTAACTCGATTAGCCAAGCTAGCTTCAAGCCGAGTAGACATCTTCAAAAAATTCCTCTCCACTATATCATGGAGTTATGCAATCATCTTAGGGTCCAATCCTCTCGGAGCCATCTTCCAAGATCTTCATAAACCCTCTGCAACAAATCCTTCCCACACTCCTTGTGACAACCTAGAATTGTTTGCAGGTCAGATCGCAACCTGCCACCTTGCACGAACAATCAGGAACCAAATCACAAGTCTAGGACAACGGATCTGCAATCCACAAGCTCTCTATGATCATGCCTCAACAAGTTCAATCTTCCATCTCCACATTCATCGATCAATCTGCATGTCCTCACAAGGACCTGGTGCAACGGCGATCTGTCTACACGCTCAGGAACTCCCGCTCTGATAAACTTCACCCAATCAAGGTCCTGGTACAAACTGCCTCACACTTCGGCGATCTGCTTGTACACTCAGGAACTCCCGCTCTGATACCACTTGATGGAGTACTGCTCTGATACCACTTGATGAAGGTACGCTCTGATACCATTTGATGAAGGGCCACACTACCCTTACCAACTCATAACCAAGAATGCAACAATATGGAGGCAAGAGAGATAAAATGCTTCACAAGAAATTTTATTATACTCGAAAATCCTTACAACACTCACAAGATGATATCATAGATATGACTTCTTCAAAAAGAAGTTTACAAATTCTTCAACATAAGAGAAATCCCAAATAAGAGTCTTTACACCAAGAGCTTCACCAAGAACTTCTACTTGAAGAGCTACACCTTTAGAGCTTTCACACCTTGAAGTCTTCACACCTTCCAGCTTTCAACCTTGAAGCCTTACCTTCCCAAGCTTCCACACCTTGAAGCTTTCCAAGCTTCACCTTCCACAGCTTTCACCTTGAAGCTTCTACTTCCGAACTTTCACACCTTGAAGCTTTTCCTTCCAAAGCTTTCACCTTCCCAAGCTTC
This sequence comes from Cupressus sempervirens, assembly GCA_028749045.1. Classification (NCBI taxonomy): domain Eukaryota; kingdom Viridiplantae; phylum Streptophyta; class Pinopsida; order Cupressales; family Cupressaceae; genus Cupressus; species Cupressus sempervirens. The sequence continues at coordinate 460,476,199 of CM053784.1, forward strand.
TACTAAGAAGAGATCACACCTTCAAGCTTGCACACCTTGAAGCTTCCAAAGCTTTCCTTCCAGCTTGACTACAAATGCTCATATGCATTGCTTAAATAGGCACTTACCACCCCATGCATGACTTATCCATAACCTTCCAGAATTCCACAATATCCACAACCTTCTACAATATCCACAACTTTCTAGAATTCCACCTACAACTAAGCACCACCATGTGGCCCAATTAGAAAATTACATTTCCTTTATGAATCACAACAAATATTAAATGCATGATTTAAGAAACTTTCCACAAGCTTCTAAGATGCCACCTACACATTTCGATAAATGGAATGACAACTATTTTTCTTATTTTTCTATTTATGCCACCTATGCACCTTGAAAATAGAAATTCTTCTTTTCCTCTTTTTTCTATTTTCTATTTTTTTCTTTCTATTTTCATCACTTTCTCTCTCCTCCACAATTTTTTTTCTTTTTCTTTAAAAATAAATAAATTCCCCATGCAAGATGCTCCTGCACCAATGGTTTAAGCAGATAAATATTTTGATTGAAATGAGTATATTGAAATTCCATGTCAACTATTAAATTTTTATAGCTACGTAGATTCTTACCAGTTGTACCAAATTTGAACTTACTGTTCACCGTTCACATATAATGATGAATTTCTGTCTTTCCTCAAAAGTACTGAATGACTTTGGAGTTTATCGATACCATAGTAAACCCTATGGTTCAAGTAGATATACGAGGCAATTTGGCAGGTTGCAGCTTTCTTCCAGTTTCAACTGTTAAGTGACTATAGCTACTCGGATGCATAAATACTGTTACACTGAATATATGCGAAGTCTCCATTGTTACAGATGATTCTTATATGATCATTGTTTACTGCATATCTGACATATAATTAAGACAGTGATCTTAATCTTGGTATATTTTGATTGTGACATTAACATAGAACCTTAACATGGGTGCTGCATGAAATTCTGCATCTATATGTTAAAAAGCTACCATGTGAGCTAAAGACTGGTGTACAAACTCTACCAAATATGGTATCAATGATATGTCTAATTTTTTGAAAGGTCTGAGGTGAAGCACATATATTTCATTATCTCAAACTTCCTAGTGAACACTTATTTTCTTCCGGCTTTCTGGTTGCTGGGATCAGATTGAGTGAACTTAAAAGTAGGTTGGTATCATAGACCTTTACTGCATTACCTTTATTTTACAGTATAGAGATAATTTGTTTCACCTTCTTCTAATCTAAGACATGATTGCATTCATGTAGCAGTTGTTGAAGGGTTTTGGACCTATTGGGATTCTTGAATGTATTTTGCTCATTTTTCCTATCAAGTTGCTTGTGCTAGATGTCACTTTGCTGCTACCGTATCGCACTACTTACCAGGAAGTGTTAGTGTTTCATTCCTGATGGTAGTATGAGCAAAATTCCATGGCAGAGCTGCTTTCCCTATCTGTTAATTAAATGTTTCTGCAGTAATGTCTTTCATGCCCTGAAAAGTTGGATCTATGTAATTGTCCACCTTTGTAGAAACAAGGCTTTAACATGGATTTTCGTGGAGGAAAAGGTTGCCTATTGATCATGTCTTTCAAGATATTATTAAATATGTTATATAGCTTATCTTTCCACTTTATCGTCTTTACAAGCTCACTACATTTTTGACTAGTAATTTATTCCTTAATTAGGCTGATCCAGAGTTGGAAGCAATCAGGCAAAGGAGAATACAGGAGATGATGGCACAGAGAGGCATTGTATGTCTGATCTATGAAATTGCTTCAGAACATACATTCCATTGTTAAGACTTCTAACATAGAATATATTTTATTTGTCATGACTTACATTGTATATATCTTTTCTTTCTCCGACTCTGATTTCCTTTTAGGGCAACTCACAAGGTGCTGAGCAACAACAAGCACAGGAGGAGCAAAACAGGTAAGCTAATCTCACCAGTTTAAGGCTTCAGCTTGAGTCTTCATGTACTAGGATGGATTTGACTTGCTTTTTTCCTCAATTTTGACAATTCATTTATTTGCAAATTTGCATTTTTGTCCTATATAGAATTCCATTGTTACTGATTATTGTGTAGTATTTTTAATTGGTCTCAAAAGTTTTGGTTGCAGGACTGACATCTAATGCATGTCCAGGGAAGCGGAGGAAAAGAGACAATTGTTGTTGAGCCAAATTCTTTCCTCTCAAGCAAGGGAACGGCGTAAGTCCATATGAAATGCATTCTGATTAGGAATTTTGAATTAATGGCTATCTTTAGGTCATTGTGAACGTTTGTGCATCTAAAATACTTGCAGGTGAGCACCTTCATGCATTAAGTTTCTTGTATGACATTAACAATTTAATACTGTTATTTTCTCTCTGTAAACTAAATGTGCATGCCCACTGAATACAAAAATAATATAGTGGTTGGCATTCAAGCTTTTAGACAAGCTATATTAGTCATAATTATAGGGACAAGGTTACCAAAGACATCACCGGTGTGCACACTGCACTCCATGGTCACCTTTTATGAACTTTATTACCGTCCTTACACCAAGTCATATATTCTTAAATTAGATAGGTAAAACAATCTTATTTTGAACATGTTGAATTCCATCAAATTCCCAACCCTCTACAGTCAGAATGCTAGCAAAGCCACCCATAACAAAAACAGCATGGACTATAAAATATCAACATGCCTAGCCCATTCTGGAAGTGCTTACAACTGGTTATAGAAATTCTTAGGATAAAAGATCTTGGCAGCTACTCAAACAAGCATAAGATTAATCTGATTTTTTCATTTTGATTTTGATTCTTGAACTATTAAGGTTTATGCTTTTGGCTTTTTGGGGAGCTCTCCCTCTGAAAATACATTAATGTTGCTTATGGCTGGTTTGCTGTTGACCTCAGGATTACACCTGGTCACAGGAGAAATCATCTATGAAGTAACTTTATTTACTTGACAAACGAGTTCACACATTAAAGAACTAAACAAATATGTTATACCCCTATGACATGATGTTTTTAAAGTATGAATTTCTCAACATTGCTTGTCAGCTTCCACAGTTTCCTGTATCGGTTTGTCAAAGTTTCAATTTTGTCAGATGAAATCTTCTTGCTACTCGTATATTATTGGGTATCTCACCTCATCATTTATCAAGATTCTGAGCTGTGCTTCTAATTTAGAATGTTGATTCTTTCTTCTCTGCTGTTGAGCACAGTCAAATCGTGTTTTGATCCAGGAATTTAGTTTTTAACAGGTGTCAGAAAACTGTATATAAGACCACTTTAGAACTGATTTTATATTGTGAAAAATGCAGATCTAACAAATGAGGATTTTTAATTAAATTGAAGAAACTGAGTAAGACCAGAGGAATAGCTGATTCTAATGGAAGACAGAAAAAAAATTGAAATATTTTTTAAATTACAGTTGAATTATTAAATGATAGCTCCTGGAAACTCTGATCATAACATCATTTTAATACTTATGTCAGACTGCTATGAGTAGCTGAAATCAGTTGTGAAATAACAGTTTCAAACACTCAAATCAAACCTAAAGCTGTTTGCCAATCTACTCAAATGGGCCCTTTACAGATCAAACTGATGTGTGACAAAGTGATTATACTTCTTCTGTAGCAACACATCTCCTATTAATTAAACACATTAAACAAGCTCGGCAGTAATTAATCATTGCTACTTTTACAGATTTTCTTGAAACAATATACTGAATGCCAAGGAAATAGTTTCTGTTTATGGCCACCATTCTTCTATTTTCCATCTTCCCAGTACCACATTTGATGGGTGGCATATTGTTTTACAGCAACATATTGAATTAGAATGGTACCTATAATACAGAACTGTTGCCCTATTTTCTCTCTTCCATTTTGCAGTATAGATACAACTTATAAAGTTATAAGCAATGGTGTATTATTGCAACAACAAATTAAGACAGAATGTCATTTACATTACAAAACAAATAAAAAATAACGATTTCTTAAGCATGTAAAATAATATATCTTTTACTCCTTGTTCAGTCTATCAAAAGCTGTTTTGATGGCATGGATATTATTTTGCACATAGTTCTCTTGCAGCACTTCTGGAATGTCTGCTGTCATGCACACCATGACTGCAGCTTAACATTTGACTTGCATGTGATGACTGTAGCTGTGCACAGTCCTTGACGTGTGCACTGCAGTGTCCTTGTCCAACAGGCTTAACAACTTGTGCAACACAGAGAATTACTTGTCCAATGTAGCTAAGGTTGGTGTCCTATAGTGGGGGATCTATTCCTCAGATATGGGAGGTCTCTTGAAACCAAATTTTTTTGCTGCAGGATGTAATTGGAACCTTTACTGAATAATAGCAGCCTCTACTTTTTAGGACTGCAGATTTGAGCAGGTTAAAAAGATGGTGGCTAGAATTACCTGTATTGCCCCTAATGTGATTATTACTATAATTTGCCCTAAAACCACAATTTTAACCAGAAATAAGAAATGAGATATAGTTAAGAGTATAATTTTACGAATAGAAAAGCCCATTTAACACGATTTAATCCTGGTTTATGTCGCGCAATCATGTTAGTCAACCATTGAAATGTAATCCATGAGAGCAACTATTTTCATAAGGGTTAAGAATCTAATAACATATAAATGCATATATAATCAATAATATGAATAATTATCCAAAGCATATTCCTATAGTAATTATATTAGTAGTTAGATAGAAACTCCACAAAATGTAACATCAACGATAATTATCCATGTATTGTGAGAGCATGGGTGGAAATGGTCTACTTCTTCTCTTAGCCCTCCTTTGAGGCACTCCATCCTTCTTGATCAAGCCTAGGAACACTAATCAACCTCTTGGCCCATGAGGTTTAAGCCATTGGGTGGCATGCTTGATAAAAGTATGAAGATTACCTTTCCTTCACGAAGCCCATGAGCACACATATGCCTCCCATGCACAAGTTGGGTGGCATGCATGATTGTGGTTATGCGGGATCTTCAACTACCATAAACTCAAAAAGTTGATTGACCTTCCTGTTTTGCAACCATTTCTACCCTTAGTCAAAATAGATTAACTATATCAATATATCCATAGGCATTTGTCAAACATGAATACAATTAAGTTTACTTGAAATGCGAAACAATACTCAAATGGGAAAAAATGCAATTACCTACAATTATCTCTCTATAATGTCTGCAATGGATTATTATTTTTATTCATAAATTCATACCCACTTCCGCACATAGATTCACTTATTCTAGGCTGATAATAGCTTTTCAGGTTTCTGCTTTTAATTTAAATTTGAAGAGCACACAGGAAGTAATGAATCAGTATATCAAATTGTTAAACATATTAGTGCAGAAAACCACATAAAATCTTGAAGAGAATAACATGATGAACCAAGCAACAGATTTTTCGTGGAAAGCCCTTTCGGTAAATACTAAACAATCATGGCATACAAGTTTTCCACAAAAAATGGGCACCAACCCAGATTACAAAAGTGAGCACCAATTGACAGAGAGCACCAACTCCTATCAGCTGAGGCACCAACCTCAGTTTAAGCACCAACTAGAATTAGAACACTCAGAAAATGCCTTCGAGAAAATACTCACAAATATAGCTACTTCAAATATAGACTCCTTCACCATGAACAACTCAATAACCAAACTTTTTCATCATGCACAGCTTTAACAGTAATAGACTTCTTCCTTAATTCTATCCCTTCGATCCTCAAACGTTAACCCCCTTTATCTATTTAATTCTGTAACAAGTTATTGTCTGAACTCTGAACCAATACTACATATTTTCTACCAAAATTTGAGCTCAGTAACATGTCCACATAAACCAAATTCAACACCACAAACATCATCCTCAAACCACACCAAAAAGCGTCAACCTTATCCATGTATCAACTCTTTGAAAATACCATTGCATCGACTCCTCCAAAAACCAGGCACAACTCTTACATGCAAACCCGACTTTCAACTCAAAGACTTGTTTTCTCCAATCTGAAGTTGGGGGTATTCACTTTAGTATCTCATGTTTTTCTTCTACAATTTGTATTCACCCATTCAACATCCAATAAATTAAACGCTGTATTTCCAAATGTAGACTCAATGACCTGCTAAATAACAAGCTGGACTTTTCTTTTAGATACACATGATCAAAAAAGCTTTACCCAATCTATCGATTGATCATCAAAGTACACTATAAATCAGGCATTGACACCGTCTAATAAGGATGGCAGAAGAAAACCTTTTTACCATGTCTGCATTAACTTTTTAATGAAATCAATTTCATGACTTGCGTTGTTTTATTCAAGATATGCATGACTTGTTTTTAATGCACTGAATAATGCCACAGTATTTCTGACTATGTGACGCTTCCTTCCATGTAGGCAACAGAAATATCATTCACAAAAATCTTCACATTATATCATTCTATCATGTTTTCAATCTGAAGCTGCATTTTTCAGTTGCTCGCGTCTCTTCCAGCTGTTCTCATCATGCAATTTATGTTTGTATCCACATCGAAATAAAGACATTCACACAGCCTTGAAATGTAACACATACAATATACATATTCCTTTTAAAGTCTCTGTCATCATTTTCACAAAACATAGTTCAGCATCTGAAGCTGTCACCAAGAATAGATTAGATAATAAATGAATTCGATAATAAGAAAAGCCCAACCATAAGTTCTGAGGTTGTCCAAACACACGGAGTATGTACATTTAATCTGTTGAAGATAATAGCTGCGATAGAGATCATTATCTCTGGAAATATGAACTTTAGTACCGTTATTGTTACGTTCAGCTGAAAAGAACACTTATATTTAAATTGTAATATTGAATGTAATGACATGTGTCATTCACATGCATTGAGGCATGAATATTCGAAGAGTTATTATTAATTATAGGAGTTATAGGAATCTCAAGAGACCTTTTGGTTATCATGTGAAGAGTCTCTCCTATTGTTATATATTTGCATCATGCAAAGGATATTTTACACTTGAACATTTCATTATCAATAAAGATATTTTTGTGTTGTGTGGCTGGGTTTTTCGCTTCATTCTCGAAGGGTTTTCCCAGGATATTTTTGGTGCTCTCTATTTTAGTTTTTGTCTCTTTCTTATGTCTGGTTATTTTCTTGGATTTCTGGGCTCTAGTTTCAACATGGTATCAGAGCCTAGTTGGATAATCACAATTAAAGAAGAGTTTTTTTTTCTGATTTTTAGTGTATGTAATATCTCTAAGGGCTATATATATATATTTAAAATTTTGTGTGGATATGAGATGTTTCTTCATCTTTCTCTGTGACCCTCGATGTAGTTCAGTTTTTAGAAGTGATTTTGGATTGAAAGCTAAGCTATTCCTGATTATTACATGCTTTGACTGTAATCTTTTATCAAAAGTGCTGGTCTTAGATGATGTGTTCATTTATTTGCAGAGTGTTATTTTTTATCAAATGAGTTGTCATTTTTGGCCATAGGCCTGACAATTTTTTTTACTTACATAAGATTTAGTTTCTGCCCTCCTTCGATTTCCATCTAGTGTGATTTTTCATAGTGTTTTCTTTTAAAATTCATCAAAGTCATGGGAGTCTAAGCGTTTAAATTTTTGATTATTCTTTGTCTGGTTAAATTTCTCTTTGTGTAATCGTCATTGCTTCTCTCCCTTTTCATGAGTTATTGTGGCTTTTTTATTTTTGGCGACGCCAGTTGTCTCTTCTTCTCTAACCATTCATATCTTTATGGTCTGTCGGTTATTAGAGAATCAGTTATGATTGCATTTTAATTAATATTGGAGGAGAGGTCAATAAAGTTTTCTTTATCGAACATTCAAATCAAGCATAACGAGAGATTCTGATATGCATGCACACAGATGCATTGCCCATTGCCAGTGTTTGTACCAGCAGAAAATTGGGTCGCTATTTTGGCAGTGAGTCGATTGGGAGCAGTCTAGTGCGGGACTCAATCTCAGCCAACAGTCTCTAGTTCGAACCGGGGATATTTTGTTGGTTAGCTTGATCTGCAGAGGATAAATTCTGGGAGCTAAGGTTAATTATTGGACAAAATTCCAGAGTTCAATAGCCACGGACATTTTAGTGGATTCAGTAGAGGAGCTCCAAATGTTATATTTATGCAATGAGCAGGGAAAATAATGAAATGAGTCTTGCTGCTTAAGGATAAGGCTGGGTTCTCACACCATTCATCTTCTTTCAACACCAGAACAGTCGGGAAAATGCTCGAGTAGTAGGGTAGAATGAGTCATGGTCTTCATCACATTCAACACTATTGTCCCATGCCCATAAATTAATATCTGGAGAAAAATGAATTCCTGAGATCATATTCACGTCATGAGTCCATTTCGGAAGCTTGATTTGGGAATGTCAACCAATTGTATGCGACAATATCCAATGATCAGAAAAACGTCTTCTCTCGACAAAGAAGTCTTTGATAATGAGAAGACTGGAATCTGGAAAAAAAACGCGTATTGTTGTTGAGTTGCAAGGGTATTTTTAACGACAACGTGTCTGCTAGGAGGCAATCACAGGAAAGCATTTATGGTGGATAATGAACGTGTATCAAGAAAGGTGTTACAACTACGAGTTGCATCAAGAGATTAGAGAATCAAGGTGGATCAATTGCCCAACTCTTCAGCCCTGGTGACCATCATCACAAAAGGTTTAACTTTGTTATGAGCAAACTTGGGTTCACGATCGGGGTTCTAGTTATAAGTTCTTAGCTATAAAGCCTCCAGGTGCTTTTGAGCAATTCGTTAAGCTAAGTATTTACTTATCCTTATTCTAATTTTAAGGAGGCTGCATGCATTATTTAATTGGAAGTATTCCCTTTGGATACTAATCGACTAAGAGCCTATGTGTAACTATTGCATACATTATTTCTAGCGATAGTTATCATGTATTCTGAGTTATACATAAATGGATGATGGTTTTAATAATATCTCTTTGTTGCAGGAAGCAACAAGATGATTTATATCTGTGTTCAGAGGAAGTTCATGATTCAGAGGGAGATGTTCATCCTTAAAGGGAGGATACATCATCTAATTGAATATGATGATCAAATCTATTTCTATTAAGAGGGATTGCTTATGGAATCCCCTTCATTTGCTTGTGGTATTTATAAAATTTGAGACTTAAATGGAATAAAGTCCTAGTCTTTTATTTTTTATTCTTGTGTGAATAAATGAGATTGTAATATCAACTATGATAACTCTTTCACTATGTGATAGTGAACATCATGTTGAGAGAGTCCATGATGTCATCACGTTGAGAGTTTCTGTGATGGGAGTTGGATGTCATGTTGAGAGATTCCATGACAGTTCACGTTGAGAGAGTCCTTGAACAAAAGCTTAGCTGCGAGTCTTGCAAATCTTTCATGTTGAGTGATTTCATGAATATGATCGATTATTACAGGTTTTCATATTGAGTGATTCCATGAATATGATCGATTGTTACAGGTTTTCATGTTGAGTGATTTAATGAATATGATCGATTGTTACAAGTTTTCATGTTGAGTGATTCCATGAATATGATTGATTATTTCATGTTTTCATAGGATATATGGGATGAGAATCAATTATTAACATTTTGGTTGCAGTGTTGTGTGATTGTTCAGCTAAAGATCTCTCTCTCGCTAAGAGGGAGTGTTGAAGATGGTAGCTGTGATAGAGATCTTTATCTCTGGAAATATGAACGTTATTACCGTTATTGTTACGTTTAGCTGAAAAGAACACTTATATTTAAATTGTAATATTGAATGTAATGACATGTGTCATTCACATGCATTGAGGCATGAATATTCGAAGAGTTATTATTAATTATAGGAGTTATAGAAATCTCAAGAGACCTTTTGGTTATCATGTGAAGAGTCTCTCCTATTGTTATATATTTGCATCATGCAAAGGATATTGTACACTTGAACATTTCATTATCAATAAAGATATATTTGTGTTGTGTGGCTGGGTTTTTCGCTTCATTCTTGAAGGGTTTTCCCACGATATTTCTAGTGCTTTCTATTTTAGTTTTTGTCTCTTTCTTATGTCTGGTTATTCTCTTGGATTTCTGGGCTCTAGTTTCAACATGGTATCAGAGCTTAGTTGGATAATCACAATTAAAGAAGAGTTTTTTTTTCTGATTTTTAGTGTATGTAATATCTCTAAGGGATATATATATATATTTTTGTGTGGATATGAGATGTTTCTTCATCTTTCTCTGTGACCCTCGATGTAGTTCAGTGCATGAGATTGCAGAAATATATCAAGATTTTTGTATATTTCTTCATTTAAGCAATTGTGCAATGTTTTCTTCTTTCTTCAAGCATATTTTTAATCATGAGCCTTTGGTTTCAATCCTTTGGTCACAGTTATGTAGCGCCTCAAAGATGATAAGATCAAATATCTTTCTTAATTGATCATATGAATTTCTTCATCGGTGTAACCAGTTTTTAGAAGTGATTTTGGATTGAAAGCTAAGCTATTCCTGATTATTACATGCTTTGACTGTAATCTTTTATCAAAAGTGCTGGTCTTAGATGATGTGTTCATTTATTTGCAGAGTGTTATTTTTTATCAAATGAGTTGTCATTTTTGGCCATAGGCCTGACAATTTTTTTTACTTACATAAGATTTAGTTTCTACCCTCCTTCGATTTCCATCTAGTGTGATTTTTCATAGTGTTTTCTTTTAAAATTCATCAAAGTCATGGGAGTCTAAGCGTTTAAATTTCTGATTATTCTTTGTCTGGTTAAATTTCTCTTTGTGTAATCGTCATTGCTTCTCTCCCTTTTCATGAGTTATTGTGGCTTTTTTATTTTTGGCGACGCCAGTTGTCTCTTCTTCTCTAACCATTCATATCTTTATGGTCTGTCGGTTATTAGAGAATCAGTTATGATTGCATTTTAATTAATATTGGAGGAGAGGTCAATAAAGTTTTCTTTATTGAACATTCAAATCAAGCGTAACGAGAGATTCTGATATGCATGCACACAGATGCATTGCCCATTGCCAGTGTTTGTACCAGCAGAAAATTGGGTCGCTATTTTGGCAATGAGTCGATTGGGAGCAGTCTAGTGCGGGACTCAATCTCAGCCAACAGTCTCTAGTTCGAACTGCGGATATTTCGTTGGTTAGCTTGATTTGCAGAGGATAAATTCTGGGAGCTAAGGTTAATTATTGGACAAAATTCCAGAGTTCAATAGCCACGGACATTTTAGTGGATTCAGTAGAGGAGCTCCAAATGTTATATTTATGCAACGAGCAAGGAAAATAATGAAATGAGTCTTGCTGCTTAAGGATAAGGCTGGGTTCTCACACCATTCATCTTCTTTCAACACCAGAACAGTCGGGAAAATGCTCGAGCAGTAGGGTAGAATGAGTCATGATCTTCATCACATTCAACACTATTGTCCCATGCCCATAAATTAATATCTGGAGAAAAATGAATTCCCGAGATCATATTCACGTCATGAGTCCATTCCGGAAGCTTGATTTGGGAATGTCAACCAATTGTATGCGACAATATCCAATGATCAGAAAAACGTCTTCTCTCGACAAAGAAGTCTTTGATAATGAGAAGATTGGAATCTGGAAAAAAAACGCGTATTGTTGTTGGGTTGCAAGGGTATTTTTAACAACAACGTGTCTACTAGGAGGCAATCACAGGAAAGCATTTATGGTGGATAATGAACGTGTATCAAGAAAGGCGTTACAACTACGAGTTGCATCAAGAGATTAGAGAATTAAGGTGGATCAATTGCCCAACTCTTCAGCCCTGGTGACCATCATCACAAAAGGTTTAACTTTGTTATGAGCAAACTTGGGCTCACGATCGGGGTTCTAGTTATAAGTTCTTAGCTATAAAGCCTCCAGGTGCTTTTGAGCAATTCTTTAAGCTAAGTATTTACTTATCCTTATTCTAATTTTAAGGAGGCTGCATGCATTATTTAATTGGAAGTATTCCCTTTGGATACTAATCGACTAAGAGCCTATTTGTAACTATTGTATACGTTATTTCTAGCGATAGTTATCATGTATTCTGAGTTATACATAAATGGATGATGGTTTTAATAATATCTCTTTGTTGCAGGAAGCAACAAGATGATTTATATCTGTGTTCAGAGGAAGTTCATGATTCAGAGGGAGATGTTCATCCTTAAAGGGAGGATACATCATCTAATTGAATATGATGATCAAATCTATTTCTATTAAGAGGGATTGCTTATGGAATCCCCTTCATTTGCTTGTGGTATTTATAAAATTTGAGACTTAAATGGAATAAAGTCCTAGTCTTTTATTTTTTATTCTTGTGTGAATAAATGAGATTGTAAGATTAGCTATGATAACTCTTTCACTATGCGATAGTGAACATCATGTTGAGAGAGTCCATGATGTCATCACGTTGAGAGTTTCCGTGATGGGAGTTGGATGTCATGTTGAGAGATTCCATGACAATTCACGTTGAGAGAGTCTGTGAACAAAGGCTTAGCTGTGAGTCTTGCAAATCTTGCATGTTAAGTGATTTCATGAATATGATCGATTATTACAGGTTTTCATGTTGAGTGATTCCATGAATATGATCAATTGTTACAGGTTTTCATGTTGAGTGATTTCATGAATATGATCGATTGTTACAGGTTTTCATGTTGAGTGATTCCATGAATATGATTGATTATTTCATGTTTTCATAGGATATATGGGATGAGAATCAATCATTAACATTTTGGTTGTAGTCTTGTGTGATTGTTCAGCTAAAGATCTCTCTCTCGCTAAGAGGGAGTGTTGAAGATCTTAGCTGCGATAGAGATCTTTATCTCTGGAAATATGAACGTTATTACCGTTATTGTTACGTTTAGCTGAAAAGAACACTTATATTTAAATTGTAATATTGAATGTAATGACATGTGTCATTCACATGCATTGAGGCATGAATATTCGAAGAGTTATTATTAATTATAGGAGTTATAGGAATCTCAAGAGACCTTTGGTTATCATGTGAAGAGTCTCTCCTATTGTTATATATTTGCATCATGCAAAGGATATTGTACACTTGAACATTTCATTATCAATAAAGATATTTTTGTGTTGTGTGGCTGAGTTTTTCGCTTCATTCTCGAAGGGTTTTCCCAGGATATTTCTAGTGCTCTCTATTTTAGTTTTTGTCTCTTTCTTATGTCTGGTTATTTTCTTGGATTTCTGGGCTCTAGTTTCAACATAATCAAGCCACCATTCACCAAGATTGACACAACCCCTAAACAAAGAAATTGACTATTCAAATATTCCAATGCTGACAAGGCTTATAGTTTGGCTTGGCAAGGAAGTGGACAAGCAAGTAGTTCACAAGCATCTGAAGTAGACTTATAACGAGCTTAAGGAAACACCCACACAGTCCAATTAGACAACCAAGCAGTTCAAGCAACTCAAGCATTTTAAAAAGACAACCAGGCAGCTTACAACAATTCTTTATTGCTTAGAATAAACCTCTGAAATCAATACAACCTTGATCATCAACCTTTGACATCATTGCCAACATATCCAGCAATCTCCCCCATTGTCATTGATGGCAATTGCATTTGAAGCCAAATTGATACAAAGAACAACTCTGAAATAAACTGAAATAGACTTACTCTGAAATAGAGCTACTCCCCTTGATTCATTTCTCTCCCTTTGACATCAATGTCTGAAACCAACCTGCATAATTGAAATGGGCTGAAAAAGGTACTAATGAAAGCTCGCCTCAAGTCCAAACAACAAATCAACAATGGTGTGAATCACTCCCAACTTCTTCCTTGAGAATTCAAACATTTCCTTTGGTAGAGGCTTAGTAAACAAATCTGCAAATCGCTCTTTAGTAACTACGTGTTCCAACTGGTTGATTACTAACTCACTCTCTTAGAATATGTTTAGTCCTCGAGTGCATAACAAGATTTATAGAAATATTAATTGTAATAGTGTTGTCACAAAAGATAGATATAGGATGGTCATACTCCACCTTAATGTCCTTCAATGTTTGCTTCTTCCATAGAACTTGTGTGCAACAAGACATTGTTGCAATATACTCTACAGATAATGAAGTAGAAGTCGGCTTTTTGTTCAATCAAGATATCAAATAGCCACCTGTTAAAATGCATCTCTAGTCATGCTCTTTCTATCATCAATTGAACCACCCTAGTTTGCATCTGTATGGTTGTGAGCATGAATATTACGAGGTAATTGGTAAAATACTTGTTTGCTATTAACAGAGAACGAAAGGTCAATATATACAAAAGAATGAGACAATGTTACCTTAGGAAACGATCGTAAAGAATAGAAACATTCTATTTTAGAGAAAGCAAAAAACAAAAGCAAACTAAAGCTTAAGATATTTACAATAGATAACTATTAAGTTTTAACTAATAATAGATGACTTATCTATTATTGTAATACCCTCCTTTAATGGTTAATCTATCTAACACACCAAGCTGTCCTCTGAATTTGACAAATTTATCAGGACCAAGAGGCTTGGTGAGAATATTTGCAGTTTGATCTATGGTAGGAACATACTGCAAATCTATAGTCCTGTCTTCAACCAGCTGTCATACGTAATGACAGTGAACATCCACATGCTTGGTTCGTTCATGGAAGATTGGATTCCGTGCTAACTTGATAACGCTTTCGTTATCAACAAACAAAGTAGTCGGTTCTATTGATGACATCTGCATATCGCCAAGCATCCGACAAAGCCAAACAACTTCACATCTTGCCTTAACAGTCCCTCTGTATTCAACCTCTATAGAAGAGAGAGAAACTGCCTGCTGCTTCTTGCTAGTCCATGTGATTGCACCGGATCCCAAAATGAACACATACTCAGATGTTGACTTTTTATCATCAACAAAACCTGCCCAATATGAATTTGTGAACCGACTGAGTTTAGGATTGGAACTTCGAGAGTACAAAAGTCCATAATTTGAAGTGCCCTTCACATAACAAAGCACACGCTTTGCTGCCATCCAATGATCAGCCTTGAGAGCTGTCATAAAGCGTGACATATAGTTGATTGCGAAATTGATATTAGGCCTAGTAGCAGAGAGGTAAATGAAGCTGCCTACTAGTTGCCTATATGTAGTATCATCAACGGAAGGAGAATCTGACTTTGCAGATAACTTGAGACCTTTCGTAGATGTAGGTTTGCAATCTTGCATTCGGAGTTTGTCTAATAGGGCCCTGACATATTTGGACTGAGAGATGAATATACCAGAAGGTTGTTGCCAGACTTCAACACCTAGGCAATAATGCATGAGCCCAAGGTCAGTCATATCAAAAGATTGGTATAAATTCTATTTGATTCCTTGAATCAAAGATGCCAAACTGCCATTGATGATCAAATCATCCACATAAATAACCAGAAGGATGATGTCACTGTCAATAGTCTTGATGTACAGATTTGAGTCTGAAGAACTCTTCTTGAAGCCTTGATCATTGCGGTATTTATCAATCTTGATTTACCATGCCCGAGGGGCCTGCTTCAAGCCATAGAGAGCTTTTACCAATCAGAGAACTGGATGGTCTTTACCAACAACTTTGAAACAAGGAGGCTGTGTCATGTAGACCTCTTCATGAAGATCACCATTCAGGAAAGCACACTTTATGTCCATTTTGATGGACCTTCTAGCCAAACTATGCTGCCATGGCTAGGACTAATCTAATGGTGCTCATCTTTGTAGTAGGAGCAAAGGTCTCCTCAAAAACAATGCCCTGATGTTGAGAAAAGCCCTTCGCCACTAAATGAGCTTTATACTTGTCCAAAGTACCATCTGATTTGTATTTGATTTTGTAGACCCATTTGCAGCCAACGAGTTTCTTCCCTGGTGGAAGATTAGAAAGGACCCAGGTGTTCTTATTCAATAGGCTCTGGTGTTCAGATGTTATGGTCTGTTCCCATTCTAGAATTCCTTTAGCCTCGGAATATGTTTGAGGTTCATACACATTGTGAATGTTGGCCATAAGAGCAAAGTTAACAGAATTTGTAGCTTTGCTTTTTTTTCGAGCAGTTCTCCCATCAATGAGCTCATCATCACAAAGATCAGCAAGTGTCTTAGCCCACCACTTAGGCTTGATAGAAGATTGACCAACACTAGTACTAGGAGATGCTTGATCAGTAGGATCCTCATCAGAAGAAGCTGGATCAAACTCAGGTGAAGCATCTACAAAGCGAGGTGATCCTATAGGAGAAGCTAGAGGTGTCTGTACAGGTATCATTGGAATAACTGGTGCTACAGGAGCTATTGAAGCCCTCCCATCAGATGGACCTAATGGAAGCCGAACTCCCAAATCATAAGCCAACATAGTCTGGTTTGCTGGATCTGGAACAGGAGAAATAGGCATGAATGGTCCTTGCTGCTCATCAGAGACTACATCGCGACTGTAGATGAGACGAGATGCCTCAACATCAATCAGGCGGTAGGCTTTGTAAAGACTGCTATATCCAACAAGCATCAATTTTTGACTCTTGGCATCCAACTTGGTGCATGAAGCATTAGGGATTTAAACAAAAGCAAGAGAGCCAAAAACCTTTAGGTGACTGATTCTAGGCTTGCGACCTGACCAGGCGTCTTTTAGAGTTTTACCTTTGACCACTATTGTCGCTGATTGGTTCAACAGATAAACTGCAATGCTAATTGCCTCTGCCCCAAACTGCTTCGGAACATGTCTGTGTTCGAGCATGGAACGAGCCATCTCAGTGATTGTCTTGTTCCGACGTTCAACTACATTGTTCTATTGTGGCTTGTGGGGTGTGGTTAACTGACATTTGATGCCACGTGTATCCAAGATGCTGGAGAAAGCATTAAAACAAAATCCCCCCCCATTGGCCGATCTAAGAGTAATAATAGATTTCCTAGACTCATTTACAACTAAGGGTTTAAACTTTTGAAGTATAGGAAATGCATCTGATTTCTTTTTAAGAAAATACACTCACATTTTTCTACTAAAATCATCAACAAACAACAGAAATACTTGGACCCAAGAATAGAAGGAGTGGCCATAGGGCCGTAGATATCGACATGAATAAGCTGAAGTACCTGAGAAGCTCGCCAAGAATCGCCACTAGTGAAAGGTGTGTGATGTTGCTTCCTAGCCTGGCATGCATCACAAACTCCAAGGTGTTGAGTCTGAATCTCTGGCAAGCCAAGAACAAGCTCATCTCAAGCAAGCTGTGAGAGATAATGCACATTTAAGTGCCCATATCACTGATGCCAAAGTGTGTTGACAAAAGATCGTCGAGCAGCCATAAGTCCTGAGAATCACCAAAATCAGAAAGTCTGAAAAGACCATGATCCTCAAGACCCATTGCAACAGTAGACTTAGTCGCCCGATCAGTGATGGTGCATTGATGTGAACTGAAGGTGACTGCCAAGTGTGGAGAATGTCATAGTAGCTGACTGACTGAGAGTAGATTTAGTTCCATCTCGGGAACGTAGTACACATCAAGGAATATGAGATTCCTCCCAATAGACTGAATCTGAATGTTGCCTTTGCCGAAAATCGTGTATTCTTCTCTACCACCAAAAATAATAGAGTCTGAATAAGGCTGGTAATCAGTAAACCAGTCTCTACGGTGAGTGAAATGTTGAGGGCCACCTGAATCAATGTACGAGGCAAATGACTTCACATGATCTGCAGGTCTTTTAGCCATGAAGGCATAAAAGGCAGATTCTGCTTACTCAGTGTGCTTTGCACTGTTCGCTTTGGGTTGCAAACCTGATTGTTTAGACTGTGTAGCTAAGCGTTTCCGACATTCAACCTTCATGTGACCAAACTTGTGGTAGTAGTTGCATTGAATGTTCTTTCTGGAACCGTCTGATGCTGGAGCAGAAGACTTCTATTGAGATGGTTGCTGAAACTCGCCCTTATCTTTCTGAAAGGATTTCGCAGCAAAGGCTTGCTTGGTAGAGGTGGAACTGGAGCTACTATCGAATTGTTGTTTCCACCAATCTTGCTGAAGCAAGTGTGCAGAGATCAGTGAACTTCAGATCAACACCAGTAGATGTGATGTTGAGAGTCTCGGTAAAATGCTCATAGGATTTTGGTAAACTTTGAAGAGTGATAACCACAATATTCTCTTCCTCCATCTTGCGACCAATGGTGAGTAACTGATCACGGATTTCCTGAATCCGATTCAGGTGTGCTTGGAGCGAGGTGTGCTCATCCATGACAATAGAAAACAGAGTGTTTTTCAAAAAGAAGGCTTTGCTTTTGTCAGAAGTCTCATGAAGACCTTTGAGATGCGTCTAGATTTCGACAGTTGTCTTGCTGGATGGAATTTGAGAAAGTTGATCATTAGCCACGGATAATTTGAGAAGAATCATTGCCTCTTGATTATTCAGATCCCATGTATCTTGATCAGGACTCGGAGAAGTCGAAGGCTTCGTAACACCCAAAACAAGTCGATTGGTGTTTCGATAATCAAAAATTGCGATTATGCACTGCTTCCAGGTTCCATAATTGCGACCATTGAATTTAGAGTTATGCTCGAGCAGAATATTTGTCAGAGATGCCATGACATGTTTTTCAATGAAAAATTGTGAAACTTTGTGAAGGCATGTTCTTCGAGACAAAAATTCGGAGGGCCTAGAAGAATCAGAGAGTGACCCAGAAGAGAGCTCGAAAAATCAAGGAGTCTGTTGACAGTTTTTGGATCTGTTGGCTCGAAAATTGAGGCACAAAAAATGAGGCACCCAGAAAAAACAAACGACAACCCAGTTGAGCTCTCGAAAAACCCACCAAGAATCTGTAATCTAAATTTTTTTCCAACCCCAAAAATTAGGGTTTTGAAATAATAATTTAGTCGGCAGCCATGGAGGTTTTAAGTGCAGAAAAAAGTAACAAACTACAAGGAGATGCCTGAAAATGGACAATGGTGGTATTGAGATAGCCGACTATTTTGTATTAGACAAAATAGACTCCAAGTGCTGCAAAAAACACAAGTTTCATCAATTGTTTTGCCGCACAAAAGGAATGGCCGTCACTTTCTGTTTTCACGTGGGAGTCCTGCCAGAACACGCTGAATCCCACCATTGAAAATGTGGTTTGCTGGTCGTGATTTTCAGAGAAAAAATTCGGCCCAGTCCTGACCACGATTTTTCTAGATTTTGGATAAAAATGATCATGGGTTGCACAGGAAAACGGCCATGAAATTCAAACATTTTTTCAATACATGATTTGTAGAACCAAAGGCAAAAAGAAATTGTGATTTTAGAGAGGAGTCGCAAAACCCTAGCTTGAGATTTCTCCAAGGAGAAAACCCTAGGTGAGTTTTAGAGAAAATCAACTATTTTTTTGAAAAAATTTAAACAGATAATTTCAAGAAGAAATTATAAATTTAAGTATTAGCTTTGATACCATATTATGAGGTAATTGGTAAACTACTTGCTGGCTATTAACAGAGACTGAAAGGTCAATATATACAAAAGAATGAGACGATGTTTCCTTAGGAAACGATCGTAAAGAATAGAAACATTCTATTCTAGAGAAAGCAAAAAACGAAAGCAAACTAAAGCTTAAGATATTTACAATAGATAACCATTAACTAATAATAGACGACTTATCTATTATTGTAATAATGAAATCATTGCCTTCAGAATGCCATAAGCCATAATTTATAGCACCCTTAAGATATTTGAAGATCCTCTTAGCTGCATGAACATGAATATCCTTGGTAGCAGCCTGAAACCTAGCAACATAGCCATCAACTTGCATAATATCAGGTATAGTAGCTGTAACATACAATAAACTCCCAACCATAGACCTATTCAAAGTTTGATTAGCATTAGAAGACTCATAACTTACATCCTATCACACCATTGGAGTATCTACAGGATTGGATTCTTTAATTTGAAACCTTTTCAATATTTCTCTAATAATTTCATTTTAGAAATGAAAATGCTTTTATCTGATTGATGAATTTGTAAACCAAGGAAGAATGACAACTCACCCAATGTGGACATTTCAAATTCCTTTTTCATATTAGTAGCAAACACTAGATACATTTCTTCACAATCACTGCCAAAAATCAGATCATCAATATAAATATTAATAACAATCAGCTTATGATTACCTTCTTCTTTGACATATAGATTGTTGTCTGCTATCACTCTTTTGAATCCTTTCCGCTGCAATTAACCATCCAATAAATTATATCAAGCATGTGGGGCTTGTTTGAGACCATAGAGTGCCTTTTCCAACTTGCATACATATTCTGTTCTTCTGATATAAGGCTGATCTATATAAACTTCTTCATTCAAATTACCATTTAGAAAAGCAGAGTTGACATCCTTTTGAAAAAATTTAAAGCCTTTGAATGAAGCAAATGAACCCATCAGGCTGCTCCATATAAACTTCTTCAATCGTATTACCATTTAGAAATTCAGATTTGACATACATATGAAATTTTTTAAAGCTTTTGAAAAAAGCAAATTCTAAGAACATTCCTATTGCTTCTAAAAGTGCCACATGACCAAAGACTTCTTTGAAGTCAATGCCTTCAACCTATGCATAGCCTTTGCACACTAGTCTCGCTCTATTCCTCAACACTTTACGGTCTTCATTTAATTTATATCTGTACAGCCATTTTGTACCAATCGTGTTCTTGCCTTTGAGCCGTGGGATAAGTTCCAATGTTTCACTTTTCTAGAGCTGATCAAGCTCTTCTATGGCTGTCACCCAATGTTTATCTTCAGCTGCCTCTTTGAAACTTTTTGTCTCAATGATGGACAGCAAGGAGTTATCTTCATTTTTAGAATAATTATCACTTCTTGTGGCCCTTGGTCTCACCTCTTTCAAATCTGATCAACAGGATGGTTAGTATGAATAAACTTATGGTGAAGTCTTCAAAAGAATTCTCTATATGTTCTTACCTTGATCATTTAAAGGTGTATTCCCTGTAATTGCATCTGCTGTCCCACTTTGAATACTTGAAGGCGTGTATTTTTTCTGTCTCTTCTTGTACATTTTAGGGTGTGTATTTTTCCAGAATTTACATTTGCTGTCCTGTGTTGTACCTTTGAATTTGTTTGTTGAATAACACTTTCTTTGTCTTCTTCTACTTGACAAGTACCCATCATCATCTTGCACCTTGTCATGAATGTTAGTGTCTTCATGAACCTTCTCATTAGCACTTTCAACTATCTGGCGTAATCTTATGTTAAAACATATATAAGCCTTACGTTTAGAAGAATAGCCCAAGAAATTTCCTTCATCAGCCCTGGGATCAAACTTCCCAAGGTTATCTTCATCGCTCTTAATATAACAAGGACTACCAAATATTCTAAAATATTTAACGGATGCAGTCTTAGCTTTCCAAACTTCATATGGAATTTCATTGTACATTTTTTTAATGTGCCCCCTATTCTGAATGTAGAGTGGTATGGACAACCTCTCTCCGAAAAGAATCATTTGGCTTATACTCATTCAACATGCTATGAGCCATTTCTTGGACTGATTTGTTCTCCCTTTTAACAGTACCATTTGTTATGGTGTCCTTGCAGCTGAGTATTTCCTCTTTAATCATGCTCTTCATAGAAACTTACAACTCATTTGATGTGAACTCTCCTCCATTTCTGAACATAAGCATTTAATTTTCAAACCCTTCTTATTCTCCACTAAGGCTTTGAAGCGTCAAACTTCTGTGTTTCTGACTTTTCCTTAAAAAATGCAACCCAATTCATTCTTGAAAAATCATCAATTAAAAGCACGAAATACTTCTCACCTTGTATAATCCTAGTTTTTCTTAGGCCCACATAAATCATTGTAAATAAACTTAAGAAGCTTTGTGCTTTAATGCTTTTTTGACTTGAAATTCTTCCTTGTTTGTTTTCCTTGTTGACACCCTCTGCAAACCCACACTGATGGTTTTTTGAGTTTGGCATGTCTCTAACAACTTGCTTCTTACTGATCTGAACAAGACTATCAAATTCGTGTGCCCCATGCTCATATGCTAGCTTACCATATTCACGGGTGGACCACCGATTTCGAAAGTCGATTTGCTTGACATTCGAGTTCGGTTCGAATTTGTAATAAATTTGCTGTTTATTTGGCAAATTTGCTGTGAAATCGCCATGCAGGACCCTGGCCGTATGGCAAGCGACTTTGACCGAATTTCAAATTATCCAAACAAGTTGGAAATGAATTTATGTGATTATTGGCGAATTTTGACCAACTTTCCCATGACGCTGACACTGCTTTTTTTTATAATATTTTATTTAAGTGTTCAATTTTTATTTTTCTATCACCCACAGTTTAAATGGAAAGTCGAAACCTAAAGTCATGGGCAGTTTTAATATTTTTTTTCTCCTAACGTTTAATCCTAAAGTCACCTGCATTTTTAATACACGACATTGAGAATATATGGCAGGCTCAACAAAAAATGACGGGGGCTCAGCAAAAACAACAGTTGCAGAAATTCACAGGCTCAGTAGTGGCTTCAGTTTACACAAAGTCGAGGGCACTTACGGAAAATTGTGCTTAATATTTTCAGTCTTACAGAAAACAGCATAGGCTAGCAAAAACATTGGCAATCATTGCACGGGGAATTGTTTCTTCCAAGCAAAAACAGAGGCATTAGAAGCATTTATAGCAACAAATCAAGATTAATGCAAAAGTTAAAATTAAATGTCAATCCCGTCTTATCTCAATTTTCAAATATCAAATCCATTGTGAACACATGTAAAATGTTCTGTATTTTCCAATTATTTTTTAAAAAGCTTTCATATGTTCTGTGGTATATTTTGCTAAATTGCT
This sequence comes from Cupressus sempervirens, assembly GCA_028749045.1. Classification (NCBI taxonomy): domain Eukaryota; kingdom Viridiplantae; phylum Streptophyta; class Pinopsida; order Cupressales; family Cupressaceae; genus Cupressus; species Cupressus sempervirens. The sequence goes on from CM053784.1 coordinate 460,498,995, forward strand.
TTAATATTAGCATAGTGATCTATGAACTTATTTGCTTCGCCATATTTTTACATATATAAATATTAAAGAGAAAACAAAAAAACATGTGTGGACGAACCCAAAACAAACCCGAACCCAGCCCAAAAATCTTTGGAGCGAATTTCGAACCTGAATATCGAACCCACATACAAACCAGAATCCGAACCCGCATATGAACCAGAATCTGAACCAGCAACTTAGCTCCTATGCCATAGCCAGGTTTCATCCCCATAACTCAAACATCACTTCACTTTTGATAGCATCAAGAATATACAGATTGTTAGCAGTCCTACTTGCATCAGAAATATGTTTATCATCTTTTCTAATTGCACAACAATCTGAATTGAAAATTAAACTGTGTGCTTGATCACATAATTGATTTGCACTTAATAAATTGTATTTCAGATCTTGTACATATAAAGCACTTTCAACCTTAGTCTTGCTTTTATCTAAAACAAGTGTACCTTTACCTCTGTTTTTTACAGATGTATCTCCTCCAAATCTTACCTTACCTCCATTAGTGCACTTGAGAGTAAGAAGTTTGCTTGTCTCCAGTCTTTTTTTACTGTGTGCAAGAAGAACTGTTTGCTTAATCAAAGACTCCACTACAACATCTTTCTTCTTCCAAACTTTAGTAACCTCTTTTGCTTTGTCCTCTTCCTCATCTTTCTTGCTCTGCTCAGAGAAATTTGGCATTCCACTTTTGCAAACTTTTGTCCTATAACCGAAGTTATCACATTTATAATATATAATGTCATAGTTACTTTGAGGCGCAGAAGAATTCTTATTCACGTGTCTGAATTTTTTTTTTTCGGCAAACACTCTACAGTTGAGCGTGTCGTGTCTAAATAATTGCAAGGGAAGGAGTGACCATTAAAGAAAAAATTGTTAAACCTGGTCATGTGTGTTTGTCTTGAGATAGAAGGCTTCTTGAAGGTATTATTTCTGATTTTTGGTGTTGAGTCCATTGTGCTATCAGCATTTGCTTTCTGATGTTCTTCTTTTATAGGCTAAGGGCTTTGACCTTCTTCTATACCTACTCCACCATTTTTTAAAATGATTTTTGTGAGGCAGTAACCTCGTTCAAGGACATAATTTTTTTCTGATTTATCTTCTCCACATTCAGCTGTACCAAAAACTATCTTTATATGTGAAAAAACATCAGCTCAAGTCTTTCACAATGTTCTTCTTTAAGCTAAAGCTGTTTACTGATTTCTTCTTCTATTTTCTCTGCTTCTTCAACTTGAGCTGCCTCTCTCCAAGAGCTTGAGATATCTCTGTTTTTGCTTCATGCTCTTCTTCTTGTAGCAACACTTTCAAGTGTTGATTTTTCTAAGTTTCTTGATTTTATCCAAAGCTCTTATCTGCTCAAGTGAAAAACCATCAGCTCAAATCTTTAACAATATTCTTCTCTAGGCTAAAGCTGTTAACTGATCTCTTCTTCTACTTTCTTTGCTTCAACTTGATTTGTCTCTCTCCAAGAGCTTGAGATATTTTGGTTTTTTGCTTCGTTCTTTTCTTGTAGCAGCACTTTTAAGTTTTGATTTTTCGGAGTTTCTTGATTTTATCCAAAGCTCTTATCAGCTTGTCTTCTAGATTTAGTTCTCCTCCATTAGTATGCTCTCTATGTTCTTGATTTTCATTTCTTCGCTTGAACACTTTTCATCACTAACATCAGATGGTGTCTTCCTTAGAATAAAGACTCTTTTGCCTTATACCTCTTGTTGAACTTAGGCTTCTTTGCATTGTTGCTGTTCTCACTTTTTGCCTAAGGACATTTAGCCACAAAAATGTCATACCGTACTACAGTTAAAACACTTGAAAGGTAGCTTGTCTTTATATTTTTCTATACCTTTCTTCAACAACTTCTTGAACTATGCCTTTTAAGAATCAAATTCTTCATCAGAACTTTCACTTGATATATTCACTTTCTTTTACTTTCTTGGAGCTTGAAGGCTGCCTCCTTTTTGGCAGAAAAATCAAAGTTTGTTTCCATCTCATTGGCTGCTATGATACCATGAAGCTCATTAGTCGTCAATTTATCATGTTCCTTCATCTCTTGAATTGCTGAAATTTTGATATCTTCCTGAACTACAATGTACTCCTTAATCTTTTCTCCTAAGCCCTTGATAGTGTTAACAACTTATCTACTTGAAAAATTAAACAGTATCATTTTCTTTTCCTGCATCCTAAGACTTTCGAAATGTTTTCTAGGAGTTTAAAATTTTGCTTTCTTAACCTTGTCATCTCCTCCAAATGTTAAGACTTAAGTTTGACACAAATCTCATGAGCTGATTAACAATGCATAACTTTCACAAATTCTGTCTGTGATAACCCACATAAGATTGCATTCATAGCTTTTGCATTACATTCAAAAAATTTCTTCCCATTAGCATCTATAGGAGTTGTAGGCATAGTATAACAAGTTTCCACACTTCGCCAAACATCAGAGCCAAGGGATATTATATAGCTACACATATGAATAATCCAAAATGTGTAGTCGGAGTGTGATATCCCCTTCTATGAATAGAGATTAATAATAAATAATTAAATAAATATATTAAAGAATATGAAGAGATATATACTAAGGTTTTTATTAAGAGTTGCCATCCTTCACCCTTTTCATATGACATATACAAGGCATCGCTTATCATCTCAGAGAAGCAGGGGAGTAAGAAACATTTAATTTAATATTTATTGGAATGCTGACAATCTACAGGATGCAGATCTGTGATTGCAGTGGTTGTTATGAATATAGAAGAATGATTATAAACAGATTCTTCCCCTTCACAAGTAAGAGATCAGGAAGGAAATGAATCCTATATACGTATAAAATAATTTAATAATAATAATAAAAATGAGAATATATATATAAAGAACCCATACTATTTGACTCATAGAAGAGAAGCTGTAATGTTACCACGGAAGGGCTTGTATAAATCCAAGCAATGTATCTTTGTCCCAAGATAGGGTAGGGGTACAATCATTATCAACCTTCAAGCGTTTAAACTCTAATTCTGAAGGCATCCCGCTCTAATACCAGTTGAAGAGCACACAAAAAATATTGCGTGGGGTGTGTGAATTAGTGGCTCAGAGTTTTGAACTTTTGAATGGATGTTTTTAAAGACAGCAACCAGCAATAAGCTAACACTAGACTGGAGTAATGAGACTCGGACTCGGCTCTGACTCGGCAAGGGCAATTCGACTCGTGACTTGGCTCAGACTCGGTCATAACTTGGCAGTGACTTGGTGAGGCAGTGTATTTTAATAGAAATACCTTATAGAAATATAGGACATTTTATGACTTGGCGGGTCCGGGTCACGGTCATTTTGACTCAGCAAGGGTAACCCGACTTGCCAACCTGCGTGACTCGCATGACTCACGGCAAGTCTCGTTACGATGCACTAGACATACCTTGGAAAACCCTTTTGGGTAAAAAATCATGGCATACAAATAGCCTTCAATATTATAATAAATGGACACCGACCTAATCAAATAAGATAAATAACTAAACCTATCAAGGGCATTACAATCCAAACTGTAACTAAGAAATATAGGTTAAATTAAGTAATATTCCTGAAGGGGACATTACAGATGTTATTAAAGCTATAAAAGGGAACCATACTAGAGAGAAATAGAAACACAAAGATTGTAGATTCATTATAGTCGGCAGTCCTGGCAGCAAATAAGATGAGACTGTTATATACTATATCAGGTAATGCTGAAGCCTGAAACATTTTTAAATAAGAGATGTATATATATTCAAATATATAAGTAAATATATAAATATATATAATAGAAGTATGGCTGAGATCTTCGTATTGCCTTAGTAATTTAGAAGGAAGGCTGGAGCAATTCAAGGAGTGGTGGTCAAAATCCCAAAAGGATAGTTCCCAAGATAAGGTAGGGATCTGCAACCCTGAGCGCCTTGCGGGCATAGTCCCAATATAGGATAAGTGTCAAAATATAAACAATATATGGAATTAAATTATAAATATGCATGGATGGTTGTCCCTACTTGTGTCATCTGTTTATGAAAATTAGTACATTTTCTTGCCATTCAATTTGTGATGTAAGAATTGAAATTAATTTAAATAATTGAACTTAAATTAGAAAGGGATGTGTATATTATGTGTCTACTTTGTGTATGCTTCATGTTTTCCGACATCAATGTGGATCTGCTACCCCGAGCGCCTTGCGGGCATAGTCCCAATATAGGATAATTGTCGAAATATAAACAATATATGGAATTAAATTACAAATATGCATGGATGGTTGTCCCTACTTGTGTCATCTGTTTATGAAAATTAATACATTTTCTTGTCATTCAATTTGTGATGTAAGAATTGAAATTAATTTAAATAATTGAACTTCAATTACAAAGGGATGTGTATATTATGTGTTTGCTTTGTGTATGCTTCATGTTTTCCGACATCAATTTGTACATTTTGTGTCTTCATTGTGTATGCTTTGTGTCTTCAATGTGTATGCTTCGCATCTTCATGCATTAAAGTGTAGCCTTCATGTATGCATTGTGTCTTCATATATCAATATTGTTAAGTAACATGGATCGTTTTTTGCAAATGTACTAACATTTGCAATTTGATTGATGTCTTCCAAATGCAGATTTGAAGACTCCTAAATATGAGAGGAGGAGACATGTCCCCTGAAGAGATATGTCTCTATAGTTAATCATCATTAGTTAATAAATAATTATATGAATAACTCATCTTTAAGCATATATGTAATATTAATATATTAACCATATATGTAATATATTATTAATTATATAATAATAATAATATTACATTGTATAATATATATAATATATATAATATATATAAGATATTTATCTTAAAGATGATTTACCATCAACAAGATATCTTATGATAAAATCAATCCGACAGAAGCTACAACCTTAACAATGTATCCTCTTTTATATACGTCTTTAGGTTGTGAATTTAATGCCTTGTAGTTGCCGGTTCCTCTTTAGTCACGTTAAAGCTATAAATGTGATTCCTTCGTGTAAGCACTGCTGTAGATTTCTTTCGGCATATATAATTTGACTCTTATAAATTGACTGAATCGAATTGTTTGATTTCTGCCGCCTCTACTCACTGCTTAATATGTATGTATGATTATTTGCTTTCTCATGTCATCCCAACTAGACTTTTATACTTCTGATATAGCTTAAGATCAAAGATTTATGACTGCTCTTATGTAAGTCAAATGTTCAAGGATGGTATATGCTGATGTGTATTGTGGGATTTGGAATCCAGTATTCCTCCTCCTTTTTTCCCCGTTGATTTGATACTATCCAAGGGGATTTGCTGTTTCCTTTCCTCTGTTTCCAAATTGCCAGTTGACGGGTCAACTGCTGTCTGATATTGTCTATTAAAATTTATCATAGCTGTTCTGTCAGATGTCTATATCCCATCTTGATGCCTTTGAAAGCTGTATCTTGCTTTCTCATTGCTTGGAAAGAACTATTCATTAGTTATTTCTATTGATGAATTCTTCTTCTATTACTTTTTGTCCATCGTAGTCTCCCCCGTTTATATTCCTGTAGCAATGCCTGAATGAAATTTCATTTAGCAATGCCTTAATTATGAAAAGTTATATGGAAAGTAATAAAAATGGAAGTGTAAGTACATTTGCAGAAAACAATCCATGTTACTTAACAAATATATTTCATATTATAAAAAACGATGTGATTCTATATGTACTTGATCTAGAATAGTAAGATTCAAGGTATGACTATAGATTTATCAGAGTTGTGCAAATACTCACAATGAAAGACTCCTATAAAATGAACATTGTTCGAGGGCAAACAAATTTGGGGAGGGTAGAACTGTGACATCCCCTTCTATGAATAGAAATTTATAATAAATAATTAAATATATTAAAGAATATGAAGAGCTATATACGAAGGATTTGACAAAGAGTTGCCACCCTTCATCCTTCTCATATGACATATAAGGCATCGCCTATCATCTCAGGGGAATAAGTAATATTTAATTTAATATTTATTGAAATGCTGGCAATCTACAGGATGCAGATCCATTATTGCAGCGGATGATTAAAATCTAGAAGAATGATTATAAACAGATTTTAACTCTTCACAAGGAAGAGAACAGGAAGGAAATGAATCCTATATATATATATATATAAAATTCAATAATAATAATAAAAATGTGAATAGATATATATAGAACCTATTACTATTTGACCCATAGAAGCTGTAATGTTACCAAGCAGAGGCTTGTATAAATCCAAGCAATGTATCTTTGTCCCAAGATAGGGTAGTGGTACAATCACGATCAACGTCCAAGCATTTAAGCTCTAATTTTGAAGGCATCTCGCTCTAATACCATTTGAAGAGCACACAAAAAGTATTGCGTGGGGTGTGAATCAGTGCCTCCGAGTTTTTGAACTTTTGAGTGCATGTCTTTAAAGAGAGCGAAGCAAACACTAGACTGCCCTTGGAAAACCCTTTTGGGTAAAAAATCATGGCATGCAAATAGCTTTCAAAAATATAATTAATGGGCACCAAACCAATGGACACCAACCTGTATTACAAAAGTGAGTACCAACTCATAGAGACCACCACCGTCCAAACAGCACCAACCCTCCTCAAAGTGCCAACTTTGATCGCGTGAAGCACCATCTAGGGAAAGAAATTCTGAAAACACCGTTCAGAACATACTCAGCAATATAGCTAGAATCATCTACCATGAACATCTCTAACAATAACTAAACTTTTTAATCACGCATAGTGTAATGTCCCCTTTTTGGGACATTAAGTATTCTGAAGTCAAATTCATAAAGTATTAATTTTGGCTTAAGGGAGCTTAATGAAAAGTTATAAAAGGAGTCAAATTAATATTATTGAGTTAAAGGTGACAGAAAGAAAAGATAAAAGGGCAGGAAAAGTGGAAAAAGGGAACTGAAGGGATTTGGATTTTGGAGTTATTTTAAGATTTCTCTTTGAGAAAAAGGAAAGCTTGGCTTTCAGTTTCATTTTGTGAGCCATTTTTAGCCCTTTCCTAATTTTCCAATGTTGCCTGTCTCATGAAACACCTAGGGTGATGGCCATGTCTTACATTCATTGATTTATTCATAAATTGCCATGCAAGCATATACGGGATACGTAAAAACCTTTTTCCTTCTTTTATATCCCTAAGTCTCTTATATTCTTTGCATCGAATGAAAGGTTTCAAGTTGCAACAATGTGAAAACTCCTTCATTGCCCTGTCGCTCTAGTTTATTTCTTAACTGTCAGATGGGTTGCTAAGGTGCGAAATCAGTTAGTCGCATGATCGCAGATCAATTATGCATTATGGGATCTTAAGTTGTGAAGTTGTGATTAAGGAAGCAATCAAGTTTGATGTTCTTCTCATCTTTTCTTGCGGTCAACTTGGAGTTATGGCAGCGATGATACGATTCCCTTTGTTCGCTCGTTTGCAAGGTTAAGGGCGTGGTTAATATTTCAGGCTGCGACAGGGCAATCAACAATTAGGTTAAATGGTCTTAGCAACTTTGCAAGTGGCAACACAGTTAAAGTTCTCTAAGTTGCAAAGCTGCGAAAAGCATCATGCAGTCAAGGTTAGATAGCCGTCACAAGGTCGCAAGGAGTTAATGTTAACCTAGGGTTTCGGCCATGAAGTGGCGATTCCCCTTTATTGCACTCTCGCAAGGCTAAAGCATGAGTTAAGAACTTAAGTCGTGAAGCTGCGAACAAACATTTTTGAGACAGCTAAAGGGTTAGGCGTGACTTTGCAAGGGGTCACTCGCAGGTATAGTTTTTAGTCGTGAAGCCGCAAAGCATTGGTAGTAGTTAACCAAAACAGTGTGTGCGACATCGTACGGATAAGCAATAGTTAGGCCCTAACTGTTGCGAGGGTGTGAAATAGTCTATTTTATGATGTTTGCAGGGTTGCAATGGTTTGTGAGATAAAGTGATCTCAAGTTGTGAAGCAACGGTAAGGCATGAAATGAAGACATCGCGGTTTTGCATGGCCAAACAATTAAAGAAGGAAGTGAGTTGTGAAGCCGCGAGAAAAAACAGTCAGCAGGTCAACCTAATAGTTTGAGTGTTGGGTGATCTGGGGGAATGCTTCAAGGATATAGGGCCACGTGGTGAGTTTGACGGTTGAATCTAGTTGACCCGATGACTTAGCTGATTTGGCATTATTGAACACGAAACCCAGCAGCTCGTTAATGGCGAAGAAGTCCTTTTGATCGCCTGCAACCACCTTTTGGTGCTTTCCTGCTTGGTAAATGCAAAAGACATTTCATCGCCACCATGGTGATCCATCTACCCAACCATGCTATTATGGTTGCTGTTTCTGTCTCCTCAAAACCCAAGTTACAAGTAAAATCAAGATTTTCTGCATAGAGATGTGCATTCGATCAAATCTTCCTGGGATCAACAATAATTATTCTCTACAACTTGAAGGCAGTGGTTTGAGTTTTGGCCTTCAGTAGAAGTTTTCTCAGTTATGCTTGAGCTATAAAAGCAGGTCTTGTAACCCTTTAAATGGTCGGTCTCTTCTTTGATTATGTATCAGCTATATTGCATACTTTGCTATTGTAATTTTTCCTTTGCCTCTGAGTTAATATAATTCTCTGTCATAGCTCTATCTTCCATTAATATATTGTGCAATATCTTTATTTGACTTATGTTGATGTATTGCCTCCATTCTTCATTGTATGATTGTATCTTCTTGGCTTTTGAATGATATAGAGTGAAGCTCCTTATAGCATTCTTTTGGTTTTTGATCTACATATGGTTGTTGAGTTAAGCAAGGATCGAATCTGAATATTTTGAGATTATATTGATGAACTGTGCCTTCTTAGGCAGAGATAAGATTGAACATACTATTTGGTGTATCACCCCTCTAGACTAGATTAGTTAGTTTGATTTTCATGCATTTCCTTCTCCCTTTTTCTCTTAAGAAGTAGTTAGGTGCACCTTGATAGTGAGGAAGCTTGCCTTCTCCGTAGACCCAATCTCATTGTTCAAGCCCCACAACTTGGAGATTGTTTCCATGTTTCACAAGGTTGCTTTTAGGTCAAACTTCAGGCAAGGGTGCAAACTTTTGTGACAACAAGAACCTAAGGACGGAAACCTTCAGGATCTTCTCGCTGGATTGGACGTCAACCCGGTTCAGCATTGGTGGCGAATTCACATCAGAATTCACATCAGAGTTACAAGTATGTATTTCCAATCTGACTGTTAATGTTGCTTCTAAGATTGGATTTCTTTGCATTTGTTGTATGCTGTTTTATAATGCAATAACAGATACTGTGGCATTTTAAGTGAATATTTTAATGGTTATTTGCTGGTTTTAAATTATATGAATCATCTGCTATATTTAAAATTTGTTTATGAGATAAATTCGGAAAAATATTCATTCGGGATATTACAGTGGTATCAAAGCATCGAACCTGTCATTTTGTTGAGTATAATTAGAAAGATTTTATCAGGGTTTTCATCAGATAAAACATTGAAATTTACAGTTTGCCTAAATATTTTATCTTGGTAGAATATTGGGAATGATTAATATTTGCAGAAAATATATATTAAAATCATTGACAGTTCATGTGAGTTTGTTGCAGAAGCTTCTGAATAAACAAAAGAGCCTAGTAAGTTGAAGCAACATAAAAAATGATATCTACGGGTGATTGATTGTGTCTTCAACAGGACTGTGGAAGAAATATAGTTCATAATGCTATTTTTATTTGGTTTAAATTTTGATGTGGAGCACATCGTGGCTGGTCTGATAACAGAACATCAGTTACAATTTGTTGCAAATCTTCAATACACGAGGAATGAAGCTCTTGCGGAAGTATCTATCTTCAGTCACTATTGCAGGCTCTTCTGCAAGTGGCCTTTGGTGACGTGATTAAACCTAAGTTGCCGGATTCATCCCTTGCTGCTCGGATTTGGGTCCGGGTCTGCATGGGTCCGAATTCACCCACGGGTCTGCTGCGGGTCTGGGCAGGGTCCTTAGTTTGGACTGTGGGTTCGCTCGGGTCCTTGTTGGAGCGAAGCTAGATGAACCCACAGCAAATCCAATAGGACTTGGGGCTAAAACAACTTTAAAGATTGTTTTTTTCGTTTTTTTTTTGATGTACCTCTAAGAGGAACTTAATAAAAGATATTTCACTCATCTAATCTCTTATGTTGAGGAGGAGGATGATATAGCAGCATATGGGACTAGTGGAACCAGTTTGGGTTCCAATGATGAGGATCTAGATATAGTTGCAGTTGGGGATGAAGCCATTGACCCCTCATTTTATGATGATCCATTTGACCCTTGAAGGACAGTTGATACGATGATTATTTATAAACTACTAAACACTTGTCATCTATCATGATGTTTCAAACTTTATTATTTGATGAAATAGTCTATGTTTTGCAATTTAGTAATTCAATGTATAATTTTCTTTACAATCATGAAGATTGATTAATGAGTGAGTATTTAATGTTTATCGTTGACATTTGGCATTGATCAATGATCAAGCAACAATTATTCATACTGTGAAATGACTTTGTTTTGCAACTATGCATGTTTCTCTTGTGCGTTTATATATATATATATATATATACACTCATGAACCCAAATGGGAAAAACAAATTTGCCCGAACCCACGAACCTGAATCCGTCCCCGAACCCGAATCGGCAACTTAGGATTAAATTGTTTGCGTTGAGCCACTAGAAGTACCATGAGATCCTCTAAGTTTGTGTATGAAATATTCTAATAGTAGTTTTGCCATCTAAGAGCGAAACATGTGATGCATCAAAAAATGATTTGGCAACGTTTCCGAAGATTTTATTTCTTGCCCATCAAACTAGATCTGGAGAAACCATTTTAACAGTTCTGTGCAAAGTCGGGGGACGTAAAGAGTTCTTAGATTGGCGAGTTGAAAGTTTACCAGATGGTCTCGAATAATGAGGGAGCATCAGAATATATTTGTGTTGATATCAAAGAATTGAAGCAGAAGACAATGGCCACCATAAATGGGAATAAATGTTTAATCTGTTGTGAAGATTAAATATTTGAGGAGGCAAATGATTATTTTATTAGTGCCAGGCAAACAAATATTATTTCTACGATACATTAAAACAATCTGCCAAAGGCATCAGAGTGTGGCCAAATTCTTTCGGGAATAAAGATGCCTTGTTGCTGGTGATTAATAAAGAAGCTGGAAACTTATTCGTGTTCAAACTATAGACAAGCAACTCTATAGATTAATTTTTGCAAATTATTATCGGATATCTGCCATTAAGGATTTGGCCCAACCACTATATGTGGTTGGTAGAAATATCGTAATTGGGTGCAAACAAGAAAATAATTATCAAAGCGGGCTCATTTCTTCTCTGTGTTCAAATAGACTGAGAACCTTTTGAATGTTATTATCAGGCATATAAACACACAGCATTCATTGCGGCATTTTTCTGTTGCTCTGTCAGACATAATAGAGACTACTGGTATCACATAACGAACAATCTATGGTCATAGAGTTGTACAAAACAAGAGTATGGGCAGGTGAAAATGAAATGGCTGCCTTTATTTGCAGGAGCTAATAAGTAGCCTAAAAGTGTTGTCGTATACACTATGAAATCATTGTGAAGAAGCTGGAAAAAAAATTCACATTGTGTTTCTGGGAGACTGTGTTGTTTGGCTTAGACTTATTGTAATTGGCTGGAGGATATATGCCGAATCATTTTTAACAGGGGAATAGTTTTGGAGAGTTTTGTTAGCATGCAGTTGGAATAGTGGCATTATCCTCAAGTGCAAAGAACACAAGGCTCAATAGGACGTTTTCACTGTGTTGATTGCTGCTGAACAAAACAAAGAGCAAAACTGCTTGATATCATAACAGATATTCATGTGCTGGACTTGGAAAATGCATATTGGCTGCTGCATGGAATGACAGGTTTGTTTTGAAGTTGCAAGGGTCTACCCATCCAGGAAATAAGAAGATGGTTTGCAGAGTATTTGTTGTAAAGCTTATGGTCCCAAACAGAATTACAGGGAAAATAAATCTGAGTGTTGTTAAGTGCATGGGAATTGTTTTACAAAATGCCTGATTATAATACCATTAAAGGAGTTATGGGCAAGACACATGGTTTGGAAAAAGATCAGAAAAGATCTAGTAAAATTACAACAACAATTAGTCCAAAATTCACAATTTGATGTGAGAGCAGGTACATGATATGTATGATGAATACAACAAACTTCCTCCACAGGTTCAAAGAAATATACCTCTTATTGATTATATGGACTTTGATCCAAATCTACAAAAGAAGACTGATATGGCAAAAACTAGATATTATGAATTGGCCTAGGATCTTCTTGCAAAAGATAAGTGCAGATATTTGTATGTGAAAGACAATAATCAGCCTACTAGTGGTCTTGAAAAAGTAGAGCAACCAATTACCACACCTCATAATAATGTAGGAGATGTTAAACATGGTACAAGTTTATAGATCAGTAGTATGGAGGTAGAGGTTTCTGGCGGGGCTGCAGACACTAGTGCTCTTGATAAGCATGTCGATAAAACTTTGGAGATTGTCCATTTAACCAATTATAAGGACTCAACATCTTTTGTGAGTGTTGATGTTGATTTTGATTCAGACTTGCGGGTCACTACATATGGTGTAGATTCTCCTTGCGATGCATTTTTTTTTTGAGTACGATGCTACCTCTAATTCTTTTTCACAATTAAGAGTATAAATGATGGACGATATGAAGATGTATGATGAACACTTTCTCCCACCTTATATGCATTTGACTTATCTCATACACCTACTAGTTCACCTTATTTGGAGAGTCAAATGAAAGTAAGAAAACAAAAGATTATCGCAACTCTGTCACAGTTTGATAACATTTATGAGATGGTTGAAAAACACTTTTAGAGGGAACAATTAGAGAGAAGACAAAAATGACTTCAAGAGGAGTTATCACATTTGTAGGTAATTAAGGAAGGAATGAGAACAATGAAATCAGATTACCTACACCTTCTTTCAGATTGGGATCATCTCTTTGACCTTACACAAATTTTACTCAAAAGCACTGAGGAAGAAGGAAGCGGTAGTAGATGTATGTACCTATGAGCTCATGAATGCCAAGGACACCCTTGAGGCTACTTTAGTGGCGTTCCATGAAGGAGAAAATCATATTGCTGAGTTAAATCAGAAATTAGATTTGGCATACTCTAATTCAGCCCAACATTCAAATATAACCATTAAGGAGGTGGTCAAAGATGATAGTGGGAAGGCTGATTAGGTTAAGTCAGATTCATCCACTTCCAGTCGGCAGATTGTACTCTATGATGAGCCATTGGCAGAGGTTGAGGTTATGCATTGTGACTATACAGTGATGAGTGCTCATCACTTTTCATTTGATCCACATGTGGAGGATTTGATGAGCTGCGAGTGTGGGCTGACTTGGAGATTGTATAATCCATTGCGGGACGAAGGTTTTCCATCTTCAGAAGCACTGAGAAAGAAGGAAGTGGAAGTAAACGTATGTACCTATGAGCTCATGAATGCTAGGGACACCCTAGAGGCTACTTTAGTGGCATTCCATGAAGGAGAAAACAATATTGCTGAGTTAAATAAAAAATTGGATTTGGCATACTCTAATTCAGCCCAACATTCAAATATGACCATTAAGGATGTGGTCAGTGATGATAGTGCAAAGGCTGATCAGGTTAAGTTGGATTCATCCACTTCCTGTCGGCAGATTGTACTTTATGATGAGCCATTGACGGAGGTTGATGTTATGCATTGTGACTATACAATATACAGTGATGAGTGCTCATCACTTTTCATTTGATCCACATGTGGAGGATTTGATGAGCCACAGGTATTGGTTGACTTGGAGATTGTATCATCCATTGTGGGATGAAGGTTTGCTATCTTCAGAAGATAGTATTAGAGGCTGCAAGTATTTGAATTAGGTGACGAGAGATAATTTATAGGGGCACTAGCCTGTTTTTCACCATAGTGATATGTATTTGAGTGGGTTGCTTACGTGAATGTCACATACGAATATAGGTTTTTAGGGTGATTGTGGTGTTAGTTGCCATCAACAAGATTACTTGCAGAGTCAGCACACCCATAGGGGTCCTACAGAGGTTGGTTGTAGTTATGAGGTTACCGATTCCTTTAGTGGTTTGTATCTCCTTATAAACGATGGATGTGAGACTTGTTTGTCTTTCAAGCCCAAGCATTGTGCAAGAAGAGTTTGATGATCTTCTTGGAAATGTTTTAATTTTGATGGATTCGTCTTGTGTGGAAAATTTGCATAGTTGGCATGATGTATGTCCTTCACAATTGAGGGAGGCGAGACATGATGGCTTTTTGAGTTGCTCTCTTTTGAGATGTTTACTCTTGTGACACCTACTATTGGATCACTCCATGATTTCCAGCAGGGTGCTATGGTTTATGAGGTAATTTGGCAGATATTATCCTCTTCATGGGCACAAGTATTATAGGAGTTGGTGATATCAAAGACATCACACATGTTTTTATTTGGGATCTAGGGATCATAGTGGTAAACTGATTGCATCCTTATTGTTGGTTCCACAGTTTGACATATCTTGATTATATAGTTACTGGTACGAGCTATGGAGTGCCTTCCAGATGGACATGGGACCTTGGTATTGGATTGTAGACTCATGATTGCTTGAGGGGAAACAATCTCGAGGAGGGAGGACTTATAATGTCCCCTTTGTGAGACAATTGGGATTTCTAAAGTCAAATTCATAAAATATTAATTTTTTGGCTTAAGGGAGCTTAATGAAAAGTTATAAAATGGGTCAAATTAATATTATTAAGTGAGTTAAAGGTGACAAAAAAGGAAAAGATGAAAGGACAAGAAAAGGGAGTTAAAGGGTCACCCTTTTTAGTATAAAAGACGAAAGCTTCATTTGTTTGGGCATGCTTGGATTTTGGATTTATTTAAGATTTCTCTTTGAGAAAAAGGAAAGCTTGACTTTCAGTTTCAGAATCTGAGGACGAAAACCTTCAAGATCTTCTCGCCGGATCGGACGTCAACCCGGTTGAGCATTGGTGGTGAATTCACATCAGAATTTTTATTGGAGTTGCATGTTCTTTTCTATGTGTTTCCAATCTGATTGTTAATGCTGTTTGTAAGATTGGATTTCTTTGCATGTATAGTATTGCTGTTTTATAATGCAATAATGGATTTTGTGGCATTTTAATGAGTGTTTTAACAGTTATTTGCTGGTTTTAATTATATGAATCATCTTCTGTATTCAAAATCTGTTTATGAGATAAATTCGGGAAAATTTCCATTCAGGATATTACCCACAGCTTTTACAAAAACATACTTCTTTTAATTCATTACCTTCAATCTTCAAATATTAGTCCCCTTTATCTTATTCATTTGGTAACAAGGTATTGTTTGGACCAATATGAAATATTTGCAACCAAAATTTCAGCTCAAATGACTAGTAACAGTGTCCAGATAAACCCAATTTCACGCAGCAAATATCATCCCCACACCACACGAAAAAGCATCAATATTATCTATGTATCAAGTCTTTAAAAATACCATTGTATCGACTGCCCCAAAAACCAAGCTCAGCTCTTACATACAAACCCGACTCTCAACTCGAATCTCAACTCAAAGACTTAGTTTTTCTCCAATCTGAAGTGGGGGACCTTCACAGCTAAAATCTCACATTTTTCTTCTACAATTTTGTGTTTGCCCGTTCAATGCCCAGTAAACTAGATGCTGCATTTCCTCATGTAGACTCAATGACCTGCCCGTAAGTAACAAGCTGGACTTTTCTTTTAGACACATGTTCAAATAGACACTGCCCAGTCTATCAATTCATCAATGCAGTACACCATAAATCAGGCATTGACACCTTCAATAAGGATGGCAGAGCAAAAACTTGTTTTACCACAGCTGCATCAAATTTTTAACGAAGTCAATTACATGACTTCTGCTTTTTCTTCTCCATGATACATGACTTAGTTTTTGTGCTCTGAATAATGCCATGGTTGTCCCGACTATGTGAATGTTCCCTTCCACATAGGCATCAGAAATATCATTCCCAGATCTTCACAGAATATCATGCCATCATGTTTTCAAACTGAAGCTGCATTTTTAAATTATTCACGTCTCTTTTAGCTCATCTCATCATCCGATTTATCTTTGTATGCATGTCTGAATAAAGACATTCGCACAGCCTTGAAATGTAAACAGTAAAACACACAATATACATATTCATTTGAATGTCTCTGTCTTCCTTTCCATAGAACATAGTCAGCACCTGAAGTCGTTGCCCAACAATGTAGTTGATAATAAATGAATTTGATTCTAAAAGAAGCACCCAACCATAAGTTATGAGACCATCCAAACACATGGAATACCATTCACCAAGATTAGTGCAGCTGTTAAACAAAGAAACCAACCTGGCAAGGAAGTTGACAAACAAACTGAATTAGACATACAACCATAAGCAGACACCCAAGTGACTCAATAAGACAACTAACCAGCTCAAGCAACTCAAGTAGACAAACAGGTAGCTCACACCAATTCTCTATTACATAATCATTTGGAATTTATATGACCTCGATCATCAACCTTTGTAATAAATGACACCATATTCAACAAAATCCGATTTCTTATTTCCTGTTATTTTCTTTCTCCTCCAGTTGATCATTCAATGCCCCTTTCAAATGACACCTTTCTCTCTTATAAAAAGTGGGAGGGTCACATCCCTCAGTAATGGAGAAATGCCCCTCTTCTTATGCCTCGGCTACCTGCTACCTTTCATTAACAATGATAAATAATTGTGATGTGCTAAGTTACCAATACTAATTCTGATGCTGATACGGGTGTGGGGTGCTGATGTGCGGAATTTTTTTTTTTTGGATTTTGGATTCGTTTGGGTGCGTCCATATATATAAACAATAATATCTATGTACTAAAATTTATGTATGCAAAGAAATGCAAGAAATATACAAAAATAAACCATTCCATAGCATGATGCTTCACCATTGATAGTTCAACTTCAAATTCATTAATCAAATTCAGTTATTCAGAATCATAAGGATTCTCAAAAAAGCACACATTCTCATCATCATCAATTAAATACATGCTAAAATTGACATCTAAAAGGCGTTTTGGTTGCAGG
The DNA here is from genome assembly GCA_028749045.1 of Cupressus sempervirens. Taxonomy (NCBI): domain Eukaryota; kingdom Viridiplantae; phylum Streptophyta; class Pinopsida; order Cupressales; family Cupressaceae; genus Cupressus; species Cupressus sempervirens. The sequence continues at coordinate 460,516,202 of CM053784.1, forward strand.
TGCTTTCTAGATGGGCCTGGATGCTTCCTGGATTCTCCTAGGAAGCACATCTTGGACCTGTGGATTCTTGCTGTATGTGCTATAGCGCATCCACCAAGAACCCACATTCCCAGGATGTGCTTTTGGGGAGAATCCGTGCAACATCCTAACACACCCAAGCGTCCAGACGCATCAAAACCAGCATCCGGCCATTTCAGCAGGGAATTGGTAACTAAGGTGATGTGTTATATTTTCTTATTAACATGGCAATTGCATGATTTGTTTTTGGATTCGATTGTGTGTATAATTTTTAGCATCAACGTTTCAAATCACACTTTGCGATCCATCATCAGGATGAGAGAAATGCAAGAAACATTGATGGATCAGAGAGTGTGACCCGAAACGTTGATGCTAAAAATTATACACACAATCAAATCCAAAAACAAATCATGCTGTTAAAATAGATTGTGGAAACCTGATAAAATTCAACATGCCAATTGTTATTTATTAACTATTATGATAATAGATAATCGTCTATTATTAGTTAATGGTAATCTATTGTAAATATCTTGTGAGCTTTAGTTAGTTGTAGCTTTTTTCGCTATTCTCAGTTAGAATAGAATGTTTCTATTCTTTATGATCGTTTCCTAAGGGAACATCATTTTGGTCTTTTGTATATAATGACCTTTTGGTTTCTGTTAATAACAAGCAAGTATTTTACCAATTACTTCGTAATATGGTATCAGAGCCAATACTCCAAATTTTTTTGAAAATTTTATAATTTCTTTCACAATTATCTTCTCTAAATTTTCGAAATTATTTGAGTTTTTTCCTCTACAACCCACCTAGGGTTTTTGCCTTGAGAAATTACTTCTGAATGCCATTTAGGGTTTCATTTTTTTTGAGGAAATCATCTATGCACACTTGGATCTTGGCTAGGTCTAAAAATCTTGGTTTTTCTCCATATGATTTCTCTAAATCGCGACATTCCCGATAGCCTCCAAATTGCAATTTTTTGGATGTTCTCCGGCAACTCATACAAGTTCAAATCATTTTTTCCTTGGGCATTTCTCTGCACATCAAATTTTTCTGCAAATCGCAACATCCAAACCTTGGAAAAGCTCGCTTTTTGTTGTGCAACTCGCATTTTTCTTGAGGTCACAGGTTTGCCAAACATAGCATTTTTGAGGGTGAAACCATGGTTTGTTTTGCCATCATTTCATTGCCTCTACCATCTTAGAAAAAAATGCCCTTATTTTGAACAAAATCGGATAGTTCTTTTGCCTGCAACCATCATTTCTTTGCTATTTTTGACCTCGAGGGCTACAGACCTGTTTTTTTGCTTGAAACCCTAGTTTTTTGAGCTTGAAAAATTATTTTGATTTTAGATTCTTGGTGGGTTTTTTGGGAGCTCAACTGGGTTGTCGTCAGATTTTTCTGGGTGCCTCGATTTTCGAGCTAGCAGATCCAAAAAATGACAACATATTCCTTTTGGGTTTTTCAAGCTCTTCTGGGTCATTTTTCTGGGTCTTCCATTTTTTTGATTCGAAGAACGTGCCTTCACAAATTTTCACATTTTTTCATTGAAAAATGTGCCATGGCATCGCTGACAAACATTCTGCTTGAGCACAACTCCAAATTCAATGGTCGAAATTATGGAACTTGGAAGTAGCAGACAACAATTTTTGAATATCGGAACACGTATCAACTTGTTCTGGTTCTTACGAAGTGTCCAAATGCTCCTGGTCCTGATCAAGATACATGGCATTTGAATAATTGAGAGGCGGTGATGCTTCTCAAATTATCCGTGGTTGATAATCAGCTTTCTCAGATTCCATCCGGCAAGACAGCTGCTGAGCTCTGGACACATCTCAAAGGTCTTCATGAGACTTCCGACAAAAGTAGAGCTTTCCTTTTGAAGAACTCTTCGTTTTCTATTGTCATGCATGAGCGAAACTCGCTCTGGGCACCCCTGAATAGGATTTAGGAAATCTGTGATCAGTTGCTTGCCATCAGTCGTAGGATGGAGGAAGAGGATATTGTGGTTACCACTCTTCGGAGTTTACGAAAGTCCTATGAGCATTTTATCGAGACTCTCAACATCATGTCTTTTGGTGTTGATCTGAAGTTCATTGATCTCTGCACACTTCTGCTTTAGCAAGATCGGTGGAAACAACAATTCGGTAGCAGTTTCAACTCCACCTCCACAGAGCAAGCCTTTGCTGCTAAATTCTCTTAGAAGGATAAAGACAAGTTTCAACAGCCATCTTGGTAGAAGTCTTCTGCTCCAGCATCATATGGTTCCTGAAAGAAGAGCATTCAATGCAACTACTGCCACAAGTTTGGACACATGAAGGTTGAATGTCGGAAATGCTTAGCTGCACAATCTAAGCACTCAGGTTCACAACCCAAAGTGAGCAGTGTTGAGCACATTGAGTAGACAAAGTCTGCCTTTTACGCCTTCATGGCTAAAAGATCTGCAGATCATGTGAAGTCGTTTGCCTAGTACATTGATTCAGGTGCCTCTCGTCATTTCACTCACCGTAGAGACTGGTTTACTATCTACCGGCCTTATTCCGATTCTGTTATTTTTGGTGGTGGAGAAGAGTACACGGTTGTCAGCAAAGGCAACATTTAGATTCAGTCTGTTGGGAGGAATCTCATATTCCTCAACGTGTACTAAATTCTAGGAATGAAACTAAATCTACTCTCAATGAGTCAATTGCTTCGACATTCTCTACACTTGGATGTCACCTTCAGTTCACATCAGTGCACCATCACTGATCAGGCGACTAAGTCTACTGTTGCAATGGGTCTTGAGGATCATGGTCTTTTCAGACTTGCTAATTTTGGTGATTCTCGGGACTTAGCTATGGTTGCTCGACAATTTTCTACTAGCACACTTATATGGGCACTTAAGTGTGCATTATCTCGCACAGCTTGCTCGGGATGAGCTTGTTCTTGGATTGCCAGAGATTCAAACTTAACATCTTGGAGTTTGTGATGCATGCCATGCATGCACACCTTTCATCGGTGGTGATTCATGGCGCGCTTCTCACGGACTTCAGCTTGTTCATGTCGATATTTGTGGTCCTATGGCCACTCTTATTCTTGGGTCTATGTATTTTCTGTTGTTTGTTGATGATTTCAGTAGAAAAATGTGAGTGTATTTCCTTAAAAAGAAGTTAGATGCATTTCCTGTATTTCAGAAGTTTAAACCTTTAGTTGAAAAAGAGTCTGGGAAATCTATTATTACTCTTAGATCAGACAATGGGGGAGAATTTTGTTCTAATGCTTTCTCTAGCTTTTTGGATACTCATGGCATCAAATGCCAGTTAACAACACCCCACACTCGACAACAGAACATTGTAGTTGAATGCCGGAATAGAAAAATCATTGAGATGGCTTGATCCATGCTTGAACACAGACATGTTTCGAAGAAGTTTTGGGCAGGAGTAGTTAACATTGCAATTTATCTGTTGAATTGGCCACCCAAAGTGGCGGTCAAAAGTAAAACTCCCGAAGAGGCCTGGTCAAGTCGCAAGCCTAAAGTCAGTCACCTGAAGGTTTTTGGCTCCCTTGCTTTTGTTTGGATCCTTGATGTGTCACGCACCAAGTTGGATGCCACGAGTTAGAAACTCATGCTTGCTGGATAAAGTAGTCTTCACAAAGCTTACCGCTTGATCGATGTTGAGACATCTCGTCTCATCTACTGTCGTGATGTAGTCTTTGATGAGTTGTGAGGACCATTCATGCCTGTTTCTTCTGTTCTTGATCCAACAGACCAACCTATGAAGGCTCATGATTTAGGAGTTCGACTTCCATTAGGTCCACTTGATGGGAGGGCTCCAGTAGCTCCAGTAGCTCCAATTAAACCAGTGATCCTTGTACAAACACCTTCGGTTTCTCCTGTAGGATCACCTTGATTTGTAGCTGCTTCACCTGAGTTTGATCCCAATTCTTCTGATGAGGAACCTGATCACCAAGCATCTCCTGATACTAATGTTGTTCGTTCTCCGCTCTGGCCTAAGTGGTGGGCTAAGACACTTGGTGATCTTTGTGATGATGAGCTTATTGATGGGAGAATTGCTCTAAAAAATAGCAAACCTATAGAGTCTATTAACTTTTCTTTTATGGCCAACATTCACAATATGTTTGAACCTCAAACATATTTCGAGGTTAAAGGAATTCTAGAGTGGGAACATGCCATGACCTCTGAACACTAGAGCTTGTTGAAGAACAATACTTGGGTCCTTTTTGATCTTCCACTAGTGAAGAAACCCATTGGTTGCAAATGGGTTTACAATATCAAACACAAGTCGGATGGTACTGTTGATAAGTACAAAGCTCGTTTAGTTGCGAAGGGCTTTTCTCAACGTCAAGGCATTGATAATGAGGAGACCTTTACTCCTATTGCAAAGATGAGCACCATCAAATTAGTCCTAGCCATGGAAATATAGTTTGGCTGGAAGGTCCATCAGATGGATGTCAAGAGTGCTTTCCTGAATGTTGATCTCCATGAAGAGGTCTACATGACGTAGCCTCCTGGTTTCAAGGTTGTTGGTAAAGACTATCAGGTTCTCAGATTGGTAAAATCTCTTTAAGGCTTGAAGCAGCCCATTGGGCATGGTGCATAAAAATTGATAAGTACTTCAGTGATCAAGGCTTTAAGAGGAGTTCTTCAGATTCAAATCAGTACATCAAGACTATTGACAGTGACATCATCCTTCTGGTTATTTATGTGGATGATTTGATCATCATTGACAGTTCGACAACTTTGATTCAAGGAATCAAACAAAATCTATGCTAGTCTTTTGATATGATTGATCTTGGTCTCATGCATTATTGCCTAGGTGTTGAGGTTTGGCAATAGTCTTCTGGTTATTCATCTCTTAGTCCAAATATGCTAGGGCTCTGTTGGATAAATTTCGTATGTAGGATTGCATGCCTACATCTACACCTATGGAGAAAGGTCTCAAGTTATTTGCAAAGTATGGTTCTCTTTCAGTTGATGATACTACATACATGCAACTAGTAGGCAACCTCATCTACCTCTCTGCTACTAGGCTTGATATCAGCGTCGCAGTCAGCTATATCTCACGATTTATGATAGCTCCTAAGGCTGATCATTGGATGGTAGCAAAGAATGTGCTTCGTTATGTGAAGGGCACTTCTGATTATGGACTTCTGTACTCTCGAAGTTCTAATCCTAAACTCAATGGGTTCACAGATTCAGATTGGGCAGGCTCTTTTGATGATTAAAAGTCAAGTTCTGGATACGTGTTCAGTTTAGGATCCGGTGCAATCACATGGACCAGTAAGAAGCAACAGGTAGTTTCTCTCTCCTCTACAAAGGCCCAATACAGAGGGACTGTCAAGGAAAGATGTGAAGCTATTTGGCTTCATTGGATGCTTGGGGATATGCAGATGTCACTAGCAGGACCGACTACTCTATTTGTTGATATCGAAGGTGTTATCAAGTTAGCCTGAAATCCAATCTTCCATGAATGAACCAAGCATGTGGATGTTCACTGTCACTACATACACTAGCTGGTTGAAGGCGAGACGATAAACTTGTAGTATGTTCCTACCATAGATTAGACTGCAGACATTCTCACCAAGCCTCTTGATCTTGATAAGTATGTCAAATTCAGAGGACAACCTGGTGTTCTAGATATATTAACCATTAAGGGAGGGTATTATGATAATAGATAATCATCTATTATTAGTTAATGGTAATCTATTGTAATATCTAATTAGCTTTAGTTAGCTGTAGCTTTTTTTCACTTTCTCAGCTAGAATAGAATGTGCCTATTCTTTATGATCGTTTCTTAAGGAAACATTGTTTTATTCTTTTGTATATAAATGACCTTCGGTCTCTGTTAATAACAAGCAAGTATTTTACCAATTAGTTCGTAATATTAACGTGGCAAGTGTTATAGTTCTCCGTTTGGATTCCGGTTTGAGATTCGGGTTCGACATTCGCTCTACTATTTTTTTTTGGTTGGATTCAGGTTCGTCCATACAAGGATTTAAAAAAAAACATATCCTATGCTGGCAAACTGCATTCTGAGCATAATTTACATATTCTTTTTATTCTCTCTGCTTTAGTAATCTATAGAATGCAAATTACAAACACCAAACTACTGACATAACATGACTTGATTTATGATGCTAAGAGTTGCGATTATAGAGATAGGGAAGAAAGCTAGAACTCAGTGATCTGTCAAAAGGTTGGGGTAAGAATCCAATAATAGGCATAGTTAATTATGATGTATGTATTTTGAAAGCATTAATCATATGCATTGCAACTGTGGTAGTTCTCCTCTATACAAGGACTTGCAGAAGTTACTATTTTAATTATAACATTTAATGCCAGATAGTAACTTGTGAAATACAAGCCTTGTCCATCATCAGGAGGGTGGGTGCTGCTATGTGGTTGTCAGAAGAAAGGTTCTTGTTTGTGATTGTGGCCTCAGTCAGTCTCTGATTATATATGTTTGAGTTAGCAATGGTCTTGTTGATGCATAAATACTTGTTGAAGTGGTCTTGTTAATTGGGAATAACTTGTCATACAGAGAACTTGTCAAGGTTTCTGCGATTACCTGGCCATCCAGATTACTAAGTACATGAAATATTTGGAGTCAAGACAATACATGCTTTCAAGAGATATCATGAAATAGAAAAACCGGCTGCCTGCTATTCTGCAAATGACCTGCAAAAAAGTTGTATTCGACCCGCCTTTCAACGAAACTTTCTATTCTGCAAAAGACACAGCATCTTCATTCCTTTGTGGCTCGAAAAATATTTTGGGTTGTATTCTTGTGTGGTAATTTACAAACTATAAAAATCACTGTTAAAGCTTTATAAAAAATTTAAAAACTTAAAAAGTCAAAATGACTTGATGATTGGGAAAATACGCTAGGAAATTGCTGCAGGAATTTTAAAATTTTAAAAACTTAAAAAGTCAAAATGACGACTGAATGTTGGGTTCAACATACGAATGTGGTAATGTAGTTATTTATTTAACGTGTTAGTTTTCTGCCTGATTTTCCCTAGTCCCTTTGTTTGGGAAACATCTTTTATTAATTGTCCCCTTTAATAGACAACTAATTTTACTTATTTTTAATTTTGAGTTGGCCCTCCTTCCATTCATTCTATCACTCATGCTCTATCATTTGGTGCTGCAATTTATGTTTATAAAGCCCTCAATAAGATACCAGGACAATTTTTATTTGTGTTATAAAAAGATGCCCATATCTTGATTGTAGATTCTATGGAATTGACTTGATCTTTATTAATCATTGAGTAAAGGTTTTTTTGGCATATTGATTAAATTGGTTAGAGCTTTGCAATTGGTTCTCAACCATCTTACTTGTTCTTTGAGCATATTCCAGCATGGACAGTTTTGTGTGCGAATAATTTGCTATATTATTGAATGGCATGACTGACGTTGCTTGACCATTTCACATCTCTTGTTTTATTAGTTACAAAACAGTTCTAAGTTATTCATTGTTCTGCTGTGTCTTTAAGTGGTCCTTTCATTAGTATCATAGACAATTATATCCTGTCAGTTTATGATTAGTACGGTCTTTGATTTCCATTGATATGGAATATTTACTATCCTGGCTTACCCCTGTGCATATATTTAGTTGCCAGGATTGCTTTAGTTAAACCTGAGAAATCCAGAGGAGTTGAAGATTTCTTGTTGTCTCATTTCCGAATGGGTCAGATCACTGAAAAGGTAAACATATGAATGACTTTGTGAAACTTTCATTATTTAAAGAGCCCTTTATATTAGACCATCAGAACTTCATGCAGCTATTGTCATTTCAAGGGCGATATGAAAGTTTTTGGGTTGTTATATCTGGCTTTGATTATTTTTTTGTTTTGCGTGGTTTCTGGTAAGTTTGTTATTGGTTTTATACCATGTTTGAATGTTAGTTTGTGATGTTTTTCATCCACAGGTGTCTGAAGAGAGGCTCATATCTTTGCTTGAGCAAATCAATGAACAAACTAAAAAGCAAACTAAAGTCACTGTGAGTTTTAGACATTTTTGTTACCTGATAAATTCAGATGTCTCTCTATTTTCGACCTTATATTTATTTTAGGCATTTCATTCACATATTATGTGGCCTGGTGCTACGAGAACTTACTTGCCACCATTGGAGGTATCCATGGCAGAGGTGTATTTCTTATGTTCCCAAATTGGAGTTGACATGTTTTTTGAACTTTGTTAACCATTAAATTTAATGAGAAATAATGAACAAATAAATCAGCTAGTGAATAAGGAGATTAAGATGCACATTATGGCTAGCTAACTATCTGACAAGCAATCATAACTTAGTCTGGTAGGAAACTCAAAAGGGTGCCGGTAAACTGCCCAGCTCAACCAAGCTTGAGAGCATTTAGCATTCATATCATGGAAACTTGTCCTTTTCCCACAAGGAGCAGGAACATCCAACTATGACCAATTTTATCTCTTGGGCTAATCAACATGCCTCTTGGCGCAAGCAGGAGTCTACAACTATGATCAATTCCATCCCTTGAGTGGTGTACTTAGTTTGGGAGAGCCGGTAAACCACATGTAAGTTGGATCTGATTGTTTTGATCTCTGTCATGAACTGCTGGGTTTACTCTTTATATCTTTCCTTGGGTGGTGGAAGATAATTATCTCTCCCTATGGACACAACCATTATAGGTAGAGGTTTCTCGTCGCTTCTCTGGTGATGCCCCTTGAGACCTATGAATTAATATATGTTCGGTTAATACTTGGTAATATCCCTTGCATATGACCACCTGTATAATGTGATTTTTGCAAGGTGTGACGCTTACTGAAATTGTGAAGTCTTCTATTCATAAGATGATTTCATATTATAGGATTGTTGTTTGTAGGATCAGGAACATGACAGTATTGTCCAAGTTGGATGTGTTTCTGATCTCAATGTTGGGATCTAAAATTGATATCTGCATATGCATATGTATCTAAAATCTGTATATATGTGGTCAGGGCCCACTCCCATTATATTATAATATATAGGATATAACATCCAGGAATACAATGCAGAGCTCTGTTTAATTCTGAGTATGACACCATTCCCACTAATGGTTAATACCTAGGAAGACGTGTGTGTAAATTTGCTTCTTTGGGGATTCCTTTTTTGGGGTTTCAATTGTGAAATTGGGAAGTTGATCTGCTATTGAGTTGGCCTCCTTTTAGCAATGATTGCTTGAATAAAGAACCAATGATTTCATTAAGATCCAAGCTTGGTTTAGTAAGTCATCAACTCTTCCCCTTCGTGCTTTCATTCCCTTTATTGCATTAATAAAGGTTGTGGGGTTTCCCTCCATTATTAGATGTGACATCCCACACTAAACTGCCCATCATAGACCAATGACTTATAGCTTGTGACTCTGCTTTGTTGTTTCTGTCCCATATATCTGCCTTGATAATCATGCCAGCAAAATTATTGATAATCATGCTAGCTTTGAAAAATCATCGGAAAGGACCCACTCTTTATTTTCAAATATGACTTCGTATTTCCATGCCTCAACGTATGTTGTATGATACTTTTCTTAATATCAATTTATCATAAATGTCCTTCTCAGTTGAAGGTGACCATAATGATAATAACATCCATATTTCTAGAGATAAAGATCTCTATCGTAGCTACAATCTCCAACATATTGTTGGGGGAGCAGATGAAGGCAGCTCTTGATCTTCAGCCATACTTCCAGCCTTCTCCTTCTTTGTTTAGAGATTCAGCTTTTGTCCTTTTCGTATCTTTTGTGCTGAGCAATGTGTCTTGGTCTACTTTTTGGCTGAAATATACCTATCCATAGCTTCTTTGCTGCCTCTGACTATCACTTGTTCCTCTTGCACTTACCTTTGTTCTGTGACATTAGTTTCCAACTTTGAAAAATTATAAATGAGCCCGTCGATAGTGAACAATTTATCATCAACGTATCATTAAGTTGGAGCCAAAAATACAATCGCACATAAACTCGTACATGCTGATAATGAGAATTATTATGGTGACAGAGCCCCTATTTTTTCTATTGGGATTTTTCATCTATGAGTCATGTGTAAAGGATTTTCAGCTTTTCCCCTCTTTTTTGAATAACATGTTGAATGATTGTGGTTCAATGCTAAATTGGGGTTGGGCTTTTTAGCCAAATATGTTACCAGTGTTCTCATATATCTTACCAAGGGGCTAGGGGAGGAAAAGTCCCCATACCACTGCTGGTAAAAGCAGGGGATATAGCAGAGACAATATACCTTATTTAGTACAAAACAAATCTTTAACTTGCATTTCTTCTCCATCTTCCCTTGTTCATCTTGGATTTCTCGCCTAGTTCACACTCATGTCGTGATCATAATCTGCCATTGCCCCAACAACTCAAGTATCATCTCAAATGAAAGTGAGTATAGATGCAAATTGGTCTTGATTTGAGTAATCCTTTCTTTGAAAAAGGTTGAAACACTGGTCAGAGAGGTTTCATTGCTGATAAATGTGTCTTTTAGTTCACTTTTCATTTGCATTCAAACAACAGGAGATCTAGTACAGATGACTCTAGGAAACCTCTGCTAAGATCCTTGCTACACTTCTCATATGCACTGCATCCATAACTACCTATACAACATTAGTGAAGCCATCATTTTTATATCATTTTTCAAGGTCTAAAATTGAATTCAACACCTCTGCTTCACACATTGATTAATATCTCTAAGAAAATAAGGGTGTGCAGTGCCTAATGCCAATCTACCTATCCGGGGGAATAGAGTAGAGTGATCATTAACAATATCATTTTCTCAATTGTCAGAAAGTTATTTTGAATAGCTTCTGTGAAGAATGGAGGTACTAAATTTAGTTATCTCAGGAGGTAGATAAACCTTCTGGATGTCCTATCACCATTCTTGAAATATTCTGGATGGCCCTTGCAGGGCAAAGGATATGTCTCTGTGGCACAGTGATAACCCTTTGACCTATGTTGTTTCCATTGGATCCATCATCAGAAATTTAACTTTAAAATAGCTTCTATGAAGAAGGGAGGTACGGAATTTGGTTTTGCCAGGAGCACATAAATTTGTTGGATGTCTCGTGACTATTCTGGAAACATCTAGATGGCCCCTGGAGGGTAAGGGACATGTCCCTGTTGCATACTGATAACTGTGTGACCTATCTTGTTACCACAAATCTATCGCAAGAGAAAATTGACTAGTAAACAACTACAGAGCATGCATAGAGTCTCTTCTTATAACAATTTTCTAACCATTTTTGTCAACTGAAAAATCATTATGTTGGATATGAGCACTTTACAGTTGCTGATCTTTCTTGGATTTGGTCCATGTATACTTCTCTGGTGTATAGACATTCCCCGTTGGTGCTTACGTTAGTCATATTTATTTTTACTTGTTAGCCTGCCATATTTTTTATGTACCCTAGAAAGAAATGATTAGCATAAATCTGAGGAAAACTTCGTAAATATTGAAATCACAACTTCTTATGGAATATATATTAATAAGGTTTAAACCAGAAGTAATAAAATGTTGAGTTCTTGTGCACATGATGTTCAATGAACATGCTTTGCCATCCATTGCTGGGATGGCAAGGGGGTGACCATGTGATTTTTAATCCTTAGGAAGCATGTGACCTAGGTATGATGTCTTTAGACTACGTGTTTTAATATTTGCTTTCCCTTTCTGATATTTTGTTGAAAGTAAAGGGTGTTTACGAGTAAATCTTAAATTGAGATTGGTGGTCAGTGCCTTTTTACACCACAAAGACATCTCTCTAAACTATGAAGTAAGTATGTCATATATGGAGTTGGAAGCGCAGTTGTCTGCAAGCGATTATGTTCTCAGACTCTCATTTTGTGTTCTAACATAAATGTGTTCCCCTTGATGAAAGCATTGACCAACTCAACATGCTTTTTTCACACTGTTGTGCTCAACAGTTTACTGGTCTGATATCCGAAGTTTAGATTCTGCTCTCTAGACAATATTATTACTTCCTCAAAAACATGATGGTTATTATAGTACTTTTGAGCTAATGCAACAAGTCCCCTAAGTTACCAGATTCACCCCTGTAAGGCCCAAGGTCGGGCTTGGTTTGCAGCAAATTTTGCCGCAGGTTGCTATATTTGTTGCAAAGTCTGTCAGCAGAAGTTGGACAAAATTTCAAGAGAATATGAAACCCAGCAGCAAAACCTGGGCCAGCTCAGGGCAACAATTGATTTTTATTTGACTTTTAAAGTTTTTTGGTCTAATTTAGGTTATTCGATGCTCCAACCCCTAAATAGACCAGTAGAAATGTCAAAAAAGATGTTTTATATGTCATTAGGACTAAAATGTTAATATATATGGTGGTGTATTTTGCTATGTTGCTTTACTATTAGCACAGTGGTGTATGAACTTATATGCTTATATATATGTAAACAAGTATTTTTGTGTGGACGAACCCAAAACGAATTCAAACCCACCCACAAAATTTTTTTGAACATGAATTTGAACAGGCAACTTAGCAAGTCCCTAAGTTTGTCTTTCCTACAAGAAGCCTCTGACATGCTACACTTTCCACTCTCTCTCTCAAAAGAGGTACAAGAAAAATCATGGTAAGGTAAAAATTTAAAGTTTTTGTGGTGCATGTTTTGATTTAGTGTTTACAAAAGGTTAATTTCTATTTAGTTTTAAGAAGTGATCCCAAATAATTTACTGAACTACAACCAAATGTAAATTTATGATTCATTTTACTTGCTATAAGTTGCAGGGACGACATATATGATATTACTATAAGACACTTGTGTGCTGAGCATGCCCACTACCTTGACTGTCATCATCATGTAAACCTGTAATGATTTTTAAATAGCTCCAGGCAAATACCAAAGAGACACGAAGGTGAAATGACTGAGAAAGTCCCGATCTTGTTGGTATGATAAACATATTACTAGTTTTCTTCCAGTTCCATTTAAAACTTTGTAAAAGTTGAAGGATTATCTTTCTACTCACCAAATGTATCCAGGGCCAAGGAAACAGGCACCGAGCCTCCCAAAAAAGGTTTCCAAAATTCGAAGTCCTTAAATCTAAATGCCACAAACAAGAATAGTTTCTAGCTTCATTTTCACATTTTAAGATTATACTCGTATGAGAAGAAAGAGGAACGGTTAATTGCAGTTGATTTATGCTGGGGAATGTAAGACATAAGCAGAGCAAAGCAATTAAAATAATGAAATAACGTCTTTCCTTGCTTCTTACCTTAACAAAATTTTGTTCCACAAGAAGCCAGAGCATGTAGCGTAGGTAACATTGTGTAAATTATTTTCTACAGGTGTTCTAAGAAATAAGGTATTTTATTGACTAATTGTTTGTTTATTGTGCTCATGTCAGATCCAGAGGCGACGGAGTGTACTTGATGATGATGATTAGGGATGTAATACACATATTTCATGTTATAACATTTGCCTATATCTGCTATGAACTTTGTGAAAACTGGGTATAAACCTAGTGAAGATTTTTTTTGCCTCGGAAATGATTTATGGTTGAGTTTAATGGGCATTCTTATTAGTATTCCGTGTTATTAATACTCAAGCATACTTTCCCATGAGAAATTGAAGTTGGCCTTGATTTTTCTAGAATTACTATGAAAATGACAATTTCAAAGTTCTTATTATAATTGAGATGACCTGCCTTCTGTTTCTTTATAACATCTGAGGGCTAAATCTAAAGTTGTTGCGGTAATTAAAATTGACAAATGGTAAGTGCCAGTGGAAATACGTGTTAGATGTCGGATCATTTTTTTTCTTCTTAATTTGGTGTCGTTTTTCCTTTTCATATACGTGGGAAGTATTTATTCAAAGAATATTTCAGCTGAAGAAAAATCTAACGTGGCTTTCGATTTCTGCTTTTCATGAGAATGTGACCATATTTGTTTCCTTCATGGTTTGTGTTCAAATGCATTTGTTTCCAATAGAAGTGACAGCTTATCGCATTATTGTAATGTGGTGAAAATTGTTGAGCAAAATAATCAAATATGGAATGTCAAGATGTTTGATTACATTTGATTCAAGTTGAAACTAGCATATTGCTAAATCAATTTGACATATGCTACAAAGTTTTATTTAAAGAATTTCAATATAAATAGGAGACCTTTGCTTCACCTAGGTCTCTCTGGTCCCTTTGAGCATCCACCAATTAACCCGTGCTTCAAATACAATCCTATGGAATCATGAAGCTCCAAGAAAATGATTAATACTCAAAATAAAAGAGAACCAACAAGACTATTGTCAAAGCTGCAAAAGAAGATCTAGAACATTTATCATGACATCATGGTCTAATATCATCTCCTCAAAAGTAGACTGATGCAAAGAACATATTACAAATCGACAGCTCACCAAGTCTTAAAAAGAGTCCTCTATGACATGCAACACCATCTCCAAATCATAAAACAATCATTGTAAAATAATGAATCCATTCATCATTGCTAGAAATCTTATTGAACTATGAATCTCACTTAACATATATCATGACATCATGGTCTAATATCATCTCCTCAAAAGAAGGCTGTGATGCAAAGAACATATCACAAATCGACAGGTCACCAAAGTCTTAAAAAGAGTCCTCTATGACATGTGACACCATCTCCAAATCACAAAACAATCATTATAAAATGATGAATCCATTCACCATTGCTAGAAATCTCACCGAACTAGGAAATCTCACAAAACTATGCAATGTAGCTGCTTAGGCATTGTGAAAACCATCTAATTGAAGATCGATCGTTGCCTTGACACTACTAAGAAATCAACACCAAGAGCTCTTGAAGGGAAGAGTCAAACCATGATCTCCAAACAAAGAAGACTACTTGTACAACTTCTTTCAATTCAACTAGAGATGTCAAATTCTTGTCGCAATATAAAGACTAAATAAAAGAGCTTCACACATGACAACTCTTGTATAACACACTCCATCTTTTGATCAAAGGTTGTCCATGGCTTACTATACACTACAACCACAACATCATATAAACAAAATCGTGAAACAAAGAAGACATTGTTGGAAGTGATATCAAGTTATACATGACATCATTAAAAATGTCATTACCAAAATTCCTCATAAAATTAATAAAGTGTAATATCCTACTTGAATATTCTTTTCAATTTTTCCTCATTAAATTTTTAGAATCATAAACCATAATTCATGCAATAATGTTCAACAAATATCATTAAATAACCAATATTAACCAATTAATAATCAACAAATACTCCAGAAATCGTTATTGTATTATAAACCAACAATACAATAAATATCCAATCGTAAAAACATTGATAACAGTCAGATTGGATAACTAGAAAAGAATTTGAAAAACAATTGTGAACTTCGTCACGAATTCACCACAGTAGATGAATTGGGGCTGTGTCCAATCCACTCAAAAGAACTTGAGGGTTTGCATCCTCAAATTCTTGAGAGAAGCTAAAGCTTCCTAGTTTCTTTAAGAGAAATCTCAAACTAAAACAATATCCAAGCATGACCAAAATGAGTCTCCCTTCTTTTAATGCATCAAGTTTTGACTTTCTAGTTTCTACTTTTGTCTTTCGTCATCTTCTTCTTTTGCCACCTTATAACCCCCTTTATAATATTAAATTGACCCATTTATAAATTTGTCTTAAACTCTCATAAGCCAAACATAATATTTTATGAATTTAACTTCAAAATTCCTAATGTCCAAAAAATGAGACATTACTGTCCTCCCTCCTCGAGATTGTTTGCCCTCAAGAAATCATGAGTCAATAAGCCAATATTGGGGTCCCATATCTATCTGCTAGCATTATTGTGGGCCATAATGGCAACTCTAAAGTCATGACTTGCTAGGTTGTGGTACCAAAAGTGAGAATGCAATCCAGCTATCACTATGATCCTTGGATCCCAACTCAATCTCTAAATCTTTGTTGTGACTATAGGCTGTGCGACTTTGATCATAAAGCTTTAACTGTGTAGCATCACGACATAATCCACAATGCAAAACATACATCATGTCAACATTTGTATCCCAAACCAACCTATCAACTCAATCTTGATAGTAGAAATAGGTGTTTATCAACCTGTCATCATCCCAAATTAGCCAATTGAAAGAGCAAATCACCCCACCAAACCCAAAAACATCTCCAATAGGTAGGAAGTTCAAGTCATAAGACCCCCACACATTGCTACTAAATTTGAAATAAAAATGGTACCCGTGTTGTCATCTTGCCTTTTTATCGGAAGGAAAACCATGTCATGAGTTATGTGCCTCGAGGAAATCATTCTACAACTCACTACCTTCCAAAAGTTAAGCAAAATTTGAAAATATAACAAAAAACCAAGCATAGCAACCATTGATAGCTAGAGTATGCATAAAGATCAAATCACTAGCTAGCCAATAAATAGTTGCCATCTCATGAAGTCTTAGTGATATGTCTTTTGATATTCGATAGAAACTATCAACATCACCATTTGTACCAACACTCAAATCAACATCTCCATCAATGAAATGATCAACATGAAGTGAGATCTCTGAATTATTTTCGTCTGGTTCATAACTATCTACATGACATTGTGAAGATATACCACTGCTGCCACAAAAGTCTAAATCCTCATGGTTTAGTTTTTGCTAGTCCTTAATTAATGCTATCTTCCTTTTAATTGACAGGCACCATTTTGTCTTACGAATATGTATTCCTTTAACAAATTGAAGACCCTCACATAGTGACTCGTCAAACATTTAGCGGCACAAATATTGTTTCAAGTATTTATTAAACTCCCCATGCTGTAATGTTTTGATTATTTTGCATATGCGATATTATTCCCATTTGAGATGTATTGAGTTCTATATAATTTAGTGTTGGACAAATACTCCAATTCTTTGCCATCGTCTATTCATCATAGATTCATTCCAGACACCTGCTTCCATATTCTTCATCATCTTTTGTTCATGAATCTTTTGCTTGTACTGAATTAGGTATGTCGTTGATGCATATATTTTATTGGGGCTTCTTGTTGAAAATCAGAAGTAATAATCTGTGAGAAGCAGTAATTCAAGAATTTTCTAATATGGAATTTGGATATGAACCTTTTGCAAGCCCAATATGTATTTGTTTGATAAAGAAATCCAAAAATCTGCCACTTCTCCAATAGGACTTCTCAGTCAATTCTGACTAACGAACGGAAATACTTTCCAATTCCCTGCACTTTAGGCTCCACTACACCTAGGCGGGTGAAGCTTCACCTCAAACGCTGACTGTCTGGTTCATAGTTTTTCTATAGCGAATTTAAACTTCTGAAGTTCTCTAGTTGACAAGGTCCTCAAACTCAATTAAAATGAAAATTAGATGTTGGATAATGGTTGAATGTTTTGTATAATTGAATAATAATTAATTTGATGCTTGTATGAAATAAGTCATAGATTTTCTAACTTCAATAATAAAAAGACCAGTGCCTTTGCTCATTCAAGCAATAGAGTCAACTTCAGTGAATTTTCATGTACAACTTTATAATGTTTTACACATTTTATTGCCAACAATTAAATAATCAAGATGCGATAGATCAAATATATACACAATTTTAAATTAGTCCAGATTGAACTTTAACTCATCTGGTAGGGAGGCAAACTGAGTACAAATATGAAAACAATTTAATATTTCACACTATTTGTGATGATTGAATTTAAATGCTAAATGACTTAGTCCACTTATCCAACATTTAAATTGTATGCATATTCAAAAAAATAATTACAAAGGACGATTTATCTACAGTTTAAATTTCCATGCCTTTAATAATAATCAAGACTCTTATTTTATTATTAAAATAAAATAATTGAATTCATATTACAAAGTTGGTCCTTATCCCTCTGTACAAAAATAAAAATGCTTCTTCTATAATCTGAATGTGAATGTCTGAATATGTCTTGTTCTTTACATTTCTCTCATTATTTATATCTTAAAAATTAAAAAAATGTGACTTTCCAAATTCAAAAGTCACTTCCTTATAAAAATAAATTACACACTTCCAATTAAAACATAATACATTGTTGTCGGTTCATAATCTTCCTTTTAATCCACGGGCACCATTTTGTCTTGCAAATATGTATTCCTTTAACAAATCAAAGACCCTCACATAGTGACTCCTCAAACATTTAGCGGCACAAATAATGTTTCTAATATTTATTAAACTAGTCCAATTCATTATGACTAGAAACTTTATCTCGACCTTATATAGTAATAAGTGCCGCTTCATTCCTTGAAACTCAGTCTAGGACTCTTCACACTCGTTACAAGAAGACACTACATCAATTTTATTGACAACAATGAAAACTTCATCAAGTCTCCAAAAAAATGTTTTATAACAAATGGAGGCCACATTTTAGGGCTCCATCAAATATTACAGCGATAAAGGCTTGTGTTCAAATTCACCTAGGGAGTGAGGGCTGTCGTGCGACACATTTTCTAATTTAGTCTCAACCGTTGGAGAAAATAACCATCATACTTGATTGTTTCTACAGCTGATGTCAAGCATTCATGCTGAGGTGTTAATGGAATATCACTATGTTTATCTATGGATTCATCAAAGGAGTTTTGTCAATAGTGATCAACAATTGACCAATGAAGAGATTAGGGTACCTCTCGTTAGTAGCAAGGGGCTCTTCCATGGTTTCATTCTCAGCTGGTTGGGACTCAACCTCCAATTTGTTTTTAGCCATTATTGTTCCAGCTTGTAGCTCGTGAATCAAGTTTCCATCTAGATATGTGTCTTTGTCCTTACCAATGGGGGGCTGCATTAATTCGTCTTTATCTCGTTGTTGTTTGTACTTGTCAATTTTTAGCTCGCATTGTTTGAGCACCCTGTTGACCAATTTATAAGCACTCTATGAAGCCTTTTGTTCTCTATTTGAGATTGCTAACACAAAATTTGTACAAGTCGTTGGAAATGAGAATCACTCTCATTAATTGTCTTAACCATAATATCCTCCAACAAGAGGTAACCAATAATTTAACCTCACAATGTGAATGTTTCAGCCACTTCTGATGACTCAACTCTGCCACTGTAGGTGCAAGACCAATTTATAATAAATGGGGAGGTGATTGTTCTACCATGAATAGGCATCCTTCCAATTTAATTATAGTAATGAGAGTATGTTCGCTTGCTTGCAAATCCAACCCTAACTTGCTGCCCATTTCATACAGTGCTTTGGCCAAACAATTATTTGATGCCATTTTAAAAACTTGCTAATCTGACGCTGCTAAAGTTCATCCCTATTTCCACTCTCTAAGTTCTGATCTGAAATGATAGTATAGCAGGTACTGTAGGTCCGCAAGGCCTCCTTAATGGTTCTCAAAGCCCTAAAAAAACTACGAACGCCTGTTACTGAAGTTAGAGTAATTTGCTAACAACTAGGAATTCAATTTCCCAACAACCAGTCCTACTACGCCCTTAAGTAAGGTTTTGTGATATCCCTGAAATAGGATATTTATTAATAGTCCTCGTTCCTCGGAAAACCAGTTTTGGAAAAATAATATCCGCGAGAATCGTGTACTAAGAAGCAATACTGGTTTCATTAATGAGTTCAATGCTCCCTTCAATTTCAACAATTGTGATACCTAAATTAGGCGAAAACCTCCAGATTCAGAAGAAATTAAAGTTGTTATCGTCTTATTGTGCCCGGTAAGAGTTGCGTTGTTATTAATCTTCAAGAAAGTATTCTTTTCAAATGAGCCTTATTTTGTCTCGTGCCACAATAAAACAAAACTCTTCCCAGATCATTCACCAGAGCATGATTGAACATCTTGGCATATAATAATGTTATAACTACCGACCCTTCAAATATATATTCAGAGGCTACGAGCACTGACAACAAGATTTACAAGTAGTTATCCATGTCTTCAATCAAAATCAAAGATAAACAATATTACTTATTAATTAAACAATTAGAATGTCAATTCAATGATGTTGACAAATAGATAGATAGATAGATAAAATTTTTAACGTCCATGAGGCTAAAAATAGCCTATGGGACAGCAAGACAACTCAAGCAGACTTAAGTCTTGTGTAGACTAATGATGAGCCCCCCCAATTGCTCAATGTACTCTTCGTTGAACAGGTTATGCCAAGAACTGTCACATATAGTATCCGCAAACTTATCCCTGCTATCCTTGTAGGCCTCACATTCTAGAATAAAGTGCTGTTCAGTTTCCACTTTCCCAGAATTGCAAAATCTGCAAATTCTCTCTTCCCAAGCCTCCTTTGGCCTCTTCCAACGCCCGGTTTCACAACGAAGTTGGTGAGAGTTGGTTCTCAGTTGAGCAATAAGAATTTTAGCTCTCCAAGAAATGTTGGCTCCTATGTACGCTTTTTCGAGTTGATCACAAGTGGGGTTGAACTCATTTATATAATATAGTTTCTTCCTCCCAATCTCGCTTCCCCAATTTCTCTTATAGAATTTCTCCATAACAAAGACCTTTATTTCTTTATTATTTGTGGGGCACATATTGAAATGAATATTCCATTTACTCATCCACTTGATGTTTTGTTGCATCCATGTCCTTTTTCGCTTACATAGTCTATCCCTAAATACAACTTTCGGCCATCTATCCTCTTCCATTTTTTCGATTCTTTTTAGATAGCTTAAAAGGCGAACCATAGCAAGTGCCTCGATAGGCGCAGCCCCCATTTCACTTAGCATGATGTCATATGGAACAATGCTTTTAATTTTAAACTTGCTTGTAATCAAGCGCTTTTGGATTCCTTCGATTTGTTTCCATTGTGCTATAGTAGTGCTGCTGGCCCATAATTCACACCCATAAAGAACAACTGGCAGCACAAAAAGATCGAACAAGGTTTGAATAGTTTTCC
Organism: Cupressus sempervirens; assembly: GCA_028749045.1. Taxonomy (NCBI): domain Eukaryota; kingdom Viridiplantae; phylum Streptophyta; class Pinopsida; order Cupressales; family Cupressaceae; genus Cupressus; species Cupressus sempervirens. Next base: position 460,537,062 of record CM053784.1, read on the forward strand.
AATCCCACAACTCCGCTTCACAACACCTATTCTGAAGAGCGTAGAAAGCCTTCCATCCACCTAATGTCCTTTTATACCTGCAGCTAGACCAGCTTAGTTTTTTGTTGAAATCGATGCCAAGGTATTTATATTCCGCAACTTCTTCGAGAACACTTCCATTGTAATAAAATTCATGTTGATGCCTAGGAATCCCCAATTCTTCCATCCTCAACCAAAGCTTGTCTCTCGGAACGGTGTCAAAAGCCTTTTTGAAGTCAACAAAGCAACAAAAAACCTCTTCCTTTTTCTCCCACTCTTTTTCAATAATGTGTCTCAGAGTGACACAGTGATCCACTGTCGAGTGCTTTGGCCTAAAACCAGCTTGCCCTTTAGCACGTTTATGATTTTCTTCTGCCCATTTGCTGATCCTAGTTTCTATCATACTGCCAAAAAGTTTAGCAAAGAGGGGATTGATCGTTATAGTCCTGTAGTTGGAGGGATTGTTAACATCACCACTCTTAAAAAGTGGTATTGCAAGGCTGATTGTCCAATCTTTCGGAAACCCTTCCTGGCAGATTTTGTTGAAAATTTCAGTGATGTGCGGTGCAAGAGTTTTCATACCCCACTTCAAATATTCAGCTTGAAGCGCAACAAGGTCTTTTGCTTTGCCTCCACCCAACTTCTTAATCCCTGTCTCTATCTCTTGCATAGTAAAAATATTTGTGGTATCATTGACCAAAGGTGGCTGTCCCACTCCACCCTCTTGTTCATAAAGTTTCTTAGCATAATCAAACCATTGGGTGGCAGTAATATTATTTTCAGTTTGCTTCCTCCTTGGTTGGAGTTCTTTCCAAAAACGTTTGGCGTTATTTCTGCCCAAGAAAATTAGCTCCTCTCTCCTTGTGGACATAAAATCGATTTTCTTCTTCTTTAGGATCTGTTTGTAGGTCTTAATGTCAAGGTTAGTTTTATTTGACTCCCTTAGATTTCTCCTAGCCCTCTTGCATTCCTTATCAAACCATGCATTGGCTGGAAAACAATTAGTTTCAGATTTTCTATTTTTTGCTCTCTTGCATTTTGAAAGAGCCTCGTGAATTAGATTTGATAAATCATGACTGTTAACACCATGCTTATACATAGGGTGTCCCATACAAAGTTCCTCAAGAGTAGCCTTGAAAGTTTTACTATTCTCTGAAGTTAACAAAATTCTGCCCTGAGAAGGTGGGTGTTGAGGGCCTTGGATTTTTGCCCCAATCCGCCTATCCTTTGCCCAATACAAATTTACGTACAACGGTCTATGATCTAATTTGAGATCCCAAATGTGCTCTCCAATTTCAACTTCTTCAATATTGTTATACAAATGTTGCGAACAAATTACATAGTCTACTACACTTGCCCCGTTGTATGTGTTGCAAGTGAAATTGCCCGACTTAGCCCATCTAGCCAAACCATTACAGATTATTAGATCAAATGTGCCACATAAAGTGATCAATTCTTCCCCAAAATGAGTGCAACGTTTAGCATCTTTGGATATTCTATCCCATTGATGATTTCTCTCTTTTGTGAGCCAAATAGGGTTATCATTTACTTCGGAGCTGAAAATACTTGCTTGCCAATTTGCTGTCCTAGCATTGAAATCTCCAACAAGAAGGACATCCCCACGTTGTGAAAAAATAGAAACATCTTTCTTTAACGTAGCATAAGGGTCATTGTGATCTAAACCACACTTTTTATAAATTTTAGATACTTGTGGAGCAAAGTAACAAGCTGCAATCCTGAGAAGAGTGTTATTTTTCACGATTTTGAGCCATATGAATTGTTTATTAGAATCAGTCTTTTCCAGCTGAATGACACGACCTTCTCTTTCTTTTACTAGAACCATTATACCAAAATGACCTTTACCATTTTTCGCTGCCTCATTCCACACTGCCATCTTCCAGTAGCCTTCAAACAATGGGGTCTTACATCCCTCATGCTCATGTGTCTCTATAAGACAAATAATGTCTTTGCCTTCTGCAATAGGCCCTAACCCAGGCCCACGTCTCCACGGATAACCTCTGCAATTCCAACAAACTAAACTTAAGGACGCTTGGGTTAAGCTTGATTGCTATTTATTTTGATGTGAAAGACTCAAAGTTGAGTTATTATCGCTAGGTGTGATTATGGATCTTGTTGTATCGCTGCCTGTTAAGGTGTTTGTTGTTGCACCTTTGTTGCCTTCTTGCTACCCTTCATTGTAGCGGTGGCCAAAATGAGCAATAACTGCTTTTCCCTTGAACATCCAAGCTCTTTTGCCTTCATTTCTAGCTGTTCTGATTTTTTCCATTTCCATCCTTCTTTCTACTTGCTATCTCATAGTTAAATCCTCCTCTAAAACGAAGCGAGAACCCCTCAAGAGCTGTTTTTTGTTAAGTAGATTTTGTTTGTCGCTAATGCTGAGCATTACTACCTTGATTGGCCTATTTCTCTCAGCATGTGGTTTGCCAACCCTCCAAGCTTGGCAGATTTGTCCTTGCCACAACAACACATCTTGTAGGAAATCTCTTGTTAGGTCAAGGGTATGTTTGCCTTCCCCATAGTCTTTTATCCCCTTGATAATTATATTGGATGCCCTAAGCTGCCTTTCCTTGACCTCTCCGTCTTGCGTGTTCACACGAATCTTTGCCTCTTCTCTTGCTATATCAGGGTGTTTTCTTTTTTTGTCCCAAGTTTTGGTGACTTCTGCAAAACTTCTTCTCTTCTCTTCACCATCTGCCTTTCCTGGCGAACTAGTGTGAAGAATCGTTTTCTCCTTATTATGAGATGACTTGGTATTTGCTGTGACCTTGTTTGTTTCCAATGTCACATTCAGGTTTTTCCATTCATCATTCATATTCTGCCATTCAAGCTTCCCGGCTAAAAGTGTTTCTTGCATCATTGAGATTTGAGCTTTTAAAGTGTTGTTATTGTCTGCAAGAGTTTTATTTGCTGCAATTAGCACCTGTATATTGCGGTAACTTTCTTGCTCCTTAGCCTCTAGGAGCTCCAACCTCCTCTTGGCCCTCAAAAGTTCTTGCACATAAAGATCTGGGCACCAAGCGAGAGGTGTGGAAGTAGGGCTGTAACTGACAGACTCACCGAAGTTATTGCTACCATACAGACGACTGTCACCACTTAAGTGTGGAGGAGGGCACATTTTGACTTGTTTATGCAATCTCTGCCCATGTTTCTGCTTTTCATGTGACCCTTTCATACGAGCAAGTCTACGTTTTAAAATGCCCTTGAACTGTTTAACATTGACCCAGATATATTTTCCTGTCTTGCCAAGTGATGCCATTTTGACTTTCCCTAAATGGTTAGTTTCAAAGTGTACCATAATTTCTTGACTGTTTTTTACCAATGAGATGGTTTGTTTTTCCATGGTTTGCATATCCACCGTTTGTTTTCTCATTTGTGTATCCTCAATTTGTTTTTCCATTGATCAAAAGAAAGAGCAAATATAAAGCAAATAGATGCAACAATACATAATTATATCCCATCAAATGATTGATTACATCAATGAAATCATATAAGATGAATTTATACATTACATTACATGCGAGTTTTTGAAACAAGTTGTCTCAAACATGTGTCCATCTACAAGTCTCAGTCTCCACAGTTATCAAACAATCATCCATTCACTATCTGAGATGGGTGTGTGGCCTAGGCGCTTTTACTATACCAATCACAGAGTGTTTCACTCCCTCAGGGTCCTTCCTGATATGAAGAACGCCCCAAGCTTGATACGAGAAGCTTAGAAACTCAGAACAAAAGGATTGAATGGATGCGGTGTAGCCATGTAACATACTAATTTCCACATATGTCTAAGTAGCCTAATCATGAAATGTGATAGGAAATAAAATAACAAGAATATCTATACATATCAATATAAAAATGACTTTGGCCAAAACATACTGTATCCATTTCTATCCCTCTGAGTTGCCACATAACACTGATCCCATCACTAGTAAATTTGAACCTATTTTTCGATGAGGGTTGGTTGATTTTTTGACAATCATTGGTCGAAGCATTTTGTCAAAGTTTTGACGGAACACATGGCTGTTTGTTTATCGACATACAACCTCGTCGAAAATGAGTCCAATCTCTATCAGGCAAGTGACGTCATACCATAACCAACATACATCAAAACTTCAACGATAAGGAGTGGTTTTCGACGAACTTTCAATAATATCGAGACATGCCTTGTCAAAATTTCAACCAAACTTTGTCAAAATCCTATGAGATTTTGACAACGTTGCCATGTCATCGACGACAACTATCATCGATAGATCGATGAAAAATCATTGAAACTTGTCATCGACGACAACTATCATTGACTATCATCGATAGATTGACGATAAGTCATCGAAACTTCGATGATATCCTTGTTTTGTAATTTTTTTCTTAAGAAGCCTCCACAACATGAGATCATGTTCTCTTCCCCAACTTATAGATTTTATATATGATATAGGAAGCAAGGAATAAAACAATGCATTAATGCGTTTTCTAAGGAACATTTGTATGCATCAATAAATGACCACATCTAGGAATATGTCGCATGATAATTATTAAAAAAATGAGCATATTCTCTGATCTTTAAACAATTATAAGTTCAAAAGAATCATAAATAGAATTGTTTTATAAAAAATATTAATGTGTAACATTTCAATGAGTCCTATGTAGATGCATTCCTTTTATTTATAGACATTTCATTCTAGAAAAGAATGCAAAGTTATCAATGAAATAGAAAAGGCTATATATTTGTACAATCTCATTTTATATAACACATCATAAATCCATAGAGAGTTCAAAGACGTTCTAATTATGATTGTAGTGGCAATGGAGGATGTATATTAAAAAAAAACTTGTCAAAACTAGTTGTGATTACTTAAAATAAAAATTCTTCTACTAAGTTACATAGTAAGCATTATGACTCATGCGTCCACAAAACTTTAGTTCAATCTATAATGACTAAGATTGTAATATCATAGTGGACTCTTATTCATAGAGGATTCGTGGATAATTTTACTGGAGAGCATTTATAAAGGCATGATCCCAAGTCAACTTTCCCCATACGCTTGACTTACACATTGAACCAATTGGTAATTTCAGAACACTACCAAGACATGCATTGATATTTTTGTTGTGATCTCTTTTTGGATGACAAATTTTTAAAACGAATTTCACGTGTTGTAAGACCAAACTGAGAATGTGGAACATCTGGTCTCTATTGTGACCAAGCATAAAATGTTTTTTGGAGCTTAATAGCATCACAACCATCATATTGGGGTTCATTTCAATTCCTCAAAGACTTGAAAATAAAACATACTCCTAAGTACTAGCTTCGATTGCCTACATTTGACAAAAAATTGACTAGTTTTATAAGATTGTGGATTTTGCTGATTTAAAAAAGATAAGACAAATAGGTGATAAAAATGTTAGTCAAAGACAAATGTAAGGTGCCTAATCCAAGGTGAGTGAATATAAATAATCTTTGAGAACTTAAGACAATAATATGAACACTAAAGGAATGACCTATGAAAAATGTTCCTTCTAATTTAGAAAATAAACTCTCCCTAAGATATGCAAGCTATGTTTTTGTATTTTTCTAGGCCAAAATGATGACTATGAAAAGCAAATAAAGGTTACAAATGCAAGATACCAATTACCTTTGTATGCTAACCACTAGAGAGGTACATGTTCTAAAAAGAGAATGATTGGGATATGGTTTAGAAATAGAGGAATTTACAAAAATAGAAATTCATGAGCAAGAGAGGTACAAGTACATAATGTCCCTCATTCATTACTAAACATGTAACAAAATAACATTATGTAGGAACCTTAAATTTTTTTGTCATCGATACTTTCCTACTAGATTTAAGCCATAAATAGATTCAGTCCTTACCTGGAATTACCCTCAAATGATGGAGAGATGCTTTCTTTATCCTAGAACCTCAATTTCTCATTCAGTTGTGTTGCTCAGTACCTTGCAACCAAATACAATAAAATCATGATCAATTAGCATTACAAAAGATGTTGAAAAGTTTCAAGATATGTTCCAATTTTGTTGCATTGCTGATTGTCTTAGGATCTAAAGTATTATAACAACTTTAAGAAGACTAAGATCAACATGTTACCAATATGGTTGCATTTAGCAGAGATCAATTTTAGTGAATGAAGGCATGCCACATTTCAACAAAGGTAACAAAACATTACTTTTAATAACATCAAAATGTAGAATGTATCAATAGTCAAAATAAAGAACTCATCGGTAGAACTACAATGTAAATAGTGAAGAAACACCTTTTCTTTTGAACTGAGACCAAAATCTAGCAATTGTTGCTTTATCTTGTTCTGGATTCATATTATTAGGCATGGGCTTTCTTCATAGGCAAATATTTGGGTTATAAAATTATACCAAATATAAACATACAAGCATTAGTAGTATCTTCTATATAATAATAATAATAATAATAAATTATTATTATCTCTTTAGTAAGCATGGCATCTAAACAAATCAAATGAATTATACAATTTAAATAGATATATAATAATAAGAAAATCTTTCATTAAAAAATATCAAAGTAGAGGCATAGATCGCAAGGGTGCAACAAGAGACAAAATATATATATCGTTGAATCCTAAATGAATTAGTGACTATAAAATATTTTCTTTGGTTGCTAGTAGAAAATATATAATCATTGTTGAATCCTAATTGAATAAGGTTTTCTTTTTTAATGGTGTATGATGATCCACAATTCTAGATGAGTATCAATGAAGTTAGTTTCATATGTTTACAACAATGCACTACAATTATCATTTCAAAGAATGTGTTAGAATTCTTTAGAATAACTGAGAAGCAGGGGTGGGGGGTGAATCAATTATCCAAGGTCTAAATGCCCTAATAATACTTTTTCTCAAATTATAGTGAGCCCATAAACTTTTCATCCATCCAAACTTAAATCAATCATCTTAGCAAATTACAGTAAATCAATATGCAAGATCAACACATGACACAGTGATTTACGTGGAAACCCAATTTGGGAAAAACCACCAGTAACATGCTACTTGATTCTCACTCTTCTAAAGTGATGCCCTGTTAAAAGCCTGCCCTATTAAAGGCTTACAACACACTGTTAAATGTGACCTTGTTAGAGGATTTCACCATACTGTTAGGAACGGGCTTGATCAAAGGACTTTAGAACATTCACTTGGAATGTCACCCTGTTAAAGGATTTACAAGATGGCTATTAAACCAACCTAAGTCCATAGGATTTTAAACTATCTGTTACAATTGCTAGAGAGTAACAATAATGACTTTTTGATTTGATACAACTTACAACATATTTTGTAGATTTCAGATCACTCTTCAGTTCAATCCGTTTGCTTAGCTTTAATCACTTCAGCTCTAACAGCTTGTCATCTCAAACTTCGTTTCCTTGAGTCTTCTTACTCATCATACCAATGCAACCATATCTGTGGTCATATGTTGAAGCAGAGTAACTGTGCTTTCTTACTCCTTAGCACCTCCTTCAACACTTTATGCTTTCATGCTTGACCTCCTCTTCTTTGCTTCATGACTTTATCACTCCTTAAATAGAAATCTGGATTGTCTTTGCCGCTCGATTCTCTTTCTCCAACTTTAGGGTTTCAAATGGATTAAGTAGGATACAATTTATCTACCCCATATCTTGTTCTTATCTAGAAACTTCATCTATAGTCCAATTGTATTCTAAAAAATGTTCTACATGGTGTTCTGTGCCACCAGCTCATCACTCTTATCTTCTATTTAATTCACAAAATTCTAGATAACAACCTTGTCGGCTTAGATCTGAAGAATCTTTGATTTTAGAAATAATGCAACAACTCAGCATTATTGGTTTACTGATGCTCGACATCTCTGTGTTACTCGACACTTGTATTTGCTCGCCACCTAAATCTACTCGGCACCTGTATCTTGCTCGGCACTTGATTCTTGCTCGACATCTATATCTTGCTCGACATTTGAAGTTCACTCGGCATCTTAAGTTTACTCAGCATCCGAAGTTGAACTTGCTTGGCTTCAACTAGGAATTTGTTCGACACTAACTAGCTTGCTCGACTCTCTCTCTAATGAACTTAGTTAGGCTTTACAAATGACTTAGCTAAAACCTTACATCTTTGATATGTTTCAGTGTGCTCATTCTCTGTGTCTTAGAGTATGTCATCAATACACTTTTTTTTTATCAATAGCTTAGCTGATCCTTGTACTTCATTACAACATCATAACTTTAACCTTTCTCTAGGTGTTCTAGTGACATCTTATTGATTGCCTCCTCCTTGTCAATCAACCAATTGATAGTATTTGGATCACTAAAGCAATTGCCATTCCTGCAAATAGCAAGTTTGACATCAATGACAAAACAATGATTGAGAACATTCTTTACCAGTTCCATTACTTTTTATATATGATCTCTTCAGTCATTTCCAACAATCTCCCTCATGATCTTTTCAATCATTTCTAACAGAATGTGTTATATCTTCATTAGCCATACTTCCTTGTAATGAATTTATGTTTTATCTTATCTTGAAGAAGCAATGTTTAGTCTATAATTCTATTGCATCTTTCCCTAAGGTTGCACACCTTATCGTAAAAGTCAAGTTAGGATCAATGAGATTCCTTGATCTAGAGCCTAAAATTATGTAGCTAGTGTTCATATAGTGAGAGAGTTTTCACTGTGGGTTTTCCCACATTGAATATTTTTTATTTAAAAATCTTATTATTATTATGTGTTGAATGTTGTATTTCTATTATTTACTTATGTACATATAATGAATGGTTGATAAATTTATATGTTTCAATATAGGTTGATTTATTTCCCCAAAGCATCTATAGTTGTTCAAATATTGTGGTGCAGGGGCACCCCTCAAAGCTCTTAAAGCCAAAGACCTCTTGAAGGCTCCCAACATGGAAGAATATGTGAAAACACCAATTAAAGTTAATTGGCATGTGTTAGAGCCAATAATGGCATATTGTATGGTTAATAGTGCAAGAATGATAAAATGTCCTAAGGGGCTTGATAAGGAACTTAGGACCAAATAATGTAATGGATGACCAATAGTGTCATATGGGGTTAATTAAATTAGGAAAGGGTTAATAGAATTTTTATAAACAATAAGGGATAATTTGAGATCCATATTTAAAATTTTAAGGTTTAAAGTGATTAGAAAGTTGTAAAACATAAAATTGTAAATTTAAATTTATAAATCCTAATAGCTAGTAGCAATTTGGAAGGAATAGAGGAACCAAATGGAAAAGTGGGTAGATTCATTATATCCTACCTAACCTTAAAATGGATGATTGTGGTTAAGCAAAAAAAGATCTAAATTCTCTATATATAAAAATAGTTGGCTAGAAGCAAAGGTCATCATGTGCGAGAACGTAAGGAAGACAAGGAGTCTAGGGTATTGCTTCATTTAGTGGCCAAACAAAAGTGATTGAAATTGGCATGCAAAGCAAGAAGGCTTAAGAGTATGAATGCTTGAAGGGTGAATAAGCAATAAGAGATGAAGTGTGTAAATACCAAGAATAATGGAGGAGTAAAAAAAAGATCTATAATTTGCAAGTGAGTTGGAATTTGTTATCAAATCAAACCTTACTGTTACTTTCTAATCATTGTATTAGTTTAGGGTAAATCCTTTGTATTAAGGCTGATCTAACAGTTATTTGTAAATCCTTCAATTAGGTGACATTATAGTGGAATGGTCTAAATTCATCTAACAAGGCTCACTCCTAACACGGTGATTAAAATATTTTAACCAGATCACATTTAATAGTGTGTATTGTAACCTTTAATAGGGTTGGCCTTTCATAGTGCATCACTATAGAAGAGTGATAATTAGTAGCATGTTACTGGTGGTTTTTTCCAAATTGGGTTTCCAGATAAAATCTTTGTGTTGAATTGCATAAATATTCATATGTTGTTTCATGTTTACATTTAGTTGTTTTGATCTAGGACAATAACCTATAATGTTTAATTATTGTATGATCTAACAGATGCATGCATGATAAGATTTTATGGATATGGGTTTACTAAGCATTGAAAAATTTTATTTGTACATCTGGACCGTGGATAACTAATTCAACCCCCTCTCAATTATTCTAAAGAATTATAACAATTGGTATCAGAGCGTCATAGTGCTTAAGAGGACTAGTTTGAAGGTACTAGAAGCAAAAGATCAAGATGTCCAAAAGAGAGGTACCCAAGCTTAAAAAGGAGAACTTTCCTACATGGAAAATTATGATGAAGCTACACCTAGGAGGTCTTGGAAACCATGTACAATCTACCATAACCACTAAGCATGTTGACCTTGTTAAAGGCCTAATTGTCAAGGATTTGAAAAAGAAGAAAGAGTACAATCGGGCAATGTTGGAGATTGCATCTACCCTAAGCTACATCAAGCTTGATGACATCAAGGAATGTGATACTGCTAATAAGATGTGGGTGCTATAGAAAAGATCTATGGAGGAGACAAAAATGTACTAAGAGCCAAATCTAAAAGTTTAATAGGTAAGTTTGATGATATGAGAATGCAAGAAGGTGAGAATATAGTTCAATACTGTGTTAGAGTAAAAGAAGTAGTAAATGCTATTAGAGGAGCAACTAGTAAGATTGAAGATGAGATTGTAATCAGAAAAGTGCTAAGAACCCAATTGTCCATCTATGCTATTAGAGTTTCTGACATACAAGAATTGAGGTGTACACCTGGTAATGATCTGACCCTTGAAGGATTGATAGGTAAACTCACTACTTTTGAACTCTCTAATTTTGATAATTTTAAATCTAGGAATGTTGAATCTACTTTCAAAGCTAAACTATCATTAAAAGAACCTAAAGAGAAGAAGAAAAGGATCAAATATGTTTCTAGTGATAGTGATATAAATGAGGAAGATGTAGAACAACTTGAAGCATTGCTAGCAAGGAAATTTCATAGAGGTAAATTTTTTTTCAAAGGTAAGTTACCTATCATGTGTTTTAATTGTAATGAGGTTAGTCATTTTATTGCTAGTTGTCAAGAGAATAAGAACAATAGAGGTGAACACAAATACATGAGTAAAAGAGATGAGGAAAACAAAGATTACAAATATAAAAGCAATAAGTCTTGCTACATTTCTGAAGAGGAAACCAAAGATGGATCTGACGACCATGATGATGAAGTGGTATATGTTGCAATGAAGGATGATTCTAACGAGGATGAGCAACTGCACTAGTATCTAATGTGAACAAGAGTAATAGATAGATCATTGATAGTGGGTGTTCACATCACATGACCAAAGATTAAAGTAAGTTCATTACCCTTGATTAAAATGATGAAAATAGTGTAAGGTTTGGTAATGATGCACCCTGTCTGATAAAAGGAAAAGGATCTATCAAAATCATAGAAAAGATCATGTGTGATAATTCTTATTATGTAGAATTACTTAAGAATAATTTGTTGAGTGTGTCACAACCAAATAATTCAAGTTGCAAAGTTGAGATTGAGACTAAGATAACAAAGATCTATGACTCTAATGGGAAACTAATTGGGAAACATGATCAGATTAGAGGTAATCTATTTTATCTTGGTATGAATGATGCTACTTGTCTCGTTGTAGAATTTGATGATGTGTGGTTATAGATCAAGAGGTTAGGTCATGTTAAAATTGATAACTTAGTAAGAATTAGTAATGTGAAAAGAGTCAAAGGTTTTCCTAAACTGAAGAAACCTAAAAATATGATATGAAAACAATGTCAACAAGGAAAAATAACAAAATCTAGTTTTAAAAGTAAGACTCACACCTCTAAAGAAATTTTGGATATTCTTCATACTGACTTGTGTGGACCAATTGATATGAAAAGCTACAAAGGTGACAAGCCCATTATCCTATTTGCTGATGATTCTTCTAGGATGATGTTAGTTATAATTCTGAAACAAAAATCTGACGCTTTCCAAATGTTTAAGTGGTACTTAGCTAGAGTTGAAAAGGAGACAAGAAAAAGCTTGAAATGTCTGAGATCTGACAGAGGTGAAGAATTTACATCAAATGAGATTGAGATGTTCTGTAATGAAAGAGGAATCAAAAGACAGACTTTTGCACTTAGGACCCCTTCAAAAAATGAAATTGATGAAAGGAAGAATAGATCTGTAATGAACTATGCTAGGATAGTCATGATGGAGAATAATGTTGCCTTGAAATACTGGAGAGAGGTTATAAGTATAGTTTTCTATACCTTGAATCATGTGCAAGTCAAGAAAGGTACTCATTGAACACCTTAAGAATTATGGTATAGATACTCACCTAATGTAAAATATTTCAAGGTATTTGGAAGGAAGTGCTACATTCTTAAGGATTTTAGGAATAAAAATTAGATGCTAAAGGTGAAGAACACATATTCTTTGGATATTACATAATAATTAAAGCATATAAGTGTTTAAATACTAACACTAACAAAATTATGGAAAGTGCAAATGCAAAGTTCAATGAATATACAGATGTACATGAAGTTGAACCTATGAAGGAACCTAAAGAGTGCAAATCATTTGTATACTTTTATGACGGTATTTGATGAGGCCAATTATTGCCTCTATTTTGTATTAATTTTAATACTCTATTTTTAATACTGCTAGGACATTTGTGAACTCATAACCAGTTGAACTTATGATAAAGTTTAGGTAGAACTGTTAAACCATGGGTAGAAAGTTATGTCATGTTTTGCCAATATTATACATATAATGGATTATTTCATATAACCATCTAAATATGTGTTGTAATAGCTAGATTTAGTTTGATTATTCTTATTTGCATAATATTTTTGCATCGCAACTAACTTTCTAAGAAAGGAAGAAGCTAGAGAGTGGTCGACAACATTCAAGAAGGAGCATCAAGGCCCAACTGCAGTGGAAGAATCATTATGACACCAAAAGAGATGGCTATTCCAAAGGAGGAGTCATTATTCTATGAATGTAGGGATGAAGTGTTGTTATATTCCCTCTACGTTTACTATTGTGTTGAATTGGTCGCCCAGACTTTATTACTTATTTTGCGGGCTGTTATATTTCTCTCTTCTTCTCTGGTGGATCTTTAGTCAATTTGTTTCCTTTTCTATTTTAGAATAAGTTTCGATCTTCTATTTATAGGTATTGGATTGATAGTTTAAAAATGTTGGAAAAAGTTTATGGAAAAATGTTGTTGTCTCTTGTAGCAAGTTATCTATAGTTTTTTGTACTGTTCTTATGTAAGGAGTTTTTGAAATATAATGAAGTAATTCTTGGTTTACATTATGTGTTAGTAGATTAGTAGAAGCCAACCATGGGGGGACAATTTGGAGGTGGATTAGATTAGAGTAGTGTAGATTTACTTCCAACATTTCCAGTATTTCAAATAGAAGTCACAGATTCTTCCTGTAGCATTGTACTTTGTGAATGTTCTTGCAGCATCTATAAGAGCAATTATAGTGGATGATATATATTGAAATATAGGTTAGCATAGAGTTGCATTTCTATAATTCATTTCAGTAAGGAGTTAAGTGTGTTACTTTCCTGTAGCACTAGTCTAGGTTCTTTATATGGAAATTACTTTCCTACAACATAAGCATAATGTCTCTTCAAGGAACCTAGTGCACATATCGTGCCGACCATTTCAAGTATACGTCCCTGGGTTGAGAAATTAAATGCACCTCATAGTGGGAGAAGTAATACTTAGATTGAATAAACTATTCCTAAGTAAGGCTTTGGGCCTGATTATCACACACCTATTGTGAGGTAGACCATTTTTGGCACTGTTTTTGGGGATGGTGTCAAGCTAGGAACATCTTTTTGAGTCTTAGTTTTTTTTTATAGCTAGTTTTTTAAAATAGAGATTTGCAGTCCTAAAAATTGCTTCACAAGCATGGAGAATTCAATTGCATGCATCAAGGAGGAAGATGATGAGAGGAATATGGAAGATTTCTTCTACAAGGGCTTGTTAATTTGAATGATGAAATTGAAGAAGTTGAGTTGCCTTTTAGGACGCAAGTCCTTATTTTCCTATAGCATCCTCCTCTAGAGCAGAATCTTTGGATATAAGTGGTCTTTAGCCTTTTGCTAAAATCTTGGCCAACTTTATTGATAGTTCTAGTCCAAATCCACCTATTGTTAATAATCCCATAGCTAATGCTCCTTTTTAGCAGAAACCCCATAATCAAATACCTCTAGTAATGGCACATCCTACTTTTCCATTTCCTCTCTCGAGCCTTATAAATAATGCTAATCTCAAAAATATACCCACAGTTGCTCTATGAAGTTTTATGGCTTTCTAACTGAGGATCCTTATACTTTCTTATTTGAGTTTGACATATTTTATCGTAGCTTTGACTGCAACACTGATGCCCATAAACTCAAGTTGTTTCTAGTAACACTAAAAGAATCATCCTTATGATGGTTCATGGGCTTAGGAGCTAATGCAACAGGTACCTGGGATGAGATGTAGACCTTATTTTTGGAGAAATAAAAAGATTACTACAAGGGGAGTGATTCAAGGGGAGATGCCATTTTTAGAATGTCACAAAAGGAGGAAAAAACATTGGAAGACTATGTTTCAATTTTTTTGTACACACTGTAGAAGAACCCCCAGCATGTACCTAGCAGAGGATTCATAGAAACTAGTCTTCTTGAAAGGGGTAAATGATAATTTTCTAGAAGCATTAGACCTAATGGCTGGTGACAATATATACCAATCTTCTAGAGATGATCTCAAGAAATTTTTTCTTAACTATTCAAGTTTAACTGTGAAGAAAGGCAGAGGGTACCAGTTCATAATCACTAAAGGGATCAGTCTAAAATTTCAAAGATCAAGATATCTAATTTACTCTTAGATTTCAAGAAGGACATCATAAATGATGTTGCTACACATCTCGACACTATGATTGCAAAGAAGAAGCATGCAGAGGCTGAATCATGATTGGTGGAGTACTGTCCTCATTGTCACAAATAAAAGCAAGACTGCACATGTAAGCTAGTAGCCAACCTAGAGAGTCAACATTTTCCATCTGAGTACATGAAGATAGATGGGGACAATGATCAAGTTTTCTTCATTCCTCAACATTGACCATGGGCTTCAAGACAAGGTATGTCTCAAGGTCCTCTGCAAGTTTCAAATCCTTACAATAATCAGTAGCAAAACCAAAGTTATCAAAATCATTCTCATTACTCCCAACCTCCCTAGAAAAACTAGCAAAACAACCAGTGGCTTAATTAGAAAAATAATCAATGGAAAAACTAGCAAAACAACTAGTGACCTAATCAACAAAATAAATAGTGGCAAAATTGACAGAATCAATGCCAACCACTGCAAGGAAATTGGCATCAAAATAATCAATGGAGGGGGCCTCCACAGTGGCCTAACCAAAATTTTGGTAACCTATAACTACTGCCTCCAATACAACCACCTATAATAATGCCACTTCCTACACTAAATAATGTTAATCCTAAGCCAACCCAATTGCTTGCTCAATCTCAGCCAAATCCAAACAATAAGCAACAATAGTAGCAAACTTACACTACTGATACTTAGCAGTGCCCTACTTATTCACTAGATATATCTAATATCCACTTGAGATCTGGTACAACTCTACCTACACTAGAATATCTTATTATCATGGATGTTCCAGACACTCTTGCAATACCACTTCTAGAAGCTACACTTCCAAATACCAGCCCACCAATTGATGTACCCAATAAGACTACTAAACACACTTCAATGAATCCTCCCTTTCCACATAGGCTAAATAAAGAGAAATATATATCCCAAGAGGAAGAGACATTTGATATTGTTTAGCAGTTGAAAATCATGCACATCCAAATCCCTCTGTTCCAAGCTATCAAGGATATCCGTCTTTATGGAAAGGCTATTAAGGAAGCATTCCTTAAGAAGCCAAGGTGGAAGAAAAAAGATCCTTAGATATTCCATGTTGTCAGGTAATTAGCAAATATCATGTTAGGGAAGGTAGTGATACCAAAGTATTTAGATCGTGGTAGTCCACTAGTTAATCTGATCATAAATGGATAGGTTGTGAAAAATGCTTTAGTTGATTTGGGAGTAGAAATAAATGTGATGAGTAAAGATAACATGCATAGGTTATGAATAGAAGGCTTAAGGACAATTCCCACAATGTTACAACTTTTTGATAGTGTTAGAAATAGATAATACGGAGAGGGGGGGTAAATCAATATTTTCAATCTTTTTGCCCACAACTAAATATTATTAATTACTTTGCCAAATGCATAAGAAAGTAACCAATAATGCTAAACAATATAAAAAACCATACATAAAGAGAGCTCATAACACCATATTTGTTAACTAGGGAAACCCTAGCCAAGGGAAAACCCTAGTGGGGATGAAACCCACTAGATGATTCACCATATAAAGAATTGGGTTAAGGATATTGACCCTATTAGGAGTCTATGAAGAATGTATAGTGTCTCGAGTCCCTATTAGGAGACTAGGCCTTGTTAGAAGACTCAACCCTAGTAGGAGTTGGTAGATCATATCAAAATGTGTGCAAGAAGATCCCACAATCCTAACATGCAACTATATAGTTAAATTCTTCAAAGTAATAGATATACATAAAATATTGGATCACATGTTGTACTTCACAATTCTTCTAATCATCAAATCTTCATACAAGCCTTTAGTAAATTGTAGACAATCATTCCTCTAGTTCACTTAATGTTGTAAACAAGTATTAACTATGCATATATCAACTTGCATTATATCTCACATTATCATATCACATCATATCATATCAAATCATATCACATATTCTTCCTTTTATTATTTTTGCAAATGGAGTTCTTTACTTATATTAAACATATTAATAAATCCTTCCTTAGTTAGCTCACATATCATCCTTAGAGTTGGCTCATCAAGATTTAATAATCAAAAAAATTAATTAAGTCATGCAACTCAATTTGCTAACATGCTATGTTCTATACTGTGAAGTATTTGCATCAATATTTCCTTCATAACTTGAACTTAGTTATCCGTACATACACGCACATTGGTACACATCATCAAGATGATGTCATACATCACTAGTCAATAGTGCAAGATAATATTCTTAAGGAATATTCTATTATCAATAGAACTCATCGTGTTGATGTATCATTGTCCAATACTTAGATAATTTTCCATCACAAATAATCATAACTGAACTATAAAACATATATTTACATAAATGACAACCACATATCTCATCTAATCTAACTGATTGGCCATATTGCCAACAAATAGTTCAACTGTCACTCCAAATGGTCTCATAGAAGATGTGATAGTGACTTTAGATTTATGTGAATACCCTACTAATTTTCTTATCCTATCACCTAAAGTAAAACTTGTTGGCTATCCTGTCATATTAGGGAGACACTAGTTAGCTACCATTGATGTTAAAATTAATTGCATATTAGGTAATATGACAATTTCACATGGTCAAGCCATAAGGAAGCTAGTGCTATATCCACCTGCCCAACCCCAACTAGACTTGGGAGAACCTATTTTTCCAGATTTAAGGGATGAAGAGGAAGAGTTGAATTTTGTATCATAGCTCATGATATTGAATAGGCACTCTTTTCTGAAAATGTAGGAGGAAGATGATGTAATACAGAGCATTCATACCAATGAATGTATAGTGGCTAGAGATATTGCTAAGAGTTTTTTCTTAAAGCTATATACCTATGAAGATTGTGTCTACCTAGCAAGCCCTGAGATAATTGATCAATTATTACCAAGTGAAGTAGCTACAAGTCTAGGACCAGAAGTGTCAATGGTAGAGTTAAAAACTAATGTGGAACTTTCTCCTAGTCATAATCTCCATGTAAACAACAAGTTGTCCCAATCACAATTGGGATTGTCAACCAAGCTCCTCAATCATCATGAAAAAGCCTTTGCTTGTGATTATGGGGATATGGTAGGACTAAGCCCTAAATTCTACATCCATAGGATCTACATCAATGATGGAAGCTTTCCACTGCATCAGCCTTAGAGGAGAATAAATCTAGCATTATGCGAGATAGTTAAGACTGAGTTGTAGAAGTTGTTGGATGTTGGATTCATCTATCCAATCTTTGATAGTAAATGGGTATCACCATTAGTTATTGTACCTAAGAAAGGAGGTAGGTGGAAAATATGTGTAGATTATAGAGAGTTAAATAATACCACAGAGAAGAATCACTTTCCTTTGCCCTTTATTGACCAAGTTTTGGATACTTTGGCTGGAAAGAAATACTTCTCATTTCTAGATTGATATATGGTTACAATTAGATAACTATTGCTCCAAAAGATCAAGATAAGACCACATTTGCATGTCCTTGGGGTACCTATTCTTATTTGTATTAACATTTGGTTTATGCAATGCACCTACTACTTTTTAGAGATTTTTAATCAACATGTTTGCTAACATATCACATGATTACATGGAGATATACATGAATGACTTCACTATGTTTGGTGTCACATTTGAGAAAGCCCTAAAGAACTTGGAGGAAGTACTAATCCGATGTGAAGAACACAACCTCTCTCAATAGTGAGAAATTATTTTTGATGATGCCAGAAGGCATAGTCTTGGGACATTTTATCTCTGAAGTTGGAATCTAGATAAACCATGCAAAAATAGAGGTAATTCTCACACTCCCTATTTCCACAAAGAAAAAAGAAGTCAAATATTTCCTAGGACATGCTAGATATTATAGGAGGTTTATCCAAACTTTTAGTCAGATAGCTAGTCCTCTATATACTTTGCTTGCCAAAGAGGCTGAATTTGCCTCGAAAAAGGAATGTGATGACTTCTTTCGGCAACTCAAGTCACTGTTGACAACTGCACCAATACTTAGGGGTCCTAATTGGACTTTACCTTTTCAAATACATATAGATTCTTGTAACTATGCCATAGGTGTAGTCCTAGGACAAAAATCTCAAAACCTTAAAAATGTAATCTACTATATCAGTAAGAGCCTTCATGGACTAGAGTTAAACTATACAATGACTGAAAAAGAACTATTAGCAATAGTTTATGCTCTAAGCAAATTCCAGCATTATGTAATTGGTTATCCCTTTTTTTTTTTGTACTGACCATGCAACAATTATCTCATGAACAACCTGTCATCGTAGGTAGGTTAGCAAGATGGCTATTTCTTTTGTAGGAATTTGGTATCACAATCATTGACAAACCTAGGAAAGAAAATGTGGTAGTTGATTATCTATCCACAATCCACCATGGTGAAGAAGTTACTACTTTGATAGATGATACATTTTTAGATGAGAACTTATTTCATATTGCTATCCAAACCCCATGGTATGCAGACATAGCTAATTATATTGCAACTAACAAAAATGCCTACACATTTCTCTTACAAGGATAGGAGGCTTTTTGTAGAGAAAAGCTTCCATTTCTCTTGGATTGATAACACATTATTTTACACTGGACCTGATCAAGTTATGTAGAGATGTGTGCGAGAAGATGAGATATACGACATTTTACATGTATGTCATAATCAACTATGTGGGTGGCACTTTGCAACAAAAAGAATAGTGTTGAAGATTTTAGCAACTAGTTACTATTGGCCTACACTTCATAAAGATGTAGCTAGTTATACATGAAAGTGTGATAAATGTCATAGGATGGTCCAACCAACAAGATTAGATGAAATTCCTCTCAATCCACAGGTGTTGGTAACACCATTTGACAAATGGAGCATGGACTTCATTGGTGCAATAGATCCTCCATCCAATAGAAATCATACATCCTCGTATACACAAACTGCCTGACAAAATGGGTCAAATTCAAAGCCACAAAGCATGCCCATGACCATAAAGTTTGTGAATTTTTGTATGAAGAAATATTTATTCAATATGGCATACCCAGAGAACTTGTTACTGACTAGGGTGCTTAAATCACTTCCAATATGATAATAGGACTCATGAAGGAATATAATATTAGAAATCAAAAATCAAGCCCCTATCATCCTCAAACTAATGGACAAGAAAAAGTTACAAATTGGGAGATACAAGCCATCTTGACAAAGACAATTCATTTGCATCGTAGAGATTAGAGTAGTAGACTATCATAAGTAGTCTGGGCATATCAAACAACATGGACGACCACCACAAGGTTCACACCATTTGAACTATTGTATGGAAAAGTAGCAATGCTACCCATTGAATTTGAACACAAAAATTTAAGAACAATGCTGGAGTTAAACATTGATTTTCCTACAGCACAGATAAAGCACTTACTACATCGTAATTATTTGCATGAAATGTGCTAGTCTACCTTGGAATGCACATAAAACATACAGAAACAAAGGAAATAATGTCATGACTCCCACATTAAGAGTAAGCAATTTAAAATTGGAGATTGAGCATTACTTTATGATTTTAGATTTAGAGAAATATCATGCAAGCTACATACACGATGCCTGGGTCCTTGTGAAATAAGCCATGTATTTGCAAATGGAGTAGTCTAGTTAACCACAATCAATCCAATACACTTCAAGTTATCAGTCAATGGACATAAGATAAAGTTGTATCACCAACCCCAAATGAAAGAAGACTTCTTGTAGCAATTTAACAGCCAGTTTCAAATGAACAAGTAACACTTATTGCAATAGAGGGTGCAAACCTTCTTCCTGCAGCTCATCAATAAGAATTCCTTCGAGCATGCCCATAATAAAAACTTTATGTCTACATAAAGTTCAATTCTCTATTCAATTTCTAAATTCTTCTTTTTCAACTCATTTTATTTCTTTCTCTACCACCCATTCACCTTCCATGTCATCATTTTTCTATGCTTTCAATAATATGACGAGTCTACTGATGTATGTTGTCACTGTCATTCTTTCACTCTAGCCACCTTTATTTGGCATGTGCAATGATCAAATTAATAGGTATAAGCTTTTCAAATTTCATTCATTTTTAGTGCATATATTTAGTTTGTTATATCTACTATTGCATTAAATATATTATTGTGGCATTATGTTAGTTTTGTACCTCATGCCAAGTATGTCAAGTGAGGACACTTGTCCATGTTTTGTAGGGGGCAGGGAAGGTTACTAATTCCAAATGACATTTCTATTTACTCATTAAAGATCCTCAAATCTATACTTTCTCTTTGTTTGATTAAAATCCAGTTGCCATACTATGCAAGTGTCAAGTGTAGTACCTTTATTCCCAAATAATCCCTCATTGTTAGACTAAGATGTGAACCGAATTAAATTTTGAAGTAATTCTCACATATATATGATTTATTCTATTAAAACCACATTATTATTCATGAAAAAATGCTCTAAGAATGTAAAAAGGATCTTTAGTTTTATAAAGAAGAAGTCTAAAATTCACAAAAGGGAAGAGGGTAATTGTTGAAAATAGAGTAGAGGTTGAGATTAGTAAGCACAAATGGGAGGTTAGTTGTAGTGAGATGAACCAGTAGATCATAGTTTTTAACTTTTTGATGTAGAAGTAGTAAGAAGATTCAATGCATGTGGCTAGCTAGGATATTTCTTGAAATTAATGAAGTTTTATGAAGAGGTAGCTATTGAATTCACAAATACATTTGAGGAAGGTGAAACAACATTATGGGGATTGACAGTTGTTGCCAAAAAGGAATGAATAGTGGAAGTAACTAGGCTGCCAATAGTAGGGGAACACTACCCCAATGAGCACGATGCCAGATTAGCTAGGGCCTAGTTTTCCCTACTAGGTGACCATCCATTGGAGATTACTAAGCAGGGGTGCAAAAGAATGTCTATTCCTCCACCATACAATGAGTTGGCCATGCATATTATCAGGTATTTTACCTATGAAGGGAGATTTTCTAATTTGCACACACATCATTTTAAGTTACTCAGTTATGGAAGGCATAATCTTCGAGTAAATATCCTCAATTTCTTGTTCAATATGTTATGCATTAGTGCTAAGTAAACCCAGAAAGGAAAGGACAATTTTGTTACTCACCATGCCCTAATTAAATTTCCCATAGAAAGATCTCTTAGGGACATCTCTCCTATGGCATGGGTAGAATTTCTCTAGCATAAAACCCTACAACCTTAGGTTGGCCCTAATGTGAAACCTAGCCAAGATAATGCAGTCTCCATTGACACAACTATTGAGCAAGGCACCCAAGGTGCGAAAACCAAAAATGTGCAAGAAAATGTGTCTTTAACCGCTCAAATGAGAAATGTACCTATTTCTACCTAAGAAAAAAGAAAATGGAAGTTACAAGAAGAAACTTTGGTTCCTACAGTAGAAAAACAAAACCCTATAGTCTCAAAATAGAAGAAAATAAAGTTAGTTCCTGTAGTAGCTACTCCTGTAGTAGAGACACCAAAGAGGGTTAGCAAGAAAAAGGTTATGATTCTTGAAGAAATCCTTGTACAAAGAAGCCCTAAAAAGAGAGGATAAATTCGTAAAGTGCCCTTAGAAACCCAGTCCACTTTACCTAAATAATCTGATAAAGAACCTCTTGTACAAGTTATCCCAAATGATTCCCCCAATCAACCTAAAATCCTAAATCTTCATGATAAATGTAAAATTGAGATGAACGAATGCCAAAATGATTCCCAAGTAAGCCAATAGGATACCCCAAGCAGTGAAGAAGAAGAAGACCCAATAACTAGCTAGCTTGTTCAAAAACTGCCCTAGTTTCCTATACAAAAACATGGATTATAAGCTTCTTGGAATGCTCATGGAGGGAACAGAGGAAGAAAAATAATTGAGATGAAGAAAGTGGCCTGATTACCTTACACATGCTTCTTTTTTAGACATGTATTAACAACAACCCTATAGAAAAAGAGAAAAAGAAAATGAAGAAGGTAATAATAGACCAAGGTGAAGAAATTGTAGAATTAAAAGAGCAATTGGCAAGACAAAAGAAAAAGAAGGATCAGGCCTATAAGTTGGTTGACAAAATAATTACTTGTAGGCTGCCATCTAGGATCTATACCATCTATTTAAAAGAGCAATTCCTCTTATTCTAGTTGATGATGACCCTCAAAGATATAGATACAAAATTCAGGTTAGCTCAGGAATTTTATGGCTTATACCAAACCCTTCCATCATGGCAGCAAAATTTACTATGTGAATTGTATACACATAATTTCATTATCCCTACAGAAACTCAATGAAACCCTCTACTTTATATAGGGGATATACACCTTAGGGCTCTAATGTCTTAGATACACAATGAGGCCAACTTTGATAGATGACTAAACAATTATAGAGAATAGGAAAGAACAAAACCCCTACCATTTAGAGTAGAAAGCAATACACCAAAAGAAGTCATTAGGGATTGGTTTAGGTTGACCTATGGAGATGTTCAGAATAAAAGTGTATGTAGAGAATGACAACATGCCTTACTTTTTCTTTCAAAGACCCATGGCTAGTGTTAGAAGTAGATGGAGTAGACTACCCAAGGGATTTAGAAGGTTAGAACCACACAACCCTATCAACCTTGAGGAAACCCTTCACTACACACAAAAATACATGTAATTGGGAAGACAAATTAGATAAGAACTTTGGTGTCCATTAATGATGCAATCACCCATGCTCCTTTGACCCCTGTATGACATCAACTCTAAATGACTTGACAGGTTGCAAGAGGATCACATGAGGGAAGTCTGAGAAAGAACAAGAGGTTTCTACTACACTTTTAGGAGTCACAGGTGAGGGAAGACTGAGATTGGAGACTTTCGACCAATTGCCAAAAGATGCAATGCTTGAGGACAAGCATTAAACTTACCAGGGGACAAATGATGTGGCCAATTATTGCCTCTATTTTATATTAATTTTAATACTCTATTTTTAATACTACTAGGACATTTGTTAACTTGTAACTAGTTGAACTTATGATAAAGTTGAGATAGAACTGTTAAACCATGGGTAGATAGTTATGTCATATTTTTCTAATATTATACATATAATGTAGTATTTCATATAATCATTAGAATGTGTATTCTAATGTATAGATTTAGTTTGATTATGCTTATTTGTGTAAATATTTCTGCATCACAACTAACTTGCTAGGAAAGTAAGAAGATGGAGAGTGGTCAATAGCATTCAAGAAGGAACTCAAGGCCCATCTATGGTGGAGGAATCATTATGGAACTAGGAGACATGGCTACTACAAAGGAGGAGCCATTATTCTAAGAATGCAAGGATGAACTGTTGCTATATTCCCTCTGTGTTTACTATTGTGCTGAATTGGTTGCCCAAACTTCATTGCTTATTTTGTGGGTTGTTATATTTCCTTCTTCTTCTCTGGCAGATCTTCAGTCAATTTTTTTCTTGTCTAATTTAGAATAAGTGTCGATCCTCTATTTATATGGATTAGATTGATAGTTTGAAAAGGTTGGAAAAAGTTTATGGAAAAATGTTGTTGTCTCTTGTAGCGAGTTATCTGCAGTTTTATGTATTGTTCTTATGTAAGGAGTTTTTGAAATACAATGAAATAATTTTTGGTTTACATTCTATGTTAGTAGATTAGTAGAAGACAACCAAGGGGGACCACTTGGGAGGTCGATTTGATTAGAGTATGTAGATTTACCTCCAACATTTCCAGTATTTCAGATAAAAGTTACAGGTTCTTCCTATAGCATCATACTTAATGAATATTCTTGCAGCATTTGCAAGAGAATTTATAGTGGATTTTCTGGGTTAAAATATAGGTTAGCATAGAGTTGCATTTCTAGCATTCATCTTAGTAAGGAGTTAAGTGTGTTACTTTCCTGCAACACTAGTGTAGGTTCTTTATATGTAGTTTACTTTCCTGTAGCATAAGCATAATGACTCTTCAAGGAACCTAGTGCACATACTGTGCCTATCATTTCAAGTATATGTCCTTGGGTTGAAAAATTGAATGCACCTCATGGTGGGAGAAGTAATCCTTAGATTGAATAAAATATTCCTAAGTAAGGCTTTGGGCATGATTATCACACACATATTGTGAGGTGAACCAGTATGCATGCTGATGAGAATGTTGTAAACCAAGTTGAAAATCAACAACAAGTTTCAGTGACTACCATGTCACATATAATGAATGTTGAGTTTCTTTCAGCAACCAACTTAGAGTTAGAAGCCAAGTTGTAGACAAAAGCTGAGGCATATTCTGATTCTGAGATAAGTGTACATGAAAGAGATGTTGAATTACCTGATAGAGAAGTACATATTGATTCTAAAGTTGACAGACCTATTGAGGAAACAAGAGTAGAACCAAAATTGTCAAAGTATGTCAAGAGACATTGCCCCACTAAATAAATTATTGGAGATAAAGATGCTAGACCAATGACAAGAAATAGGCTAAGAAGTGACACATTTTTGTTGAGCATGCATGAGCCTAAGACAGTGAAAGATGCCTTATAAAATAAGGACTAGAGTAAAGTTATGAAAGAAGGGATTGAGTGGATTGAGAAGAACAAGACATGTACTCTAGTTCCTAGACTAGAGGACAAGAATGTGATTGGAACCAAGTGGGTGTATAGAGACAAGTTAGATGAAGATAGTGAAGTCACAAGGAATGAAGTGAGATTAGTTTGCAAGGAGTATGCACAAGAAGAAGGAATAGGTTGTGGAGAAACTTTTTCCCTTGTTGCAAGATTAGAAGGAGTAAGAACTCTGCTCGCTTACTCTGCATACAAAGTGTTGGTGTTTGAAAATGTTACCGGTTTCCAATTACCCCGATGAGAATATGACACATCTAGGGGCAACTAACTCCCATCTTTAAAATATCATTTCAAACACCAGACCAACTATAAGGCTTGACCCTTCTTCTACTTCAGGCTCTACAAAACCTAGGTGGGTGGACCTCAGATTCAATCAATATGGTACTAGTGCAAAAACATACTCCTAAATCTATCAAAGTAGATTTAACCCTTATATCTCCTAATAAATCATGCAATAACATAAATCTACAGTAGCAAATTGCAAATCTAGGAAATTCAAAAGCTAAGTAAGGGTTATACTTTTTAGCTCTTCAACATGAAAGGGGGAAAAGCATTTGATTAATAATGTTGATTTCAACAAAACCCCTAATATGCAACAGTAAGAACCAATGATCATGTAGCTGATCAGTGCCTTATCTATTGGGCAATTCCATGAACCAATCACATACATATGGATACTTGAGACATATTTGTATCTTTAAATATTTGATCTATCTATCCACCTTGTAAATAGACATTTATGTTCAATCTAAATCTCATTCTTACCTGATATCCTCATCAATAAACTTACAACCCTATTGATTTCCCTAAAGCATTTACATAACCCCTTGAGTTATAAGCAATAATGAAATAACATACATCCTTAAGGGACTGCAACTACGACCTAGGCTCTTTGTTCAAAGATGATAAAACATTGAAGATTACTGATATAGGAGACAAGATTTAAGATGAAACTCAACCTGCTATTCTTTGTATTAATTTCCTTGAAATAATACATTCATATGCATGCAATCTAAACATAGAAACATCTAAAAGATCTGAACTATCTATGTTCTCTTCATTATTGCTGTTCATACAATAGAAATTGCTGAAGGAAATGTGGTGTCACAGTATGGGAACACATCAAAACTGGAACCAAAACCTGGTATCACAGTAGTGAGTGATTTTTCTCCAAAGATTGGAACCCTTACAAAGAATGAAAAAGAGAATGATATAGGAGGAAGGAATTCCTAGATATGTTGTGAAAGATGACATGTGTCCACTTGAAATTCCCTCCTTTGTAGTGAAAAGACTCTCTCTAATCTCTCTACCCTTTGATCTAATTTGGTTTTCATCAATCATCTATTACTGATCTAAAAATATCTTTGCTGAATGATGAAAACCTTTTTGTCACCAAAAATCTGAACTACATCATGAAATGCTAGTAAAAAATTGGGTTTAAACTGAATAATGGTGACCAAAATTGACCCCAACTGCATTCTTACCATTTTTTACCCATATTCAGGTCATTACCTTACTAGAAATCATAGCTGAAATTTGATATCTGAATGCAGTTGCAAGTTAGGTATCTGGGACAAAACCTCCTATAGCTTGAATAGACTGCTTCCTATTAAAAAATTAACCTTACAATAAAATTTTTTGTCTTCTCCCAATTCTGGTGATATATAACATAGCTATATTTTCTTACTAGGAACCTTCTGAAAATGACATGGCTTCTTTGGTCTGCAACCTTTTAAAATCAAAAATTAAAAAAAATCTAAAGTATAAACTTTAGAATAAAACCTGTTTTGATTTAAAAGTGTTTGAATGTGCATATTTTCAAATATGGAAAAATGATAAAAATTTGATATTTTAAAACATTTTTATTTTCCCCTTTATCCTTGCATTTCAGGTCAAACTAGGTTTGATCGAGCATGTGATGTGGTAGCACTTGATTGGTCCACCTCTACAGACTCACCACCTCATCACCATGTGGTGCTTTGTTATTGGTCAAAACATGCATCTACCATGTCATCGCTAATTGGGCCCAGTGCTACGTGTTACTTTTCCACATCCCTGCATTCCTTAACTTTTGAGCACTTCCATCTTGCGGGGATGCGCCAACCATTGAATTTTCCATGTGTTGGCATCTTGTGCCTTTGCTTTGATCTTATCACATCACCATGCACCGGGATCCACTGCCACGTGGTGATCACCCGCAATCTCACATTTCTTAATTGGCGAGCATCTCCATTTTACGAGCATGTGCCTGCCCTCTGATCTGGACACGTGTCATGATCAAGTGCCATGCCACCACATCAGAACTTGTGCATATTCATTCAAAATTACTCATTTATTACCTCCAACTAGTTGATCAAGGTGGGTCCCTCTACGTATTGAGTGCATTCCAAAAGGCCGCTATCTTCAAGATGTCTTACTCTCTGTGTGGAATCGTATTTAAATACTCAAGATGTTCATGACACCACAAATGTGGGACTAAGGGTCCCCTCATCTCTTCACAACATCTCCTTCCTTCAAGCTTTGGTTCATGACCATGTGCTAATTGTAAGATTGCACAATATTCCTGTGCAATTCCACACTTTTAAAGAAACCTTGGTCTATTTTTTGCAATTTTTGAATACGAATCCTATCTCCAAGCTCCTCGTTGGTATTTTTAACAAAAGGCAGCTCATCAACTATATCTTTAGCCAAATCTTGGAAAGCTTGTCCATTTATTTTGGTTATTTTACTGGGTCCCTTCAAACATGGGCGCCTTGATCGTAGTTGGAAACTTTGTAGGGACTCTAAATGCAACCATCTGTTTAGTATATGCATGGATCTCCCTATGTCTGCTTTGTGTGGGTCTTTTTTGTTAATAGAATTCTGAATCTCCTCAAAAATATTTCTTCTATGCATTGGTTCCTACCTATGAACAAAACATGACAATTCTTCATCCTTTGAATTGCCAATCTCTTGAATTAAACAAGCCGGGGTAGCAATGTCTGAGATAAGATCATGCTACCACGAGTTCATTGTATACTCAAGCTGAGTGAAGAATAAACTCATTCCCACTAAATCAATTGTTGAATATGGCCTATTATTAAATATGGAATAGATACTTGAGCTTACTTTTTTCTTAAGAACTAGCATATCAAATGAGGTTATTATTGGCCTTCCTTCAAAAAGATCTGGATGATTATACACCTTGCATAAGTAACTACATCAAGACATTAATCAACCCAAGAAAATTGCCACTTGCCAAGGTTGCTTGTGTTTCTGAATTTGCAATAAAATCCTCATACAAGTTACACTGTCTTTTTGATAGTTTGCAGCATATCACGTGCTCATATTTTTGAGGAAGCTATTTTTCCACATCTTTCTTCAAGCGACGTAGTATAAAAGGCTACAATACATTGTGTAGATGATCAACAACTTCTCTATTCACTTGTTCTTGTCTCTCTACCATGTCAGTTATTGGATTGCTAAACCAATCTTTAAATTCCTGCTGGGATTGAAAAAGATGAGGCATCAAAAAATGCATAAGGGACCAAAGTTGCAGTAGGTCATTCTAAAGTGGAGTTCTTGTCAAAATAATTTGCCTCTTTGAGTTGAAGTTCAGAAGTGTCTGCCATCTTTGCGATTTCCAATTTTTTATTAAGTGAGCCTCATCTAGAATAAGGTACTTCCATTTTTTCTTTTAAATGCTTTAGCATATTGTATCACAAGTCTATAGGTTGTTATGCAAACATGGAAAGAATTTGGCTTTTTCCAACCCTATCTTTTTGTCTTCCTTTTCTTGCTCTAGCATATACATTTGCTTGCCTTTTCATTCCCCTCACAAAAAGGCTTGGACTTGTACAAGGTCTTCAGGAATTGATATTTGAGAGATTTCACTCTTGCTCCTGGGCAAGTCAATGTGAAAGTTTTGTCCATCAAATTTGAACCAATTGTTTCTCAATTCATCATACAAAAGAAATTCAACATAGGATATGTTTGAATCATGTATCTCTATTGCAAAGCTCTTTTTTTATAATTTGTTGTTCCACTAGGCCAATTTGATGGAAGTATCCAATTTTTTTCCCCACTCCTCACTACACCCTAATGAAGAATTAAGGATGGGCTGCTATTTGTAACCTATAAATTAATCTTTGCTAGAGATTCACTTGTAGACTTCATGACATTCACCTGCAACTAACATTGGTCATCAAGGTCAAATGTCTCCATAAGTTTCTTAGTAGAAGCTGGATCTATTGCAAAGATTGCATGAGGAACTGTCCAAGTTCCACAGAAAGGTCATTAACACCATTTACATCATCATTTGACTATGATATTTTAATCCCCTTTTATGTTATCTTGCAAATCTCACAATGCATTATGGATCTGATAACATCAGTTGGGCCCCAAAATGGGTCCGGCTAATTTTTTTTGTTTTGTTTCCAAACAAGTGAATTGTCAAAGTGATCCACCAATCATCTCAAACTAATTAGAATCAAGTTCGATCACTGAACCATCAATTAAAGCTCATTTTATCACTTATCTGCAAACTGCCAATTTAATGCCATAGGATCCTTTGACTAGCATTAAAAATTGATATGAACCTCTAACTGGGCTCTAAAATCAAACACACTGATTCTCTGTCCCACACACTTGTACCACGTCAAATCTCGTCTCATGAAAAATTTGAGGTCAAAAGATATTGACCGTCAAAGTTGACCTCTTAGAATTGCTTGCAAGTAAACATGTCAAAAAATAATAAATTACATTCAGAATTGGCTTCAAAAACTAGGCAAATTGACACTTGGGAAGACAAAAATTGGGACATTAGTTCACTGTCACGAGGAGAGTATAAATCTAGGATTTGGGCTCATGAAGAATAACTGGACACATTTGGCGAGCGATCAAAGTGGGCTACTCAAAATTTGCAGATTGGAAATACTGGCAGAAGAGTATTTTTGCAAATGGAATTGACTTGGGAAAGTGTGCAGATGGATTCGTCATGATTTGAAAATTGGCACACTTGAAGTATTTTCAAAGTACAACATAGTATAGTCCATCTGATCTCACCTATCATGGATTTTGAGTTATGACATCATGAACAGGGGTTCCAACAAATCTGCACTTGTTGACACTAGTAAAAAGATAGAAAATGCATTTGGAATCGCATTTGAAAACTGATCAAATTAATTCGTCATGAGCTCAAACTTGAAACTTAACAAGTCTCTGACCTCTAAAATGCAATGCAAACTGAATTTCAACATTTTGACCAACTAGGTAAAAGTTATAACACATCAAACAAGGCTTCCCAAAATTCAGAATAAATTGCATCAGCATGACATTGATAAACAACCAAATTTGAGGGATTCAAAACCTATTCAAACAAACTCAAAATGACTAGAAATCTAAAACATAGATTCTTTGGTATGGACACTAAACACTCCCAAAGTGGTGAGTCATGACACATTTTTGGGTTAAAATTATTCACATGCAAACATGGCCTTCTATCACTTTTTGACACTCGGGTGAAAATGCAGATTTGACAATTGCTCAAAACGGGATCTCACAAAATGGTTCAAAATGGAAATCTATCTTCATGGAACACATGGATGCACAAAATGAAAGGTTCTAGAAGCATTAAACACCTCTTAGGCCTCAAACTGATAAATTGCTACATATGCACTAAAAAGCATTTATGGGGCTTGATTTTCTCAAAGGTGCTCAAAAGTAGGGCTGTGATTTTGAGCGCCAACACAAAGGTTTCAAAGTTTATCAAATGGATGTGAAGTTAACATTTCTAAATGGTATATTAGAAGAAAAGGTCTATATAGAACTGCTAGAAGGATTTGTTAATGCTAACAACAAGACCATGGTATGCAGACTACACAAATCTTTATATGGTTTAATGAAAGCCCCAAGAACATGGTATGGAAGGCTTCACAATTATCTTATGAAGATTGGTTTTGAGAAGACTGGTGATAAAAAAAATCTATACTTGAAGACAAAAGGGGGTAAAGATATTTTACTAGTTGAAATTTTTGTGTATGATATCATATTTGGAGGTCAAGGTACATTATGTAAAGCATTTGCAAATATAATGAAGAAAGAATTTGAGATGTCTATGTTTGGAGAGATCAAGTTATTTGTTGGTTTGCAAGTATATTAGATGAAATATGATATATACATCACTTAGTCTAAATATGTAAAAGAAATATTGAAAAAATTGGATTGGAAAGATTCCAAACTAGTTAGCACACCTATGGTGATAGGACACAAGTTGTCAAAGAATGATGATTTAGTTGATGTGAATCAAACAATGTACAAGTCTATAATTGGAAAATTATAATATGTAGTACTTAGTAGACCTAACATTGCATTATCTATTGGGATTATTACAAGATTCTCTACTAATCCTAAGGAGAATTATTTGATGGTTTTAAAGAGAATTATGAGATATCTGAAAGGATCAGAAGACTGTGGTCTATATTATAAGAAAAATGAAAAAATTGAGTTGAGAATCTACACCAATGTTGATTGGGCTGGAAACATTGATGACAGAAAGAGCACAAGTGGTGGAGCATTTTTCTTAGGAAAGAGGTTAGTCACCTAGACCAACAAGAAACAAAATTGCATATCTTAATCTACTATTGAAGTTGAATATGTGGTTGTTGTAGTAAATTGTACAAATGTGGTATGGGTCAAACAACTACTCAAAGGTATGAAGGAGGAAATCACTAAACTTGGTACTTATTGTGATAATACAGGTGCTATAAATATATAAAAGAACCTTGTGATACACACAAAGACTAAGAACATTGCAATCAAGTATCATTACTTGAGAGCATTAGTTCAAGACAAAGAAGTGAAGATGGAATAGGTGAATACAAAAGAACAGATAACTGACATCTTCACAAAAGCTTTACCCAAGGATGCTCATGAGAATCTAAGAGGTAAAATAGGGGTGATACCCCTATCCAAAGCTACTTAAGAAGCATAAGTAGTTCCTTGCATCAACTGAGCTGAATGTTGTATCTTACAACTTGATGCAATGGATATTACTTTAGGAGCTACCTAAAGTAATGAAGGAGCTAAGTTAGAAGATTTATTGTCACATGAAAGGTGGCAGAGGGAGAATTTGGAATTGATTATATCTACATACCGAGATGACTAGTCTTTGGCATTTTTTTCAAGGAGGGAGAAATAACTATACGAAGAAATGAGAGAGAAATAATTGTACAAAAAAATACATATACATATACCTAGTAAGAGGGAGAAAGTATTGAGGGAGATATAAGTACAAAAAGATAGATACATGAATAATAGAAAAGGGAGAGATACTCTAAAGAGGAAGATATAAGAGAGAGGGAGTAGTAAAGAAACTTGACAAAGCTCACATTACCCTGCACAGAGGAAGACATATACTACACTGATAGAGGGAGAAATTTCAAAGATTTATTTTCTTTTTGGTATCAATTTTCTGTCAATGTCAAATAGGGATATTGTTTATATAAGATTGTTTTGAAGAGAAAAACCTATAATGGAACAATCATTATTTTGTCAATGATGTCAAACCTGCTACCTACTAGTGAGACAATTACTTTTTGGTTTGAAAGATATCATTTAGTTGATTGATGATGAGGATTTGAAATGAGGAGATAACAATAGCACCTAGATAAAGGTTGAATTATTTGGTATGTAAAAGAAGCACTAAGACCAAGTAATAAATTGATAATATAGTGTATTTTTTATCTACTTAAAGTTTGAAATGAAAGATTACTCAAGTTCAAACTGGAAGAAGATCAAGTAAGAAAATTGTCTGCCATGCCTTGCCAAGTAAAGCTTAGTTGGTGTTGAGCATTAGTAAAATTTAGTGTTTTCCAAGTGAGCTAATGTTGACTAATTGACTAGATATTATAGTTGTTGAGTGACAAAAAATAGTATTAAATCAAATATTTGATAAATCTGATTTGAGTATTTTGTTTTCTTGAATTTTGTGAATCGTGTGGAAGACAACTATGATGAGATTGTGGCATAGAATTCAAGGTAAACCATTTTTCAAGCTAACTCAAGGAAGATTGTAGAAGAAGTTTCTAGAGAAACCAATTGGAAAAGTGGGTAGATTCATTGTATCCTACCTAACCCTAAAATGGATGATTGTGGTTAAGCAGAAAAAGATCTAAATTCTCTATTTGTAGAGATAGATGGTCAGAAGAAAAGGTTGTCATGTGTGAGAACCTAAGGAAGACAAGGAGTCTAGGGTATTGCTTCATTTAGTTTCCAAATAGAAGTGATTGTGTTTGGCATGCAAAGCAAGAAGGCTTAAGAGTACGATTGCTTGAATTGTGAACAAGCTATCAGAGCTAAAGCGTGTGAATGCCAAGCAAAATGGAAGACTAAAATAGAGATTTCTAATTTGCTAGTGAGTTGTAATTTTTTATTAGATTAAGCCTTACTATTAATTTCTAATCATTGTAGCAATCTAGAGTAAATCCTTTGGATTAAGGTTGACCTAATAGTTATTTGTAAATCCTTTAACTAGGTGACATTCTAATTGAATGGTCTAAAGTCCTCTAACAAGGCTCACTTCTAATAGGGTCATTTAAATCCTTTAACTAGGTCAAATTTAACAGTGTGTATTGTAACCTTTAATAGGGTTGAAATTTCACAGGGCATCACATCACAAGAGTGAGAATTAGTAGCATGTTACTATTAGTTTTTTCCAAATTTGATTTCCACATTAAATCCTTGTATCGAATTGTGTGAATGTTCTTATGTTTTTTCATGTTTACATTTTTGCAAAGTTTTTTTCACCTAGGATAGTAACCTACAAAGTTTAAGTATTGTATGATATAATGGATGCATGCATGATAAGGTTTTATGGATATGGATCTACTAAGTGTTAAGAATTTGTATTTATACATCTAGACCTTGGATAACTAATTCACCCCCTTCTAGTTATTTTGAAGAATTCCAACAAGGAAGACACTATTGGTGAGGTTGATCAAACACAATATAGATCTATGATTGGTAAGATACAGTATGATGTACACAATAGACCGAATATTTCTCTAGTTGTTCAAATTTTTGCAAGGTTTTCATATAATCCAAGGGAAACATAATTGACTACTATGAAAAGGATATTTAGATATCTAAAAGGAACTAAAAATTATGGCCTATGGTATAAAGGAGATAGCTTTAATCTTAAAGTCTACATAGATGCTATTTGGGCTAGAAATGTTGATGATATAAAAAACACAAGTGGAGGAGTATTATTTTTAGGATAAGAGTTGATCACATGGATAAGCAGGAAACAAAGTTGTATTTCACAATCTATTGCTAAAGCTAAATATGTTATTATTGTAATAAATTGTTCAAATATAGTATAAATTAGATAATTGTTGGAAGGAATGCAAGAATAAGTAACTGATCATGTCACTATTAACTATGATAACACAAGTGCTATAAATATATCAAGAAACTCATTGATGCATGCAAAGACAAAGCACATATCTATCAAGTATCATTACTTGAGGAAGAAAGTACAAGAAAAGAAAGTGAGGCTTGAGTATGTAAAATATATGAAGTAAATTGATGATATATTTACCAAGCCATTACCTAAGGATACTTCTAAGTATCTAAGAGGTAAACTGGGGATCTTTCCCCTAATTAGAATTCACTAAGTAAAGTTGTATGTTGCATCAATTTATGAATGAATCTAAACATCTTATGGAGTTTATGTAGAAGTGTTCACACTTAATGAGAACTTCTAAAGTTACAAATTTAACTGTGATGAATCTAATATAATCTTTACATGCAAGGTACAAAGCTAATTACAAGGTTTTATAAATTTCACATTTGAAATATATAACCACCTTTTGCATTATTTTCAATTGGGAGATAATCAAGAATCTATTGAAAGAGGGGAATAAACTTGACAATGGGAGATAACTGAGAAGATATACAAAGGGAGAGAACATACCCAAAGGGAATAATGTACCAAATATTGCATATACCCAAAACAAGGAAGAGAATCAATTTAGAGTAAGAAAGGAGATAATATATTGAAAGGGGGAGAATAATCAAATGAAGAAGATAGAAGAATGAAACTGAACAAGAGATCGTAATCAAAGGGGGAGTAATGTTGAAGAAGTTGAATTTTTGTTGTTGCTAAAGCTATAGATTGAGTATTAGTTTCAAGAACCAAAATTGTAAATTTGTGTTGCTGACAATGCATACATTTGATTATCTATGTAATGTTTCATAATGTAGAATCTTATGTTATGTGTTGCCATCAATGCTATAGTGGGAGATTGTTAGCCCCAAAATGATAATGTAATTGATGATGCTATGAATGTATGTAAAAGATTCATAACAATTATTATACTTTTGTTTATGTCAAAGTATTAATTGGCTACAGATTATGCTAACTCATAAAAGTACCATAGCATTTCATTGATGAAAAGGATTTGAAGAAAGTATGATTAAGATAGAATTGATATGTAAGGTATTCAATGGATACTTGAATGAGTTGGAAAATGATCATGTAATATTGGTTTTTTTTTTAATAGTAATGTATTTTTGCAATATGTCTAAGTTCACTAGATTAATTGAGTTGCAAGGTTAATGAAGGGACATTGTATTCACTGAGTGACTACACTATTACTTGAGCTATAGTAAAGAAGGATGAAGAATAGAGTATTTCCAAAGAAAGTTAGTGTTAACTAAGTTATATATTTCCTAAGAAAATGCAATCTTTTCCAAGTGATAGCCTGATGAATAAGTTTGAGAAATTAGAATATGAGGTCAAGTTTTGATGGAAATTTGAAAAGTTTGAGGAGGTATATTGCGAGATTCAAAGTTTGTCGTAAGATCAATGATGGAGAAATATCAAAAAGGATCTCACAAAGGAATTTGAAGAAGGATAATGATGGACACAAATTTTTGCATAAATTTATATGTTCTATGTGTTTAAATTCATTGTATGAAGGGATTTAGTTTTAAACCTAAGATCAATGATTATGATTAAGTGGAAAAAGTTGGAAGGATCTACAAGCGATGAGAAATATATTTAAGGAGGAGAAAATGACAGCTTTAGGTTGATGGGTCAAAAGTTGATAATGAATTTAGTGTGATATTTTCTGAGAGTTGATGATACTGAAAGAGATATGATTGATAATTGTTGTGGAATGAAAAGTTGTTGAAGAAGAAGAGCTATGTGTTCAGCCAAGTGAACGATCCAAGAAAAGAAAAGAAAAGGAAGTTTTTGAGTGAGTAATAGATAGAGTTAGAGCTAGCACAGAGATATGATCAAGAAAAGCTAGTTTCTATTCTTACATATCACTTTACATTATTTACAGTTTAACCATTGTAGTATAAAATCTTTGATGTACCAAGTGGACCTAACAAGTCTGTGAAATCCTATATGGTAACATCGATTAGTGGTTTTTGTAATTCCTTTAAATCAAGCCACTCTTTCTGGTCCTAAATAGGGAGTGATAAGGTCTAGGTGATCTTTTAGTGAAATCCTCTAACAAGGTCACTTCAACAAAGTGTATGTAACCTTTAACAAGGTAGTCTCCTAACAGAGATCACTTCAAAAGATTGCAATTTTTGGATTGCCAATCCCATGTGGTTTTTCCCTTAATAGGGTTTCCATGTTACATAATGATGTAAAAATTGTGTGAATTTTATTTATGTTGTAAGTTGATTTACACGTTTTTATAGTTTATTGAAACTCAATAATAACTAAATTAACACAAGCTAATAACTAGAAATTTACTAATAATTGGTAAAACAAGGAATAATTTGTTAATAGTTTGAGAAGAAGTTAATTTATGAGTTAAGTTTTATGCCAAAAATTTCTACGGAGTAAATGGATATGTTGAATTTTTTTTTTTTCATGTTTATGTTGCTTTGCTGGTGATGAAATGTTGGACTATGAGAAAGCTAAATATAATTGATTCACCCCTTGTCATATCACTTATCTAAAAGAATGGTTCTCAACAAACAATCTATCAATCATGTAGTTGCTTACACTTATAATGCCAAAACTAGTAGACAACCTACAAATTCAATTATTCTTCTTTTTGATGCAGGAGCATCTTGGGGTAGTTGTCTCTCTTGTATGATTAAGGGATTTTGGTGGGGCTGGGTGGACCTATTTGGGTCTTGGGTAATTAATTTTGATGTCTTTAATAAGTATTGTAAGCCTTTAAAGGCATTTCATATTTAATTTTTGTTGGAGGCCAACTTCTGTCTCTTCAAATGATTAATGTAAGGGATATTTAATTTGTAGTTTATTGGGCCAACTTTTGACTTAGTTGGGTATAAGTAGGGGTTTTGGTGAAGTATTTAGTCATTATTCATCCATCTTGGAGAAGAGGAGGTGGTAGAGGAGAATTTTTTGATAAAGGCTAGTAGTTGAGGCTTGGGAAACAAGGAGATTACTTGGTGGGCTTGTGAGTACCAGTTGGATATTCCTTGGAGGTGTCTACCAAAGTATGGATCTAGACTAGCTAGTGTTTGGGTTGGATCTTGAGGGATCTTGTAGAATTGTTACTGTAATTGCTATTGCATTTGGCCATATTCGGGAAAGCCTTACAACCCAACACATTGCATGTAAACAGATATTTTATGAATAAAGAGTTACATTTGGTATCAGATTGTGTATCTTGTTTTGTGTTTCTATTGTGTGGTTATTTCTTGGGGGCAAGGACATCTCCTTTGGGAATTCTTCTACCTTGTACTGGATCAAATGGTATCAGAGTGAAGGTTGTTCTTGGGTGTGTAGACCCATTTTCAAAGTTGAGGCAGTTTACACCAAGGTCTTATGAAGTGAATTTATTAGGGTTTGCAAAAATCTTGAAAGATGCCTCTAAGAAGATTGGACCCTAGGGAGATTGATGATCATAGTGATGTTGTGGAAGAAATAATCTCAAAGAAGGTTAAAGCAAATTTTACTGAAATAGAGGAGGTTAAAGCTAGTTTCAGAATTGAGATGGTGTTGATGAAGAGTGATATGTTATAAGTGGTGTACCTCAGCATATGGGTACTAAAGATGGTTATGAGGAAGTTTTTGAAGACTTTGAAGTTGTTGGATTGAGTGGTGAGGCCAGAACTAATCATGTGGAGAGACCTATGGGAAATAGGGTTGGTCATTTTCTAGACTTGGATCTTAGTTGAAATTGAAGCACAAGATGGAGGTTTCTGATTTCTCAAATACTTCGAATCCTAAAGATTTTATTTATTGGATTGGTGAGTTGGAATACTACTATGAGCTTGAGGATATTGAGGATCCACTTAGAGTAAGGTTGACATAAATTAATCTAAAGGGACATGTTGCTCTTTGGTGGAAAGAACTACAAAGAAGTAGAAACGAAGAAGGTAAAATGAAGATCACTAGATGGAGATTGATGGTGACTAAATTGAAGGCTAAGTTCATTCCTATCGATTATGAACTTGAGTTGTTTAAGAGGTTGCAGAACCTAAAGTAGAAGGATATGACTATGAACGATTATACTAAGGAGTTCCACAAGTTGACTATTCGATCTAGGCATAGTGAATTGCCAAAGGAAAAGGTAGCTTAGTACATTAATGGTTTGAGATTCAATATTTAGGATGAGGTTGGTATGTAGAATATTTCTTCAATTGAGGATGCTTATCAGTATGCTGCAAGAGCAAAAGAAAAGCTAAAGAGGAAGAATTAAGGTAGTTCTCGAGGGAAGGAGAACTAGGACTACTTGGAAAAGGCTAAACCGAGTGCAGAGAATGAACCAAAACCTATAGAGCAAAAGAGATGGACAGGTAGAGGTAAGTCTAAGGGTACTTTTTTCATATGTCATGAAAAAGGACATAGATCATACGAGTGTTTGCATAAGGCTAGTGACAAATGAACTACTATTGTAAATGAAGTTGAAGATCATGAACTTGAGTAAGGGGAAATTTTATTGGCTCAACAAGTATAGTTTTGTTAGAGCACACTAGAATCTTGTCAAAGGAGTAATTTGTTTAGGACTCATTGTAAGTCTGGCGGTACATTTTGCAATATGATTATGGATGGTGGTAGTACTAATAACCTTGTTGGTAAGGAGATGGTTCAGAAACTTGGTTTGAAGAGAGTAAGACATCCTTATCCTTATAGGATTGGCTAGTTGTGAGGTGAACATGCTTTGGAAGTAAGGGAGCAGTGCCTTGTTGATTTCCAGATTGGGTAGTATAAGGATTAAGTGTTGTGTAATATTGTGGACATGAATAGTTGTCATGTATTTCTTGGTAGACCTTGGCAATATGATTGCAAGGTTGTGCATGATTGTGTTAAGATTGAATTTACAATTGAGAAAGGTAGTAGGAAGCATTCCTTGATTCCTTTGCAAAATGAAGAAGTCAATAGAAGGATCCTGAGTATTGGTAGCCGAGTTGAGTTGGTGGATTCTAAAAGGGTTAGTGATTAGTGTGGACACAAAACTTGTGGAACACTAAGGATAGATGTGCAGAAGCAGAAGAAAAATAAGGGAAAAAGTGTAAAATTTGAAGACTTGGAGGACATGTATGTAAAGAACCAATTTGGGATTTGTGACTTGAATCTTGGGAGATGTTCTTCCAACTACTAAGAACATCTTTTTGCAACTGGGGATTCTAATGCAAGAGCATCCTAGAGAAGTTGGCTATCCTGCATGATTAATGGATTTTGGTGGGGTTTAGTGGACCTATTTGGGTCTTGGGTAATTAATTTTGATGTATTTAATAAGTATTGTAAGCCTTTAAATGCAGTTGGTATTTAATTTCTATTGGAGGTCAACTTGTAGCTCTTCAAGTAGTTAATGTAAGGGATATTTAATTTGTAGCTTACTAGATTGACTTGTCTTAGTTAGGTATAAGTAGGGGTTGTGGTGAAGTCTTTAGTCATTATTCATCCATCTTGGAGAAGATGAAGTGATAGAGGAGATAATTTTGAGAAAGGCTAGTAGCTAAATCTTGGGAAATAAGGAGATTTCGTGGTGGGCTTGCGAGTACTAGTTGGATCTTCCTTGGAGGTTTCTACCAGAGTGTAGATCTAGACTAGCTAGTATTTGGGTTGTATCTTAAGGGATCTTATTGAACTGTTATTGTAATTCCTATTGTATTTGGTCATAACTGGGAAGGCTTTTCAACCTAATACATTGCATGTAAATAATAATTTTGTGAATAAAGAGTTGCATTTGGTATCAGTATGTGTATCTTGTGTTGTGTTTATGATGTGTGGTTATTTGCTGGGGGATAGGACATCTTCCTTGGAGATTCTCCTACCTTGCACTACATCACTTTTTCTACTTGTCATTCAATGCTTCATCACCTTGTCTCCCTCAAGAATTTAGAAAGGAATATGATTTAATAGAAAAAATTTGTGTTACTCCTTCAAAGAGATCTCTTTGGGATATTTTTCAAACTTTACCTACATATCATGCAATTTTATCACAAGCCTTGATAAATGTAATTGTCACACCTCTTAGGAAAGACAATATAACTTTCATAGTAGAATGCATTAATAAGACCAATAAAATTGTATCATCTTAAAATGGAAGCACTTCCATGTTAAGAGTGTTTAGTCCTCCAAGTAAGTGGTTTGGGTTCATGTCAAGCACCTTGAATGGGTCTTTGACACGGATCTGGCTATTTCCCCTATTTTGCCCCTTTCTATTTTATTTCTACACTTTTCTAGAATTGTGAACTGAGATCCTAAGATTTTTGACCTTGGGGTCAAGGATGACCTCGATCTTGACCTAGGTTAGGGTTGACCTTGATCTTGACCCAATGTCCAAATTTTAAAGTTCCATATTTTTGGATATCAAGTTTTGGAAAGAATTGTTTTCCCACTTTTGGTTGGCTATTTTGGTCTTTGAAATAGTACACTCTTAAATTAAATTTAATCTAAGTCCATTTCTAGGGGTTATGGTTAAGTTGGATTTAATCTTCCTATGTAGGCCTTCTCTAGAAGTTTGTGTCCTAGATCTCTATATAAGGAAGCCTTCTTCCCTCATTTTGGCATCTACTTTCTAACCATTATCTTGCACATCCACTTACTTTTGAGGAGATATTATATCAAGCATTTAAAGCATTATCAAGTTCAAGAAAGTATCCATCTTCGATCATTCAATTCATCAAGAAGATTCATTAGTAGCCATTGAAGGATTCAAGCTCTATGGAGCCCTCTTTTTGAAGATTCATCCATTTCCATTCAACCCTCTTCCTAATCCAAGATCCATTCAAGATTGGTGTTGAGTATCTAATGAAATTGATTTAAGACATTCTACATACATTTGGAGCATCTATACTTGTGGATTGAAGGATTCAAATCCTCCACAAGGATTTCCACATAAGCAAGGTGAATAGTTCCATTTACTTTGTTTATGCATATATTATTTCAATTATATTTCAAGGTTAATTCCAAAATAGGGTTTGACAGAGGAAAACCTCCCATCCAACAAAAAGAACCCTTTTTCTTGTAGCTACAGGTGTGGAACAAGGAATATCAATGTAGATTTGAGTATCCTTTTTGGAAAACTTTTAGAATTTGTGAATAGAATTTTTGTCAGAGTTGTGCAGGTCAAGGTCAAATTTTTGGTCAAG
This sequence comes from Cupressus sempervirens, assembly GCA_028749045.1. Taxonomy (NCBI): domain Eukaryota; kingdom Viridiplantae; phylum Streptophyta; class Pinopsida; order Cupressales; family Cupressaceae; genus Cupressus; species Cupressus sempervirens. The sequence goes on from CM053784.1 coordinate 460,579,122, forward strand.
GTTGAATTTTTGGGTCAAGGTAGACCTAGCCTCATAGAAGAAAAATATTTTGGGTTTTGAAAATCTAGCAGTTTTGGTTGAGGATCGCAAAAATTGACAATTTTTTAGATTGTTTGACAAAGTTTTCACCCAATTCTTTTTCAAAGGTAAGTACCTTTTATTTCTTCATTTCAATATTAGTCATCTAGATTTACTTTCCATATCATAAGAATCTATATGTATGTGTAAAATGTAGGTTTAGGGTCTCTTTCATGTGCATTATTTTAAACCCTATTCATCAATCATATTTTACACTATACATTTTACAAGTTGTTATTAATGTTTCCAAATGCACTTCTTCTGGGATTACACAACATCCTCCTTTTATCTTACCATCGCATGGTGTTACACTTATAAAGACTTTTTTTAGTGCGTGTGATGATGCTTTATCCTTTTTTGAATTACCTTGTAAGGATATCTTAGAGCATGAAGATGACCTTAATCTATATCTCCATCATCTTTCTCTTTGTCTAGATGACCTTAGTTCTTCTCCTTATATGTCTCCTTTCTATGAGCCTTCTTTAGAATATAATCCTCTTATTTGTGATGAACCTTTAGATTTGGATTTTGATTAGTCTCTTCCTCATGAAACCATTATGGATGATAAAGACATTTATTTATCCCCTCCTCATGAAGAAGCTTTGATGCAAGATGGTGATTTATTAATGGATGACATATTCATACATAATGATAACTCTTTTTCTAACACACACTCCCCTTATGTAGAAATTATAAATGCTTTACCTTTATTTTGGATTCCTTCTAGTAATTAGGTATTAGTGGACAATGATATGACTTCCCTTAATTATCTCCCTCTTAGTGATGATCTTATAGAGAATCAATATTCTACTTCATCTTCTTCTACTAACGTGGCTTATCTAGAACCTCTGTTGACTATCAAAGGCTATCCTCACATTACTATCAAAGGTAAATCTATGAAGTCTTTAGATTCTTTTAGTGACCAATATTCTATAGCTCACACATATCATACAAGGAATAACCTTCACCCTAATCCAATGGTTTCTACTTCTTTGCCACCTTCTCAACCCATTCTTCCTCCTCCACCTTGTCTTCCTAGCAAGGAGTGTGATTTGATAAACCAATTGCAAGATACCCCTACTAGGATTTCCTTATGGGAGATTTTTCAAAATTCACCTACCTAATATGAATCCTTAAAAAAATCTCTCACAACTCTTTCGACTCCACCTCCTAATCAAGAGAACACCAATAACTTCATAGAATGCATGCATACTACCTCGAGTGTTCCTGACATTATATTTGCTCAAAAGGACTTACCTTCTAAAGAAGTTAAAAATCAATATGATGATCTTATGATAGTTGTTACTATCAATAAAAGTATCATTCATAGGACCTTCATTGATAATGGATCTAGGCTTAATCTTTGTAGCATGGACATGCTCAAAGAAAATAACATCAATCTTTCAACTATTCGACTTGATAATGTTCCTATACATGGATTTGATAACATTTATAAGAGAACTTTGGGAATCATTACCTTACTTATCAAAATAGGTTTGGTCATGTTGAATACACTTATTCATGTTATGCCTAGACCTCTCAATTATAACCTTCTTTTGGGTAGACCTTAGTTTCATGAGATGCATGTTATCCCTTCTACCCTTTATTGTAATGTAAAGTTTATGCATAATAACATGATGTATACACTTCATGTAGATGATACACCAAATCCTTGTATGAATATTATAACCCATATTACTCCTATTTCTAATTGTAATCATTCTTCCTCTAATGTTCTTCCTAGTAATGATTGGGGAACCTTGGATTTTACTCCTACCTTTTTTGGAGAGTATAAGGTTTCTAACCTTGATTTTATGAAGCCACAAAGAGAGTTTGAACAATGATTTTTTACTTCTAAATCTCTTTGTAACAACTTTGTCACTACTTATATCCATAGTAAAATTATCAAACCTTCTAATGATGACATAGTGACTAATGAAGTTCTATTGAATCATTCTGATATGGCTTCTCGCTATGGCCTTGGTTATCATTTCCTAGTTAAACAAGAATTCACTAGTCAAGCATGCGCTAAGCATCAAAAAGGAATTCAAATTCCCTTATAGAATGGGGGGCATAAGCATTCTTATGGATTAGGATTTAATCCCTAACAACATCTTAAATTACATTTCAAAATATGGGGCTTGTCACTATGGTGAAATGTTGGGGCTTCTTTCCTGTAGGGCCTACAACCAAGGTTCAAGTCCCCACAGGGCCATTCTCTACTGTGGATCTTAATTTAGAATGTTTTCCATTGACCCTTAGTGAAATAGTGGGGCTTCTTGCCTGTAGTGCTTACAACCAAGGGTTAATAAATTTTGATCCTTATGATGCATCATTTGATTTGGAGAATGGTGAGTGGGAGCAGATAGGGAAGAGGATGGGGAAGTGTACCTTTTCAAAATTTGAAGCCTATCCTAGGAAGGATTCCTCAGGGAGGAGGGAATCAGAAGCTTGGAATGGAGGAGGCATTTGCAGAGTGTCAAGGGACAATAGAAATCAAAGATGCAATAGAGAATGAAGATGGAGACCCACGTGACAAGAGAAAAGGTCTGGACAAGCCTTTTCCACCACCCAAGGTGGATTGGTCTAGGGTACTTTCCACAAAATGGTCTTCTCTTTTTGGAGTTAAGCCTACTGGTAAGTCTTCCTTTCCTTTGGTTAAAATTGTATCTAGCTTAGAAAAGGGTTCTTGTGTGATTTCTATTCTAGATGAGTTGATAGATCATAGCATTGCTTCAACGGATTCAACCCTGGTAGGAAAGTTTATTGGGTCAAGGCTGAAAATAGATATTGTAAGATCCTTCACTTAGAAGAAATGGAATCTTAAAGGATAGGTCATTGTAATGGTGATGGTAAAAGGCTTCCTATCTTTTGATTTCTCTTGTAATGAGGACTTGTCAAACATCCTATGTGAAGGGCCTTGGAGCATAGGTTGCTCAACCCTGGTTCTCCAAAAGTGATCTTTGAAGTTGGACATGAATGGCTCATTTTTTGTGCAAGCACCTATTTGAGTAAGAATTCTAGAGTTGCCTTTGGAATTTTGTAATGAGGATGTCTTTGTGGGGGTGGCAAATTCCTTTGGTGAGCTTTTGTCTATAGACCCTATAATGACATCTAGAAGGAGACTAACATATGCAAGGATCTATATTGGAGTGAGGGAAGGGGCTGATATGCTAGAAGTTGTGTGCTTTCACTCAAAAATTGGAACAAATTCTCAAAGATTGGATTATGAAAGTGTTCCTTTTTCCTGTTTTCACTTCTTGAAATCTAGGTATAAGGTGAATCAATGTCTTAAGGCTAAAGCTGAAAAGAAAAGGATTCCAATTTTTTCTAAACATAGAAAGGAGAAAAAGATCTAGAAAAGAAAGAATATTAAGGAAGACCAAAATATCCAAGAGATTTCAAAGGAGGTCCTGATGGTTTCTTTCATAGGAGAAGACAAACTAGTCTAGAATGACCTAAAGGTTGATGAGATAGTGGAAAAGGTCATGACTGGACCAAATATTATTGAGGTGAAAGACCCAGTCAAAATAGGGGAAGACCCTATCATAGTAGAAGACAAGCTAGAGGATAGGCTTTTTCCTAGATCTAAGTTAAGTGAGGTGGAAGATCTAGTCAAGAACCCTAGTTTCCTTAGAGTAAAGGAGGTGGATTCTCCAGCTAAGGTGGCTATATTGGAGAATAGGATAGAGAATGATAGTCCATCAAAGAGAAAGGGGGAGAAAGTATTGAGCAATGAAGGGGAATTAGAGAGGGAGAACCAAGAGGTAGTAGTGGGAGGTCCTCCTTCTTGCAAGAAGGACTACTTTGTTTCTTGTAATTTGGAAGAGAGATTTGAGAAGGACAATTCCTTATCTCTAGTTAAGATGGGAAGGGTTGATGATTGTTTGAAGGATCAAAAAGGAAAGCCTAAAAAGAAAAATACCTGGGAGCCCTCCCCAACTTCTCCAACTCAGACCAAGAGTCATGGTAGATTGGATGTGGGAGGGAGGTCAAGGTTAGTAGGAAGGAGGCTTGTTAGTCAAGTCATTCAAGATAAGGCCAGAAGAAGTTTGGTGGATGGGAGCCAAAGAACTATTTTGGAATGTACTTCTAATTTGAAATGAAGATAATTTATTGGAATATAAGGAGCCTCAATGGGGTCCATAAGTAGGAAATTCTTAGGAATATGATTAGAGATCAAAGACCTGATATTTTGATGATTCAAGAGACAAAAATGAAGAAGGAGATTCTAGATAAGACATCCTTTAGCAATAATATGGTAGGTGAGGAAACAAACTTTGAAGGTGCATTAGGAGGTTTGCTTACTCTTTTTAATAATAAATAGTTTAGATTTACTTCATTGTATAATGATGGAAATATTCTCTTTTGTAAAGTGTTTCATCTGCATTCCAATGAATATTAGTTCCTTTTGAATGTCTATGCTCCTAACTCTAAAAGGGAAAGGAATATTTATTGGACTAAGATTTGTGATATGGTCCAGACTAGTAATTTGAATAAAGGCATTATTATGGGGGACTTCAATACTCCTCTTATACATGAGGATAAATTAGGAGGTTTGGCCCTGGATTGGGAAAGCAAGATGGATCTCTCCAATTTTATTAGTAGCTTGGCTTTGTTGGATGTGGATCTGTTGGGTGGAACTTACACTTGGTCCAACAAAAGAATTGGAAGTGATTGTATTCAAGTTCGGTTGGATAGAACTCTTATTTCTATGGACTAGCCAAATTATTTCTCTTGTATGTTGTCCCTACTCCCAAGAGTTGATTTAGATCACTCCCCTATATCCCTCTTAGTCATCTCTCTTGAACCTAGGAGGAACTTCTCGTTTTGGTTTGAAAAGATGTGGATTTCTCATCCTGATTTATTGAATAGGATATGCTATTGGTGGGGTATGGAAGTGGAAGGAACATCTGTGTTTAGAGTTTTTAAGAGGTTGAGTAATGTGAAATGAATGATTGAAGTCTGGAATAAGACTAACTTTGGCCATATCTTTTAGGACAAAGAGGAGTTGTTTATCAAGCTCACTTTTATCTAGGACACTATTCAATAGGATGGGTATAATGATTTGAATAGTAATGATGAGATGTCCATTTTGACTAACTTGCATAATATTAAAAGCAAATAAGAGAAGTTTTGGAAGGAAAGATCAAGAATCAATTGGCTTAAAGAGGGTGATCAAAACACTAGGTTTTTTCATATCTCTACTCTTAAGCATAGAGAAAATAATAAAATATCAGGTTTAAAAAAGGGGTAGGATCTTTTGGTAAAAGAGAATGATATTTCTACTAAGGTTATTTCTTATTTCTCCTCTCTTCTATCTTGGTATCCTTTACTATTGAAGGTGGATCCAAACAAAATTGACTCTTGTCTCTGACAAATTATTCAACCCCATCATAACAAGATGTTGATGGTGATTCTAAAAGTGTAGGAAGTTAAAGAAGCTTTGTTTTCTTTACCTACTAACAAATCGATTGGATGGTTTTCCAACTTTCTTTTTTCAAACTTATTGGGAGGTGGTTATGGAAGATGTGGTGAAGGCCATCTAGGAATTTTTTGGAATAAGAAGCATTATTAAGGAGATCAATTCTACTTTCTTGTTCCTCATCCCTAAAGTCCCTGGGGCTGATTTTTTGGATAAATTTAGACCTATTAGTCTTTGTAACTCTTTCTACAAGATTATCTCAAAGGTGTTAACTTCTAGAATCTTTAAAATTCTCCTTTTGATTATATTACAACAACAAATGGGTTTTGTCCTTGGAAGGTAGATATTGGATTCTATCATGATGGTTCATGAAGTGATTCATTCCATGGAAATAGGAAAAAGATAAGGTATGCTTCTTAAGCGGAATCTTCCAAAGCCTATGATCGGGTGGACTAGACCTTCCTTGGTTTGGTGCTTCAGGCTTTTGGATTTGATTATAAAGTTTGTAAGCTTATATCTCAGCTTATTTCTACTTCTTCCCTTACAATCTTGGTAAATGGGGCTCCCTCAGATTTTTTCAAACCTTCAAGAGGGTTAAGATAGGGGGATCCTATTTCTCCTATTTTTTTCATTATCATGGCTAAATGTATTGAAAGGTTGATTGAGAGGAACAAACAAGAAGGGAAACTTAAAGGGATCAAATCGTCTTGAAGGAGTGCTTTTTTTCTCATCAACAGTTTGTGGCTGATACTATTATGGGAGGGGAGGCATCTATTAAGGAGGCAAAAGTGATGAAGGATATTTTGGATTTGTATATCAAAGGATTAGGATAGCTTATTAATTGGGATAAAAGCTCTGTCTTCTTCATTAATACTCTAGAGGAAAGACAAAGGAAAATATCGAGGATTCTTGGGTGTGGAGTGGGAAAGCTCCCTTCTACTTATCTTGGTCTCCCTATGGGTTCAAATCCTCCTAATTCTTTCTAGAATGGGATTCTTGATAGGTTTAGCAAGAAGTTGGTGGGGGTGGAAAGGGGCTTCTCTTACTGAAGTAAGAAAATGTCTTTTGGTAAAATCCACTCTTCAAAATCTCCTGATGTATGCCCTGAGTCTTTTTGGGATACCAGTTAAGTTTGCCAAAAAAATGGAAAAAATCCAAAGAGATTTTCTATGGTCTAGCCTTGAGGTTCAAAAGAGATATCCCCTTGTGGATTGGGATAATGTTTGTCTTCCAAAGTGCTATGGGGGCCTAGGAATTAGGAAATTAAAGCATCTTAATAAGAATCTTCTAGCTAAATAGATTTGGTGCATTTTTAATAGCACAGGGGAATGGAGAGATATTTTTGTTAATAAGTATATTAGAAGTCCTACTATTCAGTTCTTGCTCAATAATGAAGACATCTCGAATGGATCTATCATTTGGAACGGAATCCTTAAGGCAAGGGATTTGGCCAAAGCTAAGATTAAGTGGAAAGTGGGTAATCATGAGGATATTCTATTCTGGCATGACAATTGGTTGATTCAAGACCCCTTGTAAATAATCCTATCTTTGAAAATTGCTCAAATATTTGTATTAGGCAATTTGGTTTGAAAGTTTGTGATTATAGAATTGACTAGGGTTGGAGAGACCTATCTCTCATTTCAAATGACCTCAAGCCAGTTATGATAATGCTGAACTCTTTAATTCTTAATAAAAAGAGGGATGAGGTAATTTAGGGAGACAACCCAAATGGTTGTTACTTAGTTGCATTAGGATATAACTCTCTTTAGAGCTTGAATGAGAAGCCCCCTGGGCTAAAGTCTAGATACTTGGTCTTACCCAAAAGATTAATTATTTATTCTTGTTGGCATTACAAGAAAAAATTCTTACCCAGGATAATTTAATTAAAAGAGGACATTATATGCCTAATAGATGCATACTATGTAAAAATCAAATGAAAATGGAAAATCATTTGTTTATCCATTGTCCTTGTTCAAGGGAGGTTCAGGATGGCTTAACTGAGAATCTTGGGGTAAGTTGGTGTGAGCCAGGTAATGTACTAGATTTATTTTTTCAATGGAACAATATCTTTAAAGGAATAGATTTGCAAGATTTAAGTACTTGGTCTTTACCTCATTTCTATTGGGGAGTCTAGAAGGAAAGAAACAATAGAATCTTAAGAGAAAGAGAGGAACCTACCTTTTTTTTTGTAGAGAAGATATATAAAAGCATGAAGGAAAATTATCAAGTAAGAAAGGGGGAGATATTGAAAGTGGTGATCAAAGAAGGAGAAAGATAAGGATAGTAGGACTATAAGATAGGAGATGAAATGGCTGCTCCCTCTGGAGGGATGACATAAAGAAAATTTTGATGGTGAGGCTAAAGGAAACCTTGAACCTTTGGATTATGGAGGTATCATTAGAAATAGCTATGGTGGAGGGGTGGTAGCTTTTTCCCATCCTTTGGGATATCAGAGAAACCATTATGTAGAAGCCACTGTTGCATGCCACATAGTGAAATTAGCATTGGACATGGGAGTTAAAAAATTATGGTTGCAGGGGGATTCATATAACATCATAAGGTATATTAAAGGGGTCATTCAACCATCATGGTCCATAGCTAATATTATTGAAAATACCTACACCTTTCTTGAAAATTTTGAAAGTGTCCACACCCATGAATATAGGGAGGCAAATTCTATGGTGACCTGGTTTGCCAACAAAGTAGTTAGGCAAGAAAAAGGGATGATTTGGAATTTCGGCAAAAATATCCCCAAAGAAGTGAAAAGTCTAATTGAGCTGGACAAAATCCAGGGAGGTATGGTGGATATCTAACTATTATAATGGTATTTAATGAGAGCCAGGGTTTAAGTAATTATAATAATGGCATTTATGGAAAATGTAGTCAGATGAGGTTATTAGTGTCACATTGACATGTTTCTTGGGTTGAATTCTTTCTCTTTCTTTACCATTTTGGGGGTAAAGAAAGACATATCAGTGATTATCAGAGAGTTGGCCACCAAGGTTTTCAGAGGTTGGAGAAGGGATATCAAAGGTTGGAGTTTATGAGAATAGTGAGCATTAAAAATTTAGAAATGGTGGGGGAAAGAAGTAGGAAGGAACCTATTGGTGAAGTAGAAAAATGGAAGCAAAGGACAAAAGTCTAGGAAAAGCTAGAGAAGGGCTGTATAGCCAACTACATTACTAAACTTCATGGATTTGACCCTATGATCACTAATAGTATGGTGGATTCATGGAATGATAGAAGTGTTAAAGTGGATGGGGTTTCATTTTAGGTCACCAAGGAAGTCATTTCTCTAGTAACTAAAATTATGGTAGAGGGATTGAAGTTTTATAGGGATAAGAAGGTGTTAGCGAATGTTGTAAAGTAATTTACAAAGAATATGGAGTAGAAAAATGAACTAGTAAAGTGTGAAACTTACTACAAAATGAATTCTATCAAGAAGTTATGGAGGTATGTTTTATGGGAAATTATAGAGTATATTTCTTTAGACACTAGATTTGATAGAGTAAGAACACACCACTTTATTTTACTCAATCACTTTTGCTATGGTGTCAAGATTTCATTCCCATTTTATTTATATACTTCAATGTGTAAGAGTATTTCTGGGCATAAGAAGAAACCCTCAGTGAATTCAGCCCTACACAAGGGGTTATTACTTCTTATTTATGAGCATTTCAAGGCTCAGACCATAAGAAAACCCCCTTGCAGGGTGTGGATGCTTCTATGGATACAGGAAGCTCTAGTTTCTCATCTAATTCAAAATATATTGAAAGTATTAGTTTAGAGGGTGAAGAGAACATTACACCTGTAAAGAAGGCCAAGGATTTAGACAAGAAGTTGCATTCGTCAATAAAAACCCCGAGCAGGAAGAGCCCTAGAGGACACGGGTCTAAATAATTAGGCTAGGTAGATGAAGAGTATAATGAGGAAGGGGATGATATAAAAATTGATGAAGAGGTTGAAGAGGAGGCAAAAACTATGTCAATAGAGCCAGTGGCTAAAATATAGAGGAGGTCAAAAGAGAAGGATGTAGAGGGGATTGTGGATTCTAGGCCAAAGCTCTTTGCCATTCCTCTTTCCCCTATTCATCCTTAGGAATAGGACAAGGAGAAGAAAAATGGTGAGGGAGAAGATGTGGTTATTAAGGATAGGTACATAGCCTGGAGAAAATTTAATGTTAGAACTTCCAAAATGGGTATAGTAAGAGAGGCAATGAACCCACAAATTTTAGAAGAAAAATAGGGTTAGCTCAAGTTGGAGGATCTCATTGATCCAACAATGGTGGCCATAAAAAATAATGCAAGGGATACTGGCATGAATTTTCTTAATAATGCTAGGAATAACATGATTGACAATTTTAGGTCAATCAAATTGCTTTACGATGAGTTGGAAGAGTTCAAAGAAAAATAGGCCAGCTGGAACACAAAAAGGAAGATGCTAGATTGTGGTAATTTCAACAAACAGGGGGATCAACTTAGTTTGGCTGAGAAGAGAATCTAGAATTTGGAAATTTACAATCATAATTTGGAAAATTAGATGATTACCATTCTAACTTCTATCAATGACAATATCTTGTCCCTTACTAGAATGCTAAAAACTAGGGGTCTTCTGGATGAAAATGAGGAAAAGGATAGAGAGAGAGCCAAGATGGAAGAGGATGTGATGACTAACATTACCTTTAGTAGCTTGGAGTAGGATAGTCAAAAGAAGTAGGAACAGATGGCTTAGGAGATTAACAAAGCTTATGAAGCAACGAAAATGATGCAGAAGCTGGAGAGAAAGACAAAGGAATAACATTGGTTTTTCTTTTCCCATCTTTTGGATTGTTAGATTGCTATAGATTTTTGTCTAGTTGGTTTGTTAGTCTATTGTATTGGCCTTTAGGTTGGCCTACATTTTCTAGCTGGGCTTTATCTGCTAATTATTAGCCTTTGGCTTTTTGTCTATCTATTGAACTAGCCCTTTGGTTGCCCTTCTTTTACTAGCTGGGCTTTAACTACTTATTATCAACCTTTTGATATGTTTTAACTCTTGGGTTTTAGGATCCCTATAAAACCTATTTTTCTTATCAAAAACACTTCAAAATATGATGAAACTATGAAGGATTTTGATCAAGAAGTTCTTTTGCCTAAACTCCTTCATTCTAAGATGATTACTAGACCTAAATGCAAAAATAAACATAGTCCACACTTGAAGACTTTTCCTTTTTGTTTATATCATAGATTTCATGATCAATCTATTGATGAATGTCAAGCTTTATATTATAAGATTAGGCATCTCATTGATAGTAAGGTTATTTATATATTATGTGGCAATGAGTTGTATTTCAATCCTATTTTCTCTAAATAACATTTATGTTCCTATTATGGAACTCTACATTATGTAAACAATGTTAGCCTAATATTTGGGGGCTCATTGTCTTGTATAGTGTTGCAAGTGATATAATAGGTTCCCTTCCATCTTTGTTCCTATGCTTGGGGGGCAAGGATGTCATCTCCTTCTTTTCTATCTTTTTAGGATCCACTTTTCCTTGGTTAAGCAATATCTATCTATTACATGATATTCAATCATACATGAGAATTATGGTTTTCATTAAGGATCTATGTTCTTAATCATAACCTATTTCATTTTTGGACATTGGGTTTCCATGGTTGATGAATCTCTCACCTTGGAAGCTGAATGGTATGCTATCCCTCACAAGGGTTACTTTTTCACTTCTTGCATGATATCTCTTTGCATTCATCCCTTCCATGGCCTCATACGAGCTTTGAACTTCTTGGCTTGGACTGGGTGTTGTCTATGGATATTGTCTTGATATAGAAGAAGGATTTATCATTGTTCTTTTCTTTCCTTGACATGTCAAAATAGTATGTGTTTTTTTCCATCTTAAGGAGTGGGGCATATATATGGCCTCCCTCATTTTATATTATGCATTTTTTATTCTAACCTTTTGTTTTGTAGCGTGCTAATTCTTAGAAGGTAATGCACATAAGTTGCTAAATCTTGAAGAGACACACATTTTCAGTTTTAAATATGCTAAATCCTTGGAAGGTAACACACATTTTCAATTTTCAATATGCTAAATTCTTGGAAGGTAACACACATAAGTTGCTAAATCCTAAAGATATAAACATTTTACAAATGCATTCTATGGTGATATGAGAATATGGATCCAAGGGTACTTTATAAAATTTGTCAAAAGATGTAATACATACATGCACAAAGCTACCAAAAGGCACACAACTTTATGGGGTGACTATCAAGTTTTATCTTGGTGGGCCATCCTATTCCTTTTGTGGTTCACAGTGAGATACACACATCTTACTAGGTGAGCTAGCTACTCCTCTCTCCCTCTTTTATCCTTTTTCTAGAGATGTCTCTCTTATTTTAATCTCAAAGTTGACAAAGACTTGATTCCTTAGGGTCTTGAGGATCTCTTTGTCCCTTTGATTTCAATAAGATTATCTTTTCATTGTGATATACTTTACCAAGAGTTTTCATTGATTTCATACTATTACTAAAGTAGGGGTTGAACATATCATCTTAATATAGAAGCACTTTCATGTTAAGAGTTTTTAGCTCTCCAAGTAAGTGGTTTAACATCATGTCAAGCACCTTGAATGGGTCTTTGACTTGTATCTAGCTTTTTCTCCTATTTCCCCTTTTTCCACTTTCTTTTTGCACTTTTCTGGCATTCTGGACTGAGATCTTGAGACTTTTAACTTTAGGGTCATGGATGACCTTTTAGGTCAAGGTTGACCTATAGTGCCTCGCCCATTTGACTTCTATAAGTCATCCTAATGGATGCAACCTTGTTGATATTTTGTTGAGATGGGATCATGATTGTGACCTTGAGTGGTCTACACCGTTGAGGTGTTTGGATTTATGTTTCTGTATCAGTTGCTTTGATCATGCTTTTGACTAATCTATGAGATTATGATGTGATTTATGGTTCACTAAGGTTTGTGCCAGTGGTTACTAGGATCGATGTGGTATCATGAGGTTGTTTCGTGATTACCTTGAGGTGTGTGCAGAGATTGCACTATGTTCTATTACCATGCTACACTGGACTAGGTTCCTGTAGTAGTGGTTAGTCATGTTTATGACTATGGTTGTTTATGTGTTTTAAATGCCTTTTTAATGTAGAGTAATCAATCATTATTAAATTCTTAAGTAATTAGAATGGATTATTTATGCTGGATTATTTGGTTGTGTGTTGCGAACATTTACCTTCTTACATTTTGATCTGAGAGATATCTGTTCTTATGTGATGCTTTATATTTGAGAGGACTTGAGGGTCAGATGTTACACCTTGATTCCAGTATCATAGATTATAGACTACTATGTTGTTCAGTTGATCATATTGCTTGACGATGCCATTTTGAGATGACAGTGTGTTTTATGATGATATCTGGTTATCTGGTATTTGGACATACCTCTGATTATGTTATGTGATGGATTTAATGCTATGGTTATTTACTTCATTCCGGCATTGTTATGCTTTATGTGAATGTGAGTGATGTAAATAGATTATTTTAATATAATTAAATAAATGGTTAAATTAGGTGATTTAATGCATTTATTTCTTCGGCTATGTTATTATATGTAATTGCACTTGATCGTGTTGTGTAGTGTGCAGGATTTATATCCCTAGCAGTGGCACATGGAGTTAGTGATTCAACCATTTATATTTTACCAATGTCGTCCTTATATGGTCGATGTATCCTTTATCAAATGTTTAAATTAAACCTTTCGATGATTATTAAATCCGAACTCATTTGCATTATGTGATTAGACCAGTAAGCGTGTTTGTGCATTTAGAGGTTCACATTGTCGTGAAAGTCATTAAGGAGATTTATGTGTTTTTGGGTTTTCAAGCTTTTTAATTGATTTATTTTAATTTCTGGTAGCTTTGCCATAGATGAATTTCTATTTATAGGAATAGCCTGTTTTCGTTTGGGTTGATTCGAGGTTTAACTAGGTTGGCTGGTTATTTTCCCTAATCGATTATTCACTTGAAAAGTGAATAAGTATCCAAAAAGGAATTTAATTCCTCACTTCTCACTTTTGAAGTAGAAAGTTGGAGAGTAAAACCCAAAATCCTCTTCATGAGGATTTATTGTTTTGTTCATTGTGGGAGCTACGAGCATGGGATCGTTGCGAGTTTGGGCTCATTGGATCTAGCTTGGGGCAAACTTGGATTGTTGTGATTTTCAGCTACTTCTGCGAGATATTTATTTTATGGTTCATATTCCCCTTTTTCCCTTTTGGCTGTGAGGTAGGACTTTCCTATTTTATTGTTTCAACTTCATTTTTGCTTCTATTTTTGGTAGTCGTTTGCTTGGAGGTTGAGAACTAGTGTTCCCCTCCATTTTTGTATGCTAGTTCTACCCAATTGGGCGGGTATGAACATTTCCCTATTTTTCGGGATGAGGGTTTGGGTTTTTGGGCCGTTATGCTAGCTGTTTTTGCATACAGTGTCTGATTCCTTTTATTTTTAGATTTTTGAGGTTTTTGAACCCAAAGGCCAAATGGGTTTTAATTTTAGAATTTTTCTAAAATTTGGAGTTTTTACCTCGTTTTACGTGCTACCCTGTTTTCTCAAGTTTTCTTGGCACAATGTGGGTCGTGGACTTGGATGATCCATTTGAATATCAGTCAGACCACTTTTGCACTTCTATGTTGCATTGGGATACATGTTGCATCTGTACTCCTGACGTTGTGTTCGGTTGAGTGATTTTATACCTATGGTTATTGTTTCTTTTAGACCTTTTCTTTGTTTCATGGATGCTAGGATTTGTGTAGAATCCATACTCTTAGATTGAGGCTGGTTGAGTAAGTTCATGACTTTTGGTCTTGTTACATCATTGGGATTAGTGTAGAATCCATACTCTCGGATTGAGGCTGGTTGAGTGATTTTATGATGTATGGTTTTATTGGCTTTGGGATGCTTTCGGTTGGGTGTTCTTTTTTGCATTGTCTTCTCATTCCTGTCCTTGTGTTATGATCTTCATGATGGTGGTGTGCCACACATGAGTATGTGCATGTACATTTGTTGGGTAACTTGCGAGGCCCAATCTTCCATGGATTTTCTGGAAGTTATGATCATTGGGGTTGGGATGGGAGTATGCATGCCCATGTGCACTTGTTGTAGGATGAGCATGGGTAGGGTAGCATATGGAGGGGGATTTTATCTTGTAGCCTAACGATCATGATGCCATAGGTATGGCTGAGAGGAGCTTGATTAAGTGATAACTAAAGAAAATGTGTGAATGGTAATAAAACTTTGTGTGATGGTTCCAAGGGAATACCTCGAGAGGGAAGTACCTTGCGAGAGTTTCTACACATGATTTGAGTTTGGGCTTGTCGATGCCAAGCAACTCTCCATGATGTCAACCCCTACTTAGTAGTCTATTGAGTTTCTGACCAGGACCTGTACTCCTTGCATTGTCTTAAGTTCTTGGTTACAACCATCATATTGTCTGGCATGAATGTTAGCCCTAGATATTGTGCTTTTTGTGTATTTGTGGTTGGATCTTTATCTCTATCAGCATGGTGGGTGTGGACCTACGAGTTCCATGTGGTTGGGAGGCATAGCTACCTTCACCACTACTAAGGACCGGTGTACAGAGATGGTCTTTTGTCCTAGTGCAACCATTGTTGGATGTTTTCACTTGGTACTTCAGATTTTGGAGTATGCTTTCTTGTGATTTATGCTTTCATTGGAATGCTTGGATATCATGTTTAGATGATGTTAGTTTATTTGACACATTCCCATATTATGATGTTTAGCATATGATTAGATGATGTGAATTGTTGTAGTAGCATATCTATTGCTTATTAATGTTTAGCATGTGATAGGTGATGTTATCTATTGTAGGATTATCTATGCTTTTCTACTAGCATGTTAGATTTTCTTATGCTTTTGGTTATTTGCATATTTAGTAGTGACGTCCCTATTATGACAGTACCGATGATCCGATCGATGACTTGGGATGTTACGTGTGGGGGATGGCTAGGATCCATGATGGTCTTATGATGCTATTGATGGTTGGGAGGAACCGCATACTTAGTTTGTTTGTTTAGTTCATTGCAATGTTGCTTATGTTCATTGTGATGTTCCTTCCATTCTTTTCTACTGTAGTTTTAGATGGATACATGTATCTCCTTCTTGGCATCTTGTTGTTTATGCACTCGAGTGTTCACTCCTCGAATTGTAATTTCGGTACTCCCCAGTGTGGAGGTTCTAACTCTGTTTGGCTTAACCTTCTTCCTTTGTAGTCTTCTTGTCTTTTCTTGGGTGACCATGTGTTAGCATGGTGCGATACAATAAAGTGTTGCATGCCCATTTGAACTCTGTCGTGCACACCCTATTTGTGTCACATGCCTCTTGGAGTTTTGTCGTGCGATACTTCATAGTATCACACTCCCTTTGAAGAAATGTCATACGATACACTTCCAGTATCACATGCCATTTGGAGAAGTATCACCTAACCCCTGATTGTGTCACCCTCCTTTTGGAGAAATGTCACACGACACTGGTAAAGTATCGCACAGTGCTAATAAAGTGTCGCACAATTTTTATGAAACCTGTGCGGGTGGGTAGTGGGAACTTTTCGATCTGATTTGAACTTTTTAGGGATGGTTCAGGGCACCCTCTTAGGTGTTCTTCAATCCCTTCATGTTGCTTTTTGATTTTCGTTGAGTGTGTTTTTGTAGTCAGTCTCTTGGGGTTTAAAATATATCATTTAAGTATAAGTTAATTTCTTATACTTAAGATATATTTTAATATATGCAAAAAATATTTTGAGATAGGTTTTAGACCTCTCAGAGACAAGTTAAGGATTCTAGGAAATTTTAGGGCTTCAGAAATCCAGACTTAGCCAATTTTTAGGGCTTCAGGATTTCAGGCTTAGCCAAATTTTAGGATTCTACATTTTACCCCAACTTGGTTTTTTGTTGATGAGTGGTCATTCTTGAGCCCTCATCTTGTTTGTGGTGGTTTTGGCTTTCATTCACATGTGTCAGTTTGGTAGTGGCATTCAGAGATCTGTTGGTTGCCGAGATTGTGGTGAAGTCTTCCATTGCGATCTTTGTGATCCCTGTATGATGTTGTCATGTGGATTCATACTTGTAAAAAAAAATATCTTGGCTTGATTTGAATCCTTGTTTCCAAGGATCTCTGGGCGGGGCATTACATGACCTCGATCCTGATTTAGGTCAGGGTTGACCCTGACCTAAGGTCCAAACTTCAACGTTTCATGATTTTTGGATGTCAAGTTTGGAAAGAATTATTTTATCACTTTCGGGTCAATTTTTTTTTATCTTTGAAATGGTACACTCTTAAATTACATTTAATCTAGGTCCATTTCTAGGGGTTAATATTAATTGGGATTTAATGCTCTTATGTTGGCCTTCTCTAGAATTTTGTGCCCTAGATCTCTATATAAGGAAGCCTTCTTCCCTCATTTTGACATCTACTTTCTAACCATTATCTTGTGCATCCACTTACTATGAAGCTTTAATGGGATATTATATTAAGCATTCAAGCATTATCAAGTTTAAGCAAGTATCCATCTTCAAGCATTCAACTCATCAAGGAGATCCGTTAGTAGCCATTGAAGGATTCAAGCTCTATGGAGCCCTCTTGTTGAAGATTCAACCATTTCCATTCAAGTCTCTTTCTAATCCAAGATCCATTCAAGATTGGTGTTGGAGATCTAATGCAATTTATTTGAGACATCCTACATACATTTGGAGCATTCATACTTGTGGATTCAAGGATTCAAATCCTCCACAAGGATTTCCACATAAGCAAGGTGAATAGTTCCATTTATGTTGTTTTTGAATTTATTATTTCAATTATATTTCAAGGTTAATTCCAAATTCAAGCCCCCCATACAACAAACAAAACCCTTTTTCTTTTAGGTACATGTGTGGAACAATGAATATCAATGTAGATTTGAGTACCCTTTCTAGTGAACTTTCAAAATTTGTGAATAGATTTTTGTCAAAGTAGTGCAGGTCAAGGTCAACTTTTGGGTCAAGGTTGAATTTTTTGGTCAAGTTTACTTTTTCATCCTAGGTCAAGGTCGACCTACCCTTAGAAAAGAAAAATAATTTTGGGTTTTGAAGATCTCATAGTTTTCGTTCACAGTAGCAGAAATTGATAGCATTTGAGATTCTTTGATAAGGTTTTCAACCAATTCTTTTTCAAAGTTAAGTACCTTTTATTTCTTCATTTCAATATTAGTCATCTAGATTTACTTTCCATATCATAAGAATCTATATGTATGTGTAAAATGTGGGTTTAGGGTCTCTTTCATGTGCATTATTTTAAACCCTATTCAACAATCATATTTTATACTATACAAAAATAGCTCAAATTGTGTTTTTCAGTATGAGTTTTCCTCTAAGGAAATTCAAGATAAACATTAATATCTCATGGTTTTTGTCTTTATCAATAGTAATGTTAATCAAATAAATTTAATTGATAATGGCCCAAAACATAATATTTTTAGTATTGACTTGCTACATAAGACAAGTGTGGATGTTTCTTTAATCAAACTTATTTTTATTCCTAGACATGGCTTTAAAAATATTTCTAAACATACCTTGGTTATCACCACTTTCATGTTAAAGTAGGCCATGTTATTTTACTTATGTCTATTCATTTCATACTTGGTGCTCTTAATTATAATATTTTCTTATGATGACCATAGATAAATTCCATGCACATTGTTCCTTCATAACCTAATTTGAAATTTAAGTTCATCTATAACATCATGTATACCCTTATTTCTCATAATAAAATCCCAAACTTATTATCATAAAAATTAGATTCTCCTTCAATTCCTCCACAATATTAACAAAATATATCAAATTCTCCTAAGGACACTTCTTCTCGATCAAGTTTCCTTCTACATGGTAATTTAGGGTCATTATATTTTATAAAAAAATTTATAGGGAAATACAAAGTTCCTTATTTTAATGTGGGACCCTTTAGAGGGTTTGGCATGTCATTTTCAACTTGAATTTTCTAAAAATTTAACACATAATATCAATCATGGTTTAGGATGTTTGTAGGAAATATTTGACACTTGTTATAAACCTATGGAAGTATTTGGTTTCATATATCATCCTTTGTCAACATCCCTTCATTTACCATCTAACATTACTTCTATGTCTAGCTTTAATCAAGAGATCATTTTGCCTAACTTTCTTTGTGTTAAGGTGATCGATTTGAATGATAAAAGGAAGCATTGTCAAAATATTGTGAATCTCCCTTGTTTCATATATCAAAAATATGATGATCAATCTACTAAATAATGTCAATATTTGTATTATTATTTTTTAAACTCATTTATTATGGTATCATTAAAATAATGTATTGAAATGAGTTAATTTTCAATTATAGCTTCTTTAAATAACATTTTAAGTTCCTAGTATGCTTCTCTACACTATATAACATTGTTGGCCTATCCTTTAAGAGATCATTATCATTCATGATGGTATAGTTTTTAGATTTAATCATCTTAAATTGTAAGTAACATATTATTTCATCTTCTCCTTATCTTTATTTCCACGCTTTGAGGGCAAGAATGCTTTATCGATCTCTCTCATCATTCTTCAAAGGATAAGTGATTTTTTATCTTGTAATATCTAATATTAAATATATTTTTAATTTACATTAAAAATTATTTCTTATATAAGAGGTATGTATCTTTGATCATAATATAATGCCCCAAATGGGAATCCTTAGAAACAAGGACAAAACATGCACTAACATTATTTTGTTAAATAAAGCATAGAAATATGTATAAACCAAACATAATGATAATAAGTAGAAAAATTAACCAACTAAGAAAAGATCCCTAAGTCTACCATTAGTTCCAAATGAATACATTTTCTATCTAGGTCATTACAATACAAGGTTCCTTCCATTATCCATAGTTTTATTGATATGACATTCATTTTTATTCCCAAGTACAAATTCCTAGATGATTAACCATTCAATTTCATTTCTTTCAAAAAAATGAAAACATAATGTTACTATACAAGTTGCTGTGCAAAATAGATGCAAAACCTAACTTCATAGAAGCCACAATGATCACTTGCAAGAAAATAATCTATTACATGAAAGAATGAAGCAAAGAAGAGAAGAGTGGCTCTCAAGATGAAATTTTTATTCAAGAGAGGAACAAAATGAAAAAGAAGTGTTACAAAATACAAGGGGATCAATCATTATAATAGGAGATCAACCATTCTCAAAAAGAGAACCCAAAAGAAATAATGTGACACTTAATAAAAGAAAACAAATATTGAATGTCACATTCATGAAGAGACAAAAGTCAAAACTACAATAGTGAAATCTTAAGAGTAAGTAAAATCTAATAAACCTTTTATTCTAACTCCCTCGCTTAAGATGAGTGATAATGCAACTATAAAAAATACAAAAAAAAAGCAAGGAAACTAAAATACAGAAGGAAACTGGGGTCCCAACAACAAGGCTTGATTAGGTACCCAATCACAACTAAATATCTATAAAGTGGAGAAATAGGGAAAATTGCATAGGAAAAACTCTACTGCAAAAAGAGATGAGAAAAACATGAAAGGAAGGAAGGCCTGACAAAGACCCACCAAGGATAAATTCCTTCACCCCAAGCATGGTGCACAACTAAAGATAGTGCATTGATGCAAAAAATTTAGTGAAGATATCAACAACCTACACTTCTATAGGAATTTACTCCAAGAGGAGAACATCATCCTAAATCAAGTATCAGATGAAGTGCATGTGGATCTCAATATGCTTAGTTTTTTGATGCTCCACTGGGTTGTAAGTGTTAGGATTAAACCTCAGATAGAAATAACAATTACATGCAAATATAAACAATATTAGAAAATAATAGATCACACAAAAAAGAACACAAGACACCAAGATTTAACATGGTTCACCCAATCCATGGGCTACGTCCACCAAACAACATGTCCAATATTATTATGATCTAGTGATTACAACCTGATTACAATCTATAATCCCTTATAGCTCAATATTGCTACAAGAATCAATTTCACATCACTCACTATGAAACAATCCCTGGCCCTAAGCCCTTTTATACAAGTGTTTTTGTTGCTTTAGGATTATAACATATCAGCCATAAATTAGCGAATATTAGCCCAAACTTTAGCAAAGAATTTATGAAGTATGTACACTACTTCCCTAATCAATCACCAAAAACTAACAATCTCCCTCTTGGGGACTGATCAAACTCCACACTAGACAACAATCTCCCACTTGAAAACTGATCTTGTAGCTATGTCGCTATGCCATGAGGCTCCCACTAGATCAAACCTCCTGGACTCCATTATTTTTGTATTCCTATTCAGTCTAGAAGATGAACTGAAGCTAAAGAGGAATTAAACTTCTCCCATATCACTACCTTTGTAAACATATCTATTGGATTTTCATCTATATGTATCTTATCCAACTTTAACTGTCCATCATCCAAAACTGACCGAATGAAATGGTACCACAACTGAATGTATTTAGTCTTTGAATACAAAGCTGAATTCTTTGCAAGATGAATGGCACTCTGACTATCAGTATACAAATAATTATCCCTCTGAGGGTGTCCCAATTCTTCCAAAAAGAAAAAAATCCATATCATCTTCTTGGCTGCCTCTATAGCAACAACATACTCTGCCTCTGTACTAGATAAAACATTAACCTTTTGTAACCTAGAAATCCAACTCACCACTGCCCTGCCAACAATAAATACATAACCTGTAGTACTCTGCCTACTATCAATAGCTCTTGCCAAATCTAAGTCAACATAGCCCTATAAGTTAGTAGTAGAGCCCCCAAAGTATAAACACTTACTAGATGTTCTTCTCAAATATCTAAGAATCCATTTGATTGCATTCCAATGCTCAATTTGTGGATAACTCATATACCTACTAACAACTCCCACTACATGTGTAATATCTAGCCTTGTACATACCATAGCATACATCAAAATTCCTATAGCTAAAGCATAGGGTACCTTGGACATCTTATCCTCCTCTTATTGTGTCTTAGGATACATCTCTTTAGTCAACTTCAAATGATCAAGTAAAGGTGTGCTGACAGCTTTAACATTCTCCATAGAGAAACATTGCAACACCTTCTCAAATAATTAGCCTAAGATAGCATCAATTTCTTTTTCTTCCTATCTCTAAAAATCTTCATACCAAGGATTTGTTTTTCTGCCTCCAAATCCTTCATAGCAAATACATGTGCTAACTGGCATTTCAGCCCCTTAATATGATCCATGATAGACCCAACTACACGCATATCTTCAACATATAAACATAAAATAATGTAGTTTTCATCATCCAACCTCTTAAAATAAACACAATGATCTGAATGACACCTACTATATCCATGCTCATGTATAAAACTATCAAATTTTAGATACCATTGTCAAGGTTCTTGCTTCAAGCCATATAAACTTTTCTTCAATTTGCACACTAAGTTCTCCTTACCTTTGACCTAAAATCCCCGTGGTTGAGCCATATATATCTCTTCATCTAAATCACCATGAAGGAAGGTTTTTTTAACATAAAGTTACTCTAAATGCAAATCTTCAATAGCCACAATACTTAAAACAATATAGATAGAAGCCATTTTAACAACAGGAGAAAATATCTCATCAAAATCAATGCCCTTTTTCTATGCAAATCCTTTTACAACTAACCTAGCTTTAAATTTTTTCTTACCTCCATCCTCTTCTTTTAACCTGTAAACCCACTTATTTTGTAAAGCTCTTTTACTTGTAGGCAAATTGCATAAATCCCATGTCTTATTCTTCAACAAAGAGTCTATTTCATCTTTCATTGCAGACTCCTACTGAATTTTAGTATCCATCTAAACAACTTCATCATAACATTCAAGTTCACCAACATCAATAAGTAAAATAGAATACAAAGAGGGAGAAAATCTTTTTGGAGGTCTAATTTTCCTTGTTGACCATCTAACATTCACTCATGTATGTGGTATTTGTTGTTGCAGTTGTTACACATCACTAGGAATGGCTAGAACATCATCTTTTGGAGTATCATCCGACACTACATAATCATCTTCTTTCTTCTCATGTTGCTACAAAAAATATTTGTACAACACTTTCTCATTGAATATGAAATCCCTACTTCTTACAATTTTATGATTTTCAAAATTCCAAAGCCTATAACCAAATTTTTTAATGCCATATCCAATAAATACACATTTCTTTGACTTAGATTTCAGCTTGGTTCTATTTTTAGTGTCTATGTGAGAAAATGCTTCACAACCATAGGTTTTAAGAAAATAATAGCTCACCTTCTTACCAGTCCATGCTTCCTTTGGAATACCACAACCCAAAGGAGTAGAGGGACCTCTATTAATAAAATATATAGTAGTATTAATAGCCTCCACCCACATGTGTAAGGGCAACCCAACATGCAACCTCATACTCCTTGCATGCTCCATTATAGTTATGTTCATGTGTTCAACCACTCCATCTTCCTGTAGAGTCCTTGGAACAGTTTACTGTTTAGAAATATCATTTATGGAGCAATAATCTTCGAATTCATGACCACAATACTCACCACCATTATTAGATTTGAGACATTTTAATTTCTTACCAATATCATTTTCAACCAAGCATATTTATTTATAAAAAAATTGAAATACATCAAATTTTTGTCTAAGAAAATAAACCCATATTTTTCTAGTTGCATTATTAATAAATGTAACATAATAATGAGAGCTACCAAGGGAAGATACCTGAGCCAGTCCCCAAACATAGGTATGCACAAGACCTAATTTCTCCTTTTTATTTTCCTTCCCAGTCTTCACAAAACTCACTCTCTTTTATTTTCCATACATACAACTTTCATAGAAATCCATAGTAACACATTTCAAACTTTGTCGAACAATCTTTAAATGAAGTACTTTCATACCTTTCTCACTAATGTGCCCAAGTCTGTTGTGTCACAGTGTTATATCAAAATTTATAGCAGCTATTTGTTCTCCCTACTCAACTGCAACAACTATTCCTAAACATTCATTTCTCTCTAAAACAATTAAAGTAGAAGGAACGATATGACATGTACAAAGATATAAGGTTCCTACTTTCATACATTTTGTTACTACAAGGGAACCTTTTGTAACCTTCCAAATTTTATCATTAAAACTAACTATACAACCCTCATCACCAAGTTTCCCTACTGAAATTAAATTCCTACTAAGCCTTGGAACATGTCTTACCTCATATAGTAGCCAATGAGTCCCATTGTGCAACTTAATCTTAACTTTTACCTTTCCAACAATCTGACAGGGTTCATTATCCCCCAAATAAACAAGTCCAAAATCCCCTTGGACATAATCAATGAAATAACCTCTATGAGATGTAGCATAAAATGAAGCACCAAAATCTAAAACCGATGAATTATCACCATTTTCTAAAGATAAAAGAAAAACATCCTCTTTGGATTTGTTACTTACCACATTTTCCTCCTTGTCTCCATTTGATTTATTTGCTTCATTTTTCTTTTGATTCCAACAATCTTTCTTTTTATGGGCTAGTTTCCCACAATACCAACAGTCCTTTAGTCCTCTTAATTGAGACCTCCTCCCCTTTGACTTTCCTCTTAATTTCCCATAATTTCTAGAATTACTTCCTCTCTCAGTCATTCTACCTCGACTTTGTGCATTCAAAGCACTTCCAAATGTAGATTCACCTAAGGATTTCCTATGAGTTTCATCACTCAAAATAACACTAGTCACATCATCATATTTTAGGGTACTAGATCCTAGAAAAAAATTACTCACAACCATTACCAAGCCATTTCAGCTTTCGGACAAAGAACACAAAATCAAGAAAGCCCTAATTTCTTCATCAAAATTAATACTCACAAAAGATAACTAACTAGTAATAGTATTAAACTCATTTAAATGATCCATAATAGATCCACCTTCTGCCATTTTCATATTAAATAAATGCTTCATGAGAAATACCTTGTTTGAAGTAGAGGGCTTTTCATATAGTTTCGCTAGGTTTTGCATCAACTCTTTAGTCACCTTCACTTTTGTAATATTAAATGCCACTGATGGTGCTAGGCATAATTGAATGCTTCCAAGTACCTTTCTATCCAAAATATCCCAATCATCATTTGAAATAGATCCCTAATTCTTGGTTTTGCCTTCAAACAACTTCCATAAATTCTTTTAATAAAGATAGTCTTCTATTTTCATCTTCCATAACTGAAAGTTCTACACCATTAAACCTATCAACCCTCAGCTTACCCTCATTTTCCATTGCTCCCACTCAATCGTGAGACTTTCCTATAGAGGATAACTGAATAAACAACCTCACTCTGATATCACTTGTTAGGATTAGACCTCAGATAGAAATAAAAATTACATGCAAATATAAGCAATATAAAAAATAATAGATCACACAAAAAAGAACACAAGACATCAAGATTTAACATGGTTCACCCAATCCATGGGCTACATCCACCAAATAGGAAGTCCAATATTATTATGATCTAGTGATTACAACCTGATTACAATCTGTAATCCCTTACAACTCAATACTGCCGCAAGAACCAATTTCACATCTCTCACTATGAAACAATCCCTAATGCTAAGCCCTTTTATACAAGTATTTTTGCCTCTTTATGGTTACAATATATTGGCCATAAATTAGCAAATATTAGCCCAAACTTTAGTGGAAAATTAGAAAATAGTACAATTTTTTTAATGAAGTATGTACAATAATTTCCTGATCAGTCACCACAAACTAATAGTAAGATATATATGGCACTTTGATTGTCACACAAAAGCATAGCAGGACTATCAAGAGGAAACACAAACTCAATCATCAATTGTTGAAGCCATAAATCTCCTAACTATCTAACACTACTTCTAGGTACTCAGCCTCTATAGATGATAATGCAGTAGAATGCTACTTCTACAAGACCATGATAGGACTAGAGCCAAGACAGAAAACAAAGCCAAAAGTAGACTTCTTATCATCAGCATCACTAGCCCAATCTAATTTAGTAAAGCCAACATTGTGTGGGGATCCTATAGTGTAGGGAATACCAAAATGTATATTTCCTTGAATGGACCTCAAGATACATTTAGCACCTTTCCAATGGCTCTCATGAGGATCGTGGGAAAATTGAGAAACAAGACCAATCACAAAGGAGAGATCAAGATGAGTATGTGTCAAGTACAATGAACTGCCAACCAATTATCGGTGTAAAGTGGGATCCACTAAAGTTATAGGACAAGTGGTAGACAAGATAACTCTTGACTGAAATGGTGAAGGGGAAAGCTTGCAATCAAGCATGTTGAAGCATCAAAACATATCAAGAGCATACTTTTTTTGACGAATGGAAATAACATCAAAAGTCTAAGTAGTAGGCAAGGTATTTTTTAGGGACTAATATTCATAAATTGGCTAATTTTAGAAATTTTTGGTTGGTAATTTGGCTAATAATTTAAGATTTAACGCAACCTAAATTGCCATATTTTTATAAATTTTAGCTTTAACATATTTAAAATTGCTCAATAATTTATTTTATTAAAATATTTATGCTCAAAGATTCACCATAATATTCAATATATGATTAGATTTGATTCACCTAAATATTATATCTTATTGGAGAAATTAAAATTAATTCACCAATAATTATCATAATTATTAATTACTTAAGTGATATATCCCCAATTTTTAGTTTTCACTATTGATTTAAAATATAATGTAATGACCCTCATAATAATCCATGAGTTAAAAAACATTCAATTTTTATTTGTAATATTCTATGGTGATTAATGAAATTTCTATTATAATTGAGATTCATCAATATTTTCTATACAAAAATTATGATTTCAAAATAATTGCCAATATAAATAATATTTAAAATAAAAAATAAAAAATATTTGTGAATAGATTTGCCAATATGTATATATATATATATATATATATATTGGAGGGGGTTTCTTAAATATTACCCTACATGTAGGCCCAAAAAATAGTGCAGAAGACTGGGATCTGTCATCTCAAACTACTCCATCAATGCTCTTTGAATACTCTTAATCATGGAGGATGAGCTACTAGTAATGATGAGATCATCAACATAGAGAACAAGTATCACAATATCACCCTCTAACTCTAAATTACACTGTATGTTCATAATAACATCATGTGAAGTTTGTAGAAAGCAGGAATGAGTCCTTCTCATACCAAGCTCGAGGGACTTTTTTTAGACCATATAATGAATTTTGAATCCTAAAAACTAATGAAGAGTCATACACAAAGCCTTGAGGATGCTCCATATATATCTCTTCATGAAGATCACCATTCAAGAATGCACTCTTCACATCCATCTGAAAGACTAGCCATCCTTGTGAAGTTGATAGTGAAAGGACAAAGTGAATAGAATTCATCTTGGTGATAGGGGAAAATATCTTAGATAATCAATACCCTCAACTTGCAAGAATCCCTTTGCAACAAGTTGTGCCTTGTACTTATCAATAGAGCCATCTACAAAATACTTGGTATGGTACAACCACTTGCACCAAAGAAAATTTCTTCCTTTTGGAAGAGTACAAATATCCCAAGTGTGATTCTTCATCAAAGAAGAATACTCCTCATCCATTGTCAAATCCAACTCTAGATGTTTAGTCATCTCTAAAAATATCTGTGGATCTGTAGAAATAGCACGACTCAGAAGACTAGAACCAAATGTTTGAGCTCAAGTATGATGGGTATCTATAGGATGTCCATCCAAAGGACCAAATGAATCAACTATAACATGGGGCACCTAGAAAAAGTTGGAGTAACTGGTGGTAGAGGAGGAGGTGGATGTGGTGGATCATCAGCTACATCATCATTAGAAGATGGAACATCCTCAAGAGATGAAGAGGAAGCAGTAGGAAATGAGGACGAATCCAAGGAAGGAGAATTAGGAAGAAGGAAATGCTCATCAAAGTGGACATATCATCAAAACAAGACCTCTTTGGACTTAGGATCAAAAAACCTATAAGCCTTCACATTCTCATAGTAGCCAACAAAGGTGAGTGGTCTACTCTTCTTCTCCGTAGATTTCCTCTAAGCATCAAGAATAAAATCACATGTCATACTACCAAAAACCCAAATTGTGGAAACATTGGGCTTGGCTTGAGACTAAGCCCCCTCAAGAGTCATCTGTCACAATGCTTTATGGGGCATCTAATTCTAAATGTAGTTGGCACAGTTGACTGCTTCAACTCAAAATGAAGACTCCATATCCTGTGACTGAATTGTATAATTATCCATCTCTCATAAGGTTCTCTTCTTTCTCTCAACAACACCATTCTACTAAGGGGTGTGTGAAACTAAAATATAATGTAGTAAACCATGCTCAATGCAAAAATCTTTGAATGTTTGATTCACATACCCCCCCCATTTTCTATGTGTATCCGGCTGAAAGAAAAACTAGATTTCTTATCCACAAAAGCCTTAATGATTCAGAAGGAATCTAGGAAATCAAATTTGTACTTAAGAAAGTACACCCATGTGCATCTAGAGAAGTCATCAATGAATGTGAGCACATAGTGAGCCCCTAAAAAATGAGTAGGAAAGGACATAAGATTATTGTGAATCAACTCCAAGGGTGCCTTGGCATGAGTGGCTATTCCTGAAGGTTTGGGATCTCGATGATGCTTTTCGAGAATACATCTATGACAAACACCATCAATAGAAGAGATTTTTGGTAGGCTAAAAACAAGTGCATGTGTACTCATCTATTGTAAATAGTGGTAGCTAAAATATCCAAAATGCTCATGCAAAAGCTTTCTCATAGAGTCTGCATGTGAAACAAGAGAAGAACCCACACTTTTTGAACTCTCAAAGCCATCAAATTAGTATAAGTGAGACTGTGGATCCACTCTACTAGTAGAAATAACTAAATTAGGACCAAGGAGATCTCAAATAACCACATCATGTGGTGAGAATTCAACTATCTTACCAGAACCAAAAAGGAAAATCTAATAAATTGAAAAAAGGTTCATAGAAATGTTAGGAACTAGAAGAATGTCCTAAAGAGAACCACCATCCACTAAAACTAAACTTGAACCAAGAACTAGGAGCTATGTAGAATTTTCAACTACAATATTTGATGTGGCACTATGAACAAGTGTGGTGACAAATCCTATGGGTGAGGCATATGATAAAAAGCACTAGAATCAATATCCAAGATAATCCTAAAGATAAGCCTTGTGCATGAAGAGCATGGCCCTTCCCAGTAGACAAGGAAGGTGGATGAGAAGAGGAGATGTGATGCCATTGCATGGCATCCTCTAAAGCCTCTAACCATTTCCAACACCTAGAGACTGGATGTCCTTCCTTGCCACAAAAACTGCAAGGATCGACTATGAATTTCTTAGTCTTGGAGGAAGATTAACTAGACTAAGTTACCTTTCTTAGGGTTGGGTTTTGGTTTGGAAGGATACCATGTAGATTTCTTGGAGGAATGCTCATGACCAAATAAATATTTCTTGGGCTTGAATGTCTACTTCTTTTTCGCTATAGATGATAGTGAAACTAATGTCATGGTCTTTCATCTTGATAGAGAATCCAACTAGGAAAGATTAGCTTGTTCTCTAGTCAAATGATCACAAAATTCCTTAAATGTTAGCACGATGAATTAAGTACCCAATATATCCATAGTGGAGTGAAAAGAAGAGGAGAAAATTTGAAATTTTCCTTGAAGCTTTGATAGTATCAAGAAAATGCACTCTTTGTCAATCTTTGTCTTGCCACAACCCTATAACAATGATCTCTATTCCTTGAATTTAATTATTCAAATTCCTCAATGGTGGGGAAAGAATAAGGTACAAGTGATGTAATCTCTACCTCAAGATGAAGTTCCATAAAATCACTAATTGTACTAAACAAGGTCTTGAACTTGAGCCACATTTCTCGAGGAGTAGTACACTCATCAAGATGAAATGGTAAGTTATCTACAATACTAAGAGAGATAAGACCAATGGCTTCATCCATCTTATTTATGTGTTTATATGTCTGAAATGGACTCTCAAATAAAGGATGATCCTCATCCAAATAAGACCACAAACCCTTGGAGCAAAGTAATTGTGTCATGGAAAATTACCCATGTGTGATAGTTATGTAGATTTAGAGGAGCTAGACAAGATGAGGTCTCGGTCATTATTTTAGAGGAGGTGTTTTGGTTTTGAAAGATATAAATTGTACTAAAGTAAATGATAGAAACAATGTATTGAAAAATACCCCCCACAATACAAGAACTAAATCCCAATAGCTAAAAGTAATGTGTATATAATGAGAAGAGATAAAAAGCTTTAGATGAGTAACTTATGTGTCTTTGAAATATGCTAATGAAGAAGATAGTAGATCTGGATAAAGCACTGCAAGATCTTTCCAATGCCTTTTTTTTGCCCAAAAATGGAGCTTGGATGCAAATTATATGGCCCTTAGAGTGCAAAAAAAAAGTTTGGCCTTTGACAGTGAAAAATAGGCATCTAAATAGCTTCAAAATCAGATGAAACCTAACATCACAACAGGCTCAGAACTAGATTTTTGGTGATATTTTGTTTTTTGAAAATGGAGTTTGTATGCTCAAGTTATGAGCAAAAACTTGAATATTGCTCCTTATGGCCTAGAAGGGCATCCAAAATGCTTATGCAATACTGACATTAGCACTTCAATAGCTTAAATTTGACGACCATTTGAACATTGCAGGAAAGCCCTTAGTGATGTGGAATGCCATGTGGCATGCTGACATGGGTTCCATAAAGGAGTAGGATGTGGTAGGGGTGACACATGTCATGTAGTGGTGGCCCGTGTGGTTGTTGATAGGACAACTACCATGTGGTTGGAACCCGGTCGGGTGCCACATGGTGCAATCTTATTCTCCTACATGGTAGATGATGTGTTTGGGGCTAGTGCCAAGTGAAGGTGGTACCATTATTAGTGACATTTGGGTGAAGATGATTGGTAGGTGGTTGGGAAGTGGGTGGTAGTAGCCAGAAAGTGGTTAGTTAGCGGTGGCAGTGGGTGACAGTTGGTCAGCCATTGTTTAGCAGTGGTGCGGTGTGGTCATGGCAGCTGCTAGGCTACTTGAGGGGCCAATCATGGGATACCACATGGAAACCTATGGGAGGCCCTTTTTTAAAATAGTTTTAAAAATCTAAATATATTTTTTTGACAAATGCCTTGTAAGATGTGCCAAGGCCTTTATAACCTACTATGTCCAAATGGGACAAATATTATATGAAAATGGGGGTTTTGGGGCACTCCGAGTTCAACAGTGAGGTCCATTTAGGCTCAAAGTGCTCCAAGAATTTGATCCTCCCAGATCCACAAAAATATGCAAAATGAGAAAGAGAAAGGCCTCCAACAAAAATTTTATCCAAAATGGACAAAATTTATATGAAAATAGGGATTTTTGGGCTCACTCAATCCAACATTGAGGTCTGTTTGGACTCAAAATGAACCAAAAAAATGACGCACTTCAGAACCCAAAAAAAGGGGGTATCTAAAAGCTTCACCAAAAACCTTCAAACAAGAATAGGAAGTTTTAGGAAGAGCTCTAATACCATGTAGGAGTTGGTTTGCAAAATAGATGAAAAATCTAACTTCAAAGAAGCCACAATGATCATCTATAAGAAAATAACCTATTACATGGAAGAATAAAGCAAAGAAGAGAAGAATGGCTCTCAAGATGAAATTTTTTTTCAAGAGAGGGACAAAATGAAAAATATGTGTTACAAAATACAAGGGGATCAATCCTTATAAAAGGAGATGAAAATTCTCAAAAAGGAGACCCTAAATAAATAATGTTACATTTAATAAAAGAAAATAAATATTAAATTTCACATTCATGAAGAGACAAAAGTCAAAACTCCAATAGTGAAATCTTAATTGTAAATAAAAGATAATAAACCTTTTACTCTAATAGTGAAAACTTTCCTAACCATCCCAAAAGTATCTAATTGTCGGTCTATTATGTATTCAGAATATACAACCTCCAAATGGGTATCTAAAAAATCAAATAAAAATTTCTAAAAAAGTCCAATATTTCTCACTATCCATTGTACAATTAGTATTGTGTGACAAAATTCCTTAAGGAGTGAGATAAAATTCTTTTTCATACAATACAATGTCCAAAAAGGCAAGAAATTTCATCGATAAATGGTGCAATAAAATACATTTCATTATGTGATAAAATTCTCTTACTATATGGGATGAAATGTCCTACAAAATTTTATTGTGCACTTCAATGCACCAAATGGGTGCGATAAAAGGGCATTATAGCTATGGAATCAAGTATAAAATCCAAAAATGGAAAAGAAAAAAGAAAAAAGAAAAAACTCTACACTAGGGAGTACCAGACATACACAAACCAAGGAGATAAGCACTCAGTTGTTCCACAAATAGAGATACAACATATAATCAACTAGATCATCTAACTAAAAAGATACATGAATGTATTAGTATAATAAGAATCCACACCAAGAGTGAAAGTGAAAAAGTGAAATCAAGAGGATAGGAGGAGGTGAGATAAGTATATAAAATCCTAATTCTAGAAGATAGTTATCCATGTTCTCTAATATGTGGTAGTGGTATAGGTAGAAACACCTCCCAGCCATGTGGAACCCTTAGGCATACCCCATTATCCATATTGAGATAATGAACTGACCATAGACACCAAAGATAAAGGCACTCAAGGAATACATGTGTGATAAAATGTGCATGATGCAAGAAATTATTGATCATGAATGTAATGTAATACATGGAGTCACAAGCTAGAAACATTATAAGATAACTATATAGGGACTTTGATGGAGTTTCATCACTTGGATCATACTAGCCCAAGATATGTAGGGGTATTATCCATTAGTATACTTCATATCACATCCTCACACTAAACTACACAGAATATTATGTGCCATATAGACATCATATCCTTGTGTTGGCTCCCTTAGGATGCTCGACAATCATATAGATGTGTAGATCACATATATTATATCGAGTTTTATGACCCATTTATTTAAGTTTGGTTATCACTTGTTATAACCTCCTTACATTAACATTTAGCTACTTCTTATTCATGATACATGTGAGAGGCTACTCGACCCCTCTACCCTATATACCCATTCTTGTCTTATAATGAGTACCATAAGGCAATACAAGTTCCTAACCAAACCCCAAAATAAAAATCACTCAAATAGCCTAAATATATGATTTTAGGTCTCATAAG
The DNA here is from genome assembly GCA_028749045.1 of Cupressus sempervirens. Taxonomy (NCBI): domain Eukaryota; kingdom Viridiplantae; phylum Streptophyta; class Pinopsida; order Cupressales; family Cupressaceae; genus Cupressus; species Cupressus sempervirens. Next base: position 460,611,940 of record CM053784.1, read on the forward strand.
ATCCTCTATATGAATATGCACATGCTCATGGGTGGGTATAACTAACTCCATGTGAATCCAATAAAACCAATCCAAGGATTGGATTCAATAAATTTAAGCAGGTCTAAAAGTTCACTCAACCAAGCATCTTGTTAGGAGTATGGATTCACTAAAAAATTAAGAATCCATGAAGTAAAACCATAGGATGAATGGAAACATGGAGGAAAATTCATTTCCATTATCCAAATGGATTTTGTAATTTCCCAAAATAAATCTAGGTGATACACAAAATGAAGCAAAGATAACATGCCCAAAAATCCAACTTCTCAAATTTAAAATGAAAATAAAAACCCACTTCTAAGATGTGGTCAAATTATCAAAATTCTAATAGAATTCTCATATCAATCTCACATGCAAAATCTAGTAGCATAAATAGGGTAATTTCATATTTAACACACAAAATTCCAATCCAATGCTTTTTGTCATCCTATCAAGCCAAATAAATGCATGAAAATGGATAGGAACACTAGTTCTTAACATCCCAACACATAGCAATCAAAATTACACAATAAAATGAATCAAATTAAAAGAAATAAGAGATCCCTACCTCTTACCAAAATTCAAATATGGGGAATACAAAATAAAAATGGAGAGAGATATGAAAGTGTTGAAAAGCATGAAGTAGAAGGAGATCCTTTTCTACAAATCTAATGAGATCACTCTCCTAAAATATGACAAGACAAAATCTAGCAATAAACAAATATTACAAATGGCCAAAGAGGACTTTAGAGAAAATTCTCTAAAATCATGAAATTACAATGTGAGAAGTTAGAAATAAAACTCACTTTTGCCAAATATAACACTTTTATTGAACTGGCTTATAAATTAGATGATTAAATCACTTAATAATCTAATTAACCCCATTCAACATTAAATTAAATAATTATGAGAATTTGGAATTCAAGAACAAAAGATTAGTTGGTGATTAAAATAAATCAAATCAAATAATAAAAAAATCCGCCAAGCCAATTAAATCATCATTTTAATTAACATTTTAATGAAAACTAAAAAACCCTAATTACACAAACATAATAACGGGTCTAATCACATAATGCATTATGAAATTGTATTTTCCAATTACTAGGAGTTAACAATAATAATATAGATATGTTGCTCATATAGAGACCACATTAGCTCAACATGAATGGTCAACCTCATTATCTCCTAGTTCCACTGTTGGGGATAGGTGCACATGCATATCCTAAATTTAGAGTGAATGTACCTATTACCTATTCAATAAAAAAAGAACATCAAGTGCATATGCTCAATATATATATAAATAGTTAAAGCACATAAAGGAACACATTCACATGAAGGAGATTAGCACACCATGTTGATCTTGCAAGCAAGTGAGTATGGCTTCATTCCCACTTTGTACTAGTACAAATGTGTAACAATGCATAGTAGTGGTGTAGTACAACATAACATCATATGATAAAACATTTAAATAATTATTCATAATCATTTAAGATATATCTATTGAAGGTAAAAGATAGATATCCAAAGCATAAAAGAATGTTAGTAATGAATCCAATTATATCCATCTGGTAACATATAAACCATAGTCTAAGTTTGAATACAAAATAAACTAGGTATCGACATAAAGCATCATGTCACATCCCTAGCATCATCTTAAAAATATGATCATGTTAAATAGAAACATCATCTAACATCTAGTAGCTATGTTACTAGTAATTAAAATAACATCTTGGATAAAAAATAATCATGGAGTAGAATGCAAACATAGGAGGCAATACATCCTCCTCCACTAAGTATTGGCTTACTCTTATCTCAACCATGTGGCTGAAGTCTCATCATGTAGGTCCAATTGGACATTTACCTTCTCTATATGCTGACCTCTAAGGGTCAACCTCTAATGTGGAAGAATGTAGATGGGATCTAAATAGATTTCGCCTTCCTCTACCTATAAAGAATCTCATTAAAGAACATAGGTCACATCAAGAATATACTATCTCAAAATACAAACATGGAAAACATCATGGATGCACAATATGCTAGGAGGAAACACCAGAGATAACCAATAGGACCAAACCTCTCTAGGATCTCAAAATGCCCAAAAAAACATGGTGCTAACTTAGATCTTTTCCTATTATGACTGGGGCTCTTCCATGAAGGAGCTCTCAAAATTACTTGGTCACAAATAGAAAAGAGATGATCTATCCTATGGGCATCTGTATAATGCTTCTGTCAATCCCAAGTAGTAACCAAATCCTCTCTAATATGAATAACCTACTACTCCATATCACCCAAAAAAAATTGTTTGTCCAATTGATCCCAAGTCAAAGGAGTATAGCAAGGTCTACCATAAAAGTCCTAAAAAGGTGACATTCCAAGAGAACTATGGTACCCATTATTATAGTCAAACTTAACCAAGTACAAAAACCCCTCTCACTTTTCCTATCAATCCATCACATACATTGAAAGTATGTCCTCAAGAGCCTAATTCACATGCTTAGTCTACCCATCTATCTTTGGGTAATAAGTAAAACTAAGATTGATTTTCACACCCAATGCATTCTGAAGAGATGCCCACATTGCTAAAGTGAATATTGGATCTTTATGAAAAACAATTAAATAATATCCTCCAAGAGCACATGAGATGACAAAGCAATAGTATATGATGCTCTCATAGTTGAAAAGTGGTCTTCCATGGATAAATTTTCCACCATCACCATAATAACATCATGATGATTTGATGAAATAGGAATTCTTGTGATAAAATTGTTAGAAATAGATAATACAGAGAGGGGGGGTGAATCAGTATTCTACAAACTTTTTCCCATAATTGAAAATTGTTAATTACTTTATAACTTGCATATGAAAGTAAACCAACAATGTTGAACACTAAATATAACCATGTACATAAAGAACTCATAAAACAATTATTTGTTAACTACAGAAAGCCTAGCCAAGGGAAAACCTTGATGCAAGTGATATCCACTAGATGATTCACTAAACAATAGGATCATGTTTAGGATATTGATCCTGTTAGGAGTCTATGAAGTACATGTAGTATCTTGAGTCCTTGTTGGAGGACTAGGCCTTGTTAGAAGCCTCAACCCTATTAGAAGTTGCTTCAATCCTATTAGGAGTTTCTTCAACCTTGTTAGGAGTTGGTAGATCAAATACAAAGTATGCAAGAAGAACCGACTACCCTAACATGCAATCACACAATTAAGTTCTTCAAAAGAATATATATACATAAAATACTTTCTATCTATTGTATTTCACTCTTTTTTTAATCATACATTATATGTAGTTTGCATATCATCTCATCGAATTGACATCAATCATAAATATCACATAGATCATACATATGTTGCACACTTATCTTTGCAAGATAAGATCTTTACTTATACCTCACTTATTCATAATTCACTTCTTAGTCAACCTTCATGCTTTCATAAACTTGGAATAACACAAAATAGCTTATGGAATAATATTTACATATTTGGATCATCATAAATTATTAATTATTTTTGTTATCAAAATATTTCCTTAAGTCATACAACTTTGATTACTAGTATATTTTGTTATGCTCTATTAAATACCGATAATGGTATTTCAATCATATCTCATGTCATACTATCCGTACACACCTACGCACTGGTACATATCATCATGACACTATCATAGAGATTTCCTCAACTACACATAAGCTAACTCTCAATGAGTCATCTATACATCTCATTTTCTCTCTGTGCTTCTACAAACTATCTAACACTTAGATAATTTTATATCTCTAAATATATAAATGAAATGGTGAATACATGTTGCCATAAATGATAACTATCAAAACATCTATCTGGCCATATTTCCAACAATCTCCCCCTTTGGCATTGATGGAAACTTTTGATAAAATTTGCTAAGTCCCAAAATGATGTCATACATTAAAAAAATGAATAAAAGTAACTAACAAAATTTCCTTCAAAACATAACAATTTTATTCATGTTGTGATGGATCATTACATTCCTTATCACTTCTTTAAATTGATACATAAGTACATAAGTTTACTCCTCCTTATATATATAATACATATAATTTCCTTTTACTCCCCCTTTGACATCAATGGCAAACATATCAAAAACTATACCTAAAATTGTGTAGCTTGTTGTCGATCAACTTGTCATTCTGGAAAAATAATTTGTATAAACAAGTTTTAGCCTATTCACTTTTTTCTTCTAGTTTTCCTTTACTAAATCAAAAATATTGATTAGTGTGAATAGTGCATAGGATGCCACTTCAACTGCACTCAAGTCAGTAGATGAAAACTTATCATAGGAAGTCTTTGTTGTAAGACATTCCTCCAACTACCTCTATAAAGTACTTATCTTAGGTGAAAAAATTTCTCTAAGACTAGAGAATCTTTTTGTAACCTTTTTCTTGTCAGATTCTAAGCCTCTAATCATACTATGGATTTTGTCCACTTATGTTCCACAATCTTGAATGCTGGTCTCTAGGAGCTATAATTTTGTAGTGAGTAATTCAAGCTCACTCATCTTACCCATGATTTGACTCTCAAAGTCAATCAAGTATTTGTATGATAGTGCACACTATCTATACAATCTATTTCCTTCATCAATGTATTTTTTGAGTTCCTTGATGCATCCATTAAGTCCTTTCAAGTCATATCTCACATTAGTGCATAGTGTATCAAACATTGATGTGTTATGCTTTTCCTGTACTTGCATTGAAGCTACTTCTACTAGAGTTGTGAAATCTTTATTAGGGATCTTTACCAACTCCTTGGCCTTTAACTAAAGGTTTAGATTGGCTACAGTTGTAGTAACTATCTTCAACATTTTTTCCAAGACTTCATTTAGTTTCTTTTCCAAAGACTTTATAGATTTGTTCTTCTCAAACAATTTTCTCAATGAGCTCATTAATCATTTCTAATCATCATCATCATCTGATGACATTGATGCTATTTTTTTTGCTGCTATGATTGTAGTTACTATGGGAATAAGTGTAACTACTTTCTATTCTACCTTCTTCTTCTCTTCCTCAACTTTCTTCTTCTCTTCTTCCAATCTTTCTGCTTCTTTCCTTTTCTTCTCCTCATATTCTTTCTTTTTCTTATCTTCTTCTTCTTTCCTTTTCTTCTCCTCCTCTTCCTCTTTCTTTTCTTCCTCTATCCTTTTTTCCTATGTTGTTTTCTCTATTTCTTTCTTCTTCTCTTCTTTTTTCTTCTTCTTCTCAGCTTGTTTCTTCCTGACTTCCTCCTGTTTCTTTTTTTCTTCTACTTCTTCATCAGAGCTAGAGTATGTTGTTATATTGTTGATATTGCCAACAATATTTTCTCCATATCCTACAAAAGGATTCTCCTTTGCATCTAATTTTATGTGTGTAAAATATACTAGCATTGATTTAGTACCCATAATAATATGTGGTGGTGAGGGTGCTTAATGTTTCTATTCTACTTCTCCCTCATCACTAGATGGTGTGTTTGCTTCCACATACACTAGACTATGAGGCTTTGACTACGAACTCACCTCAGTCATTGTAGTCATGGATTTAACAATTACCTCTTTTGTCTCCTTCCTTACATCCTCATAGGTGCCTCCCATTAGAATAATTTCTCTTCTTTTGTTCCTTAGCAAGGGCTCAATACCCTTCAAAATTTTCTTTGAATCATCCTTAGATTCAACTTCACACAATTTATTTATCATTGTGATCATCAAACTTAGATCTTCTTCCAATACTCTCTTCTTCCTATTTATTAGCCTATTATATAGGTCTTTAGGTATCTTATTCTAAATATTATTAAACTTCTTATTTCTCAAAATCATGTTTCTTACAATGGCATTTTCTAATTACCTTCTATCCATATTGCTATATAGATTATAATACTTGTTTAACTATACAAAATTCTCATCATTAATTATTTGCATGTTTAGTTTCTCTACCTTTGGTTTCCATGCTTTCTTTCTAGTTATTATTTTTCCTTCCTATGTATCTTGCACTACTGGTCTTTCTCCAGCTTCATCCTCAGAACTTTTAAATTCACTTACTTGCATCATTTTCCTTCTCTTTCCTGGTCTATTGGTGATATTCTTGACCCTTTTCTTGGTGGATGGTGTAGGCTCTTGCTTAGCCTTTACCAATCTCACTAAATTTCTCTGTGCAATAGATGCTTCCACCTTTGGTTGCCTCTTAGATTGATCATTTCTTGATCTAACTTGTTGCACTGATGTAACTACTACATATGGTGCAATGAGGGTCTATGCACATGGTTGTGCTATAGTCACACTTTTTGAAGGTCTTGCAATAGCAATAGGAGTTACTTCTATCACTTTAGATTTTCTTCTTTCTTTCATTTCTAGTGAAATACCTTTGACTTCATTAAATTCCTCTCTAGTCATGCCTAATTCCTTGAGGATGGAATCTATCACCTTTTCCACTTTCTTCTTTCTTTCCTTCTTGTGTAGTTTTGATTGAACTATTCACATTTTCTCCTCATAGGTTCCCCATCTAGGGCACTCTGTGTCCTTTTCTGATTATAATATGATCTACACATACCCTTCTATAAGCTTTGTGCTTATCTCATATCCCATGGGTTCTATGAACCCAAGCCTTAGTACCATAGCTTCCATATAGGTGTTATCTGTCTCCACCATGAAGCATATCTCTTCATTGTACTTTTCTACCATTGACAAAGGTATTCTATACCTCTATTTCATTTCTAGCTAGAAACTTTTCATCATTCTATCAATGTCATCATCTCTAACATTCTCCAAATTAGATTTGTAGCATTAAGTCACCATCTTCATTGTGCACTCATTGCTATCCCAATTTATTACTCTAGGAAACTTCCTTATAGCATAGAAAAATAAATGAGTTAGTAGGGACTCAAATCTAAAAATTGCACTCTTTGATTTCTTCACTTTAGGAATGTTATCCAAAAATTGTAGTCTAATAATCTCACACAAGTTCACTTTTCTCCCTTGAACTACCATTACATAAGCTACATGTAAAAATCTAGCTACTACTGAGTTAACCCTTGATCCAGGGTTGAACTTGTATCCTAATATTTTACTTAATAACTTTACTCCTTTGTCTTGAATGGAGTCTGCTTTCTTGTTTCTTCCATCAAATCTTGTGTTCAGGTTTATCTCAACCATCTCTCTTACATTCGTACATTAAAAAGGTTACATCCCTCATTATTGAATCTTATGACCTTATGAATCAAGTCATTGTCAATAACTATCTCCACATCACCTAGCCATAACAAATCATCACGTACCCTACTCATAATGATTTGGGTCCAATCATGATTGTCAAACTCCATATAAAACATATATTTTACTAAATTTAACTCACTCATGTGTGCATACTCAGATTTCAAGGATAGGTCACTATTACACATGGTTCCCAAATCTTTGTGAATATCTTCATCTCCTATGCTTTTAATCATACAGTGGATATAACTTCTAATATCCTCAACATAAAACACATTCTTTGGAATTTGCAAAAATATGCCCAAAAAATCATTCAAAAGTGAGACAAATGAATGTTTCTTGAACACATATTGTGATCTATTACTCACATCATAGATGGTCTGACTATCCATTGCAATTCTATTATATTCACTAAAAAACTTAGCTTTAGCTCCATAAAATATCTTAAAATCACATTTTAGGGCTTCTACAACTTTGTGCTTCACAAACTTCTCTTTGCACTTCATTTTTTTGTCAAAATGCTCTTTAATTCACTCAAGACACTTCGCATGAATAGATGGGACATACATTCTTGTGTGTGATCCTTAAATCATTTCAAATCAGATTGCACATTAAATGTGTGTCCATTACAAATTCAAATATTGTCTTTTTTATCAATAAGCTTTTTTTTTAAATAAATTCCTGCTCACTAACATCATATCTAGACTTGCACACTTGACTGTAGCTTTCTCTCTATGTCCTTTACCTTCTAATAACTGTGCAACTTCTAACTCTCCCTCTAACATCAGTTCTGACCAATTGATGTGTTGTCTCTTCTAAAATAACTCAATTTAGGTAGGATGAGTCACAAACAATATGTGACTTCAATTTCTCATCAAGTGCATCAAAATAATGTTCCTCCAAAATTGTATAAGAGCTTTCTAGATCCTTAGCTGTAAAAAATGCTTCTTTAAATTCATCAACATGTTCTTTAATTGCTTCATTCTAACTGTTATCATTGTCATTATCATTCCTTCTATCATTTCTATTGTTCCTTTTGTAGTTAGGATTCCCATCAAAATTCCTTCTATCCATTTTGCAATATCTCACTATATGTCTGAAGTTATTACATAACTGACATATAGGTACATTTCTTCTCTGATTTATTCCATTCTAACTTTTAGGTTCTCTACAATTCCTCACAATGTGTCCAAGATCGTTATAATTGTAACATACAATCTTCTTCCTCTCACCATTAGGTTTTTCACCATCATTGGATCTACCCTGTGATCTTCCACTTTCATTACCTATAGGATTAGTGTTCCTAAATATTCTACTATTTGCATTATTACCGTCAAACTTAGATTTATTACATTCTATTGCTTTATGTCCATAACCATGACAATTATGACAATAGAAATTAGTAGTAGGTTTAAAAGACTTACCTGTGAAATCTCTTTTCATATGTCCAACTTCATTACATATGAAGCATCTACCTTTGAACACACATCTTAGTTCTTTGGTTACTTCATCTTGCTTAGGTTTTTCAGTTTGCTACGTTTTCTTAGGTTCATCATGTTTCACTCACAAATCAATTAATTAAACTTCCTTTGATACTCTAGTAGATGTGCTTGATTCTACCTTACTCAGATCAGATTCCTTAGGGGGTTCAATAACTGGATCTGGTTCTCTTCTGATTTCAACTTTCTTGGTTGATTTCTCTCCAATAAGATATCCAAGTCTTGTCTTTTCATAAGAATATCTTTGGTGAAATATATGTTCATCTATCTTCTCACTATTGGAATAAAGTTTATCTAACTATTTCTTAGTTTTTGTCAATTCTCCTTTCAAAATGATATTGTACTTTTCTAATTATGCATGCTTAGTATTGATGGTATATAGTTTAGATGTAACTTGACTTAACTAGGATCTAAGGTTTGCATTCTTATTTTTCAATTTAAGGTTCATTCATGCCACCATTTTTCTTAAGACTCAACTTAAGTTCAACAATTTTCAGCTCAAGTTTCAATATCTCATTTTCATTTTGGAGATTTCCTACTTCATCATTGTCACTAGTCTGCACAATTAATTCCTTGCTAGATTTTAGATCATCAATCTTGTCTTTCAATTTACTAATGAAAACTTTTGCATCTTCATATCTATCTTTTAGGTTATCTCTTTCTTCAATAAGAAGGTCAATCTACTCAAGAACTTCTTCCAGGTTTTTCTTCATGTTGATCTTAGTTTGGTTTTGACAATTGAGTGTCAACACACTTAAGATCTTTATTGAGTTCATGCCAAGCTAGTAACACATGCCAAGTATAATATGTATAGATGTCGAGTTTCAATGAGTGTCAAGACACTCATGTGCTTAGTAATTCAAGTGCCAAGCATACAATTGATGCTGAGCAAGTTCAAGTGTCGAGCTAGATAGAATTATAATAAGTGTCAAGCATCAGTATTACGAAATGTCAAGTAACACAGAATGGACCTAGTTGTTTGTAATGGCACAAAAAACTATGTAAACCATTTTTATGTTGAATTATGGATAGATCTTGAAGCTTTGAAGATAAGACCAAATCTATTTGTTTTTCCTATGCAATCAACATGTAACCAATTAGAAAATTGGAAGGGATTAAGCAAGAAAATGAATAAATCTCAGTCATAGATTCATACCTAACCTTAAGCCACAAAAGTCTTTTTAAGGAAGACAAAGCCCCATAATTCAATGTGTATGAGGAAGTGGTGTGAGTGAAGAATTGAAGGGAGAAAAGGGGTGAATTAAAGTGAAAGTGTTCAAGGTAACCTAGAAGTGTGAAAGAATTGTAGAATTAGTTTGTAGAACAAAGGAGAAGCGATACAACATTGTTATAATAGATCAAGAGGATCAAGATAGATAGAAATGTGATATGAAATCAACAAGACAAAGTTGTAAGTTATCAGATCAAACATTCTACTATTACTTTATAACAACTGTATCAGTAAGGTGAAATCCTTTGGACTAAGGTTGATTTAAGAGTCATTGTAAAATCCTTTTATAGGGTGACATTCCAAGTGAGTGTTTTTTAATCCTTTAACTAGACACACCTCTAATAGGGTGTTTCAAAATCCTTTAACAGGATAGGATCTAACAATCCTTTGTAAGCTTTTAATAGGGCAAACCTTTCATAGGGAAAATCATAAAAATGGTCAAACTATGTAACCTTAACAGGTGATACTTTATTGCTACAGTAGTGGAGAATTGTGGGTGTCATCCCCACCCTAGTTTTACCTTCTCATTTGGAGGCTTTCTAGGTAGTCATAGATGGTGTCAAGTGTTTATGTGGATGCATTTACTTTTATGTTATTTCAATATGTTAATGCATGCATTGTTTTAAGTTAATAATTTTATTGGTGAAATATTAATACTTCTAATTCCCCCCCAGTTCTCAGAAATATATATTTCCTATTTTTAATTCCAGCAATTGGTATCAGAGTTGAGTTCTTACAAGAAGAAGCTTTATAGCTTGGAGAAAGGATCTTTAAATGGAAGTTTACAAGCTGGGAAAGACCATTAAAAATTAGGAGATTGAGATACATCTCATACAACAAAAACTGAATGAAGCTAGAGATGCTTTGAAGAGTTGGTTGAAGAGAAGGAAAGAGAATGTTGTAGTAGAAAATGACACACAATACAATAAAATTGACACTAAAAAATTATTTGTAGATGGTAACTCTAGTAAAATCGATGCAACAATTACAAATCTGATGGAAAAGAATAGAGCACAAGCTAAAGAAATTAGAAATCTTAAGTTGGAACAAGAATCACAAGCTATACTACTATGTGATGTGACCAAACAAAAGAAGAAATCTATAGAAGACAAGGCCATGATTGAAGAAGACAAAAGAGTTTTGGTAAATATATTGGAGGAAAAGTAAACAAAGCTATCTAGGATCTCAAACATGCAATTGGACACCCTAAGCCAAATTATGAATGCTCATCATGAGTTGAATGTCAAGGACATTGAGATAACTACATTGAAGTTGTAGAATGAACAACTATAGAATGACTTGAAAAGAGAAAAAGGATTTTGTTGAAAGTTTCAACAAGCCAAATTAATCCATAAAGTACTTTGAAAAACTATTGAAATCCCCTAGATCTAGTAAAGATACATCAGGATTGGGCTACATAAGCACTGAAGAAGGAGAATCATCAAAAGCTATTCTGGAAAGGAACAATAAAGGTAAGAAATCTAAACCTACTTTTCATCATTGTGGTAAGAAAGGACATACAACCAATGTCTATAGGAGTAAGAATGCTAGTTAGAATGCTAAGCCAAAGAACATGACTCATTTTCACAAGTACAACAAACAAAGTCATCGAGCACATGAATGTAGAACCAGAACCATGTATGCATCAAAATTTGAAGGACACTACTATAATTGTCAAAAGTTTGGAAATAGAGCCTTTGAATGCAAATCCAAGTCCACATGGTTAGCAAGCAAGGCAACAAAGTTAAGAAACTATGAAAACTCCTATAACTAGGATTAGAATACAAGACATAACTGTCATTATTGTCAAAAATATGGACATATCCCTAAAAATTTCACAAGAACACACTTCAGTGGTAACCACAATAGATAGTTGAGTCAAACTACATGCTTTAGCTATTTGAAGACTAGTCACATCAACAAGAATTTCCCAACAAGGTCCAAGACACCCAATTCAGAGTTCAACAAAGGAAAAGGCAAGGTAGATGTTGAATACACCAGAGGAGAGATGAAAAAAATATAGAAGAAGAAAGATGAATGCAACAGATCAAATGAAGGGATCACTTCACCTAATAAGTCAAGTAGTCACACCTCATAAAATTAAGCTAAAAGGAGGTATGTGGGATTGATATTTAAAATGTTTCATCATGCATCAGTTCCAAAAGTAGTTAGTACTAAAAAATATATATTAGCATGAAGAAAGATGCAAGATAATGAGGAAATTCCAAGGTAAAATCTTTAAGTTTTCATATCACTGCCAAGTGAGAAAAGTCCTCTTTAGTTGTCAAGTAAATTACTAGTATGTGTTGATTTGTTAGCCAAAGTTAGTTGGAGCGAAGTCAATAGTAGCTGTCGAGTGATGGTATAAATCAATGAATTCTAAGTGAAACAAAAATCATATTGAAGCTGAGTTTATAGCTATACATGCACCATGCAATAAATCTTATATTTTGAAAGGGTATAAGGTCAAATTTCACATATTTTTAATCATTACATACTTAGAGCAAGAGTAATCAGAGTGAAGAAGTGTTTCACAAGTGAGATCAAAGCATCTACATAGAAAATAGTGAAGATCAAGCATCAGTCCATTGATTTTAAAGGTATTCTTCATCTACCGAGCTACATAGTCTCATATTTGTTAAAACCCTAGATTGTCAAAATGGCTTCAAGTTCAAGAACTGTGAAAGAGAAAGAAGCGTTTGAAATTCAATTAGTCAGCAACAAGAATAAACAACCAGATTTCAAGGCTATACCAAAAGTTGCATATAAAAGTGTTCTAGTAGGAGCATTATCTATGATTTTGCCTAAGGTTGTAATGGTACAAAATGTAAGAAAGTGATACAATTGCAAGGTAGGAGGAATTGGAGACATAGAAACCAAAAAAGCATACGAAAAATTGTGTGGAAATAGTGTATTGAAGGAGGAATTCAAGATTGTAGAGAGAAAGGGCTTAACCCGTGCCCTAGATTTCCCAACAGTTTTCAAAATTGAGTGCATCAAAATAGTTTTGAGCAGAATACATGATGGTTGTCTATGGTTAGAGGGTGGACCTATCAAAATTTTAAAGAGAATTGTACATAGGGTTATTGGATACCCAACCCTAGATCGGCCCAAGACACTGAGGAGCAACTCCAAAGAGATAATTGAGAGAAACACAAGAGCTAAGTGAAACAAGCATGGAATAAATATTGACACTATTACAGATCCACTTCCTGACTTTTCCATTGGGTTATTTCACATAAATTCTATTAGTCAAGAAAACTAAATAGTGTTCCCTATATAGCAGTTGATGTAGGCTATAAGATTGTCAAGAAAGATGACACCTATGATATTGCAGAACTCCAATTACACTAGATAATGGAAAACCTAGGAGCAATAAGAAAGTCAAAGAGTGCTCAATGTAAATTTGATTTAATACTGGTATATATATTTTTCTATGTACAAAATAAGTTCCCATCTTTTGGCAAGGTAGGATGGAAAACCAATAGGTAAATTGCAGTTCAAATTAATGGATATATTGAACAAATGGAGAAAAATTTGAATCAATAATGACAAGTTATTTTGAAGATTTTAAGAAGTCCATGAAACAAAGGTTGAGGATTCCTATTTCCTTAGTTGAGCAACACTACAATGATATTTGTTTCCTTGTAGATATTGACTACACTTTCATCCAAGCTGTTGTATCTAGAGTTAGATGGCTAAGGCTCTAGGATATGAAATTAATGTTGATGAAGCCTCAACTGCTAAATTAAAAAAGTGCTAATTTTTTTGGTAATTATGATGTTGTGAAGTCAAAGGTTGAAATGGAATTAAATAAAACCTCAACTTTAAAAAAGAAGGACAAAATGATGAGGAAATTGAAGGCTAAGCTTGGAGAAGGTGCAGTAGATAATGATGATGAAGATGATGAAGATAATGAAGAGGAAGAAGAGGTGCAAGGTCAAGAACCTCTTGCTTTAACCCAAGGCATGGGTGAAGATCAGGAAGAAGAAGGTGTAGAGGAAGAAGAAGCTGAGGAAGCACTAGCAAAGCCTGAACCAAAGAAGAGGAAAGCTAAGGCACAACCTATAGCCAAACCAAAGGAAAAAAGGGCTTCCAAACCAAGTGCAACAAAGTCTATAGCTCCAACAACAAGAACCACTACAAGGAAAACTACTAAAAAAGCCAAGAAGCAAGAAAAAGAGAAAATTAAGGCTATTGAATAGATTGGTCCAGTGCAAAAGAAACCAAGAAGAAAGTATGTAGCACAACTAGAGACAGATGATGAGAAGACATAGTCTGAGGACACAAGTCAGTTTAGAGTGGTAAGTCATACACCTAAATCTGATCTTGAAAATATTTTTGATAATATTAGAGATAATGCAGACCTAACAAGATTAAAAGGTATTAACTTTGAAAAAGTGGTAGAGAAGACCAAAATATGATAGAAGAATCAGTGTATGCCATGATGGAAAAATTCAAGAACACTCTTGAATCTGATAATACAATGCCAAAGGAATTGTATACAATTGTTGAGAATAAGTGGCATTATTGCTTGAAGATGGAGAAAGAAATAAGGGAATCAACATTAGCACAAGTAATGCCAGAATTGTCAAAGGGACAAATTACCAAGGCTAATAAGAAATATGGTAGTAGATTGGCACCAAAATACAAGGCGTTTAGTATTCTGCAGAATAGAATTGAGGATGTTGTCAAGAAATCCACACAAATGTGGAAATCAATAAATGGCCTAACTACAATCAAAGTAGGAGAAGTAGATCCCTTTTAGGTGAGAAATAATGAGGAGGATGAGGACAAGGAAGAAGAGATAGAAAAAGAAAAGGAAAATACCACTATGGAGGAGACACTAAAGAAGTCAGATGAAATGGCAATAGCTGAAGAGCAACAAATAGAACAAAGTGTGCAAGACACAAAAATGCCATCTATGAGCCCTCCACATGACACAAACACACTTGAAAAAACTATAAAAGTAAAGGATGTTCCTGATAGTACACCTCAGAACATCAACTTATTAATTGTAGAGGATCTAAAGAAGATCATGGACCAAACCACACTACAAGCTAGATTATGTGAGAACATAGTGTTGGTTAGTGTGGATGAACTTCAAAAAGTAGTAGCTAATATAACAAGGGATAAGGTGAATACACAAGAACCACCTTTTGTCATCCTACAGCTACCAGTGGTCAACCTTTAGTGCAAACATTAGATGATACATCTGTAAAGGTTGATACTACTACAAAAGTTGTCATGGTTGAACAACAAACACAGAATGCTCAAGAGGAGAAAAATTCAAAAGCACAAATAGGACAAACAAAGATATATGTACCTATTACAAAAACACAAGGAGTAGGTCAAATATTAACAATTGATCGAGACAAGAGTGAAGAAAAGGACACACCAAGGAGAAGGAGCAAAAAGCCATACAAACACTAGTAAATTTACCAACATCTGGCTCTCCAAAAAAAGTCCTTTAAAGGCCAAGTACTGATGCAACACCTCTATCGATTTTAGCACCAAGCTCTGGCTCATCCAAGGTTGCCAAGGTATTTCACTATGGTGATGCAATTTTAGATGAAGAGATAGTGATACCTAAATATGACTATGCAACCATGACATTAGAATAGATAAGTATAATGCAAGAAGCCTTGGATAGAAATAAAACTCAAGAAATACTTAGGAAAGAGTATAAACAAAGGCCAACATTGCAAGAGATTAAGGACATCTTTTTGGATGCCTTTATCTTGCAAACACTTGAAGAATCCAAGCCCATATTAGAACAACTATCAAAAATTGTAGAATAGGTGAATAATGAAAATCAGGATACTAATACTAAACTTATGGAATGGTTTGAGAAGAAATTTCAAGGGAAAGGTAATGAGAAAATATCTAGTGAAATAGCACTATCACAAGTTGAATTGGCTAACAAAATTGAGAAAGTGAAGAAAGTACTTGAGAATATATTCTCATTGTACATAAAATTGTGTGATCCCACACTCTTCACACAAGAAATGAGCCAAATGATTATAAGCTTGGAGACCAATTTAAAACTCTCAAGTATGCAATTACCTAAGAACCCAACTCAAAGTAAGAAGCATTTTCATTTAGTGCTTCAAACACAAAATCAACTAGCTATGTTAACAGTAGAAGAGGCTAATACAAGAGCCAAGTTGATTAATATGCATGCCTCTCTTACCCCTCACATGGGAATACTTGAAAAGGAACTAGCTTATGTAGAAACAATGTTAAAGAAAGATCTTAATCTTTTAACTTTGGATGGACTAGTTCACCTTGTAGTAGAGACAACTATCCAAATAAAGTCCTTAGATGTTGCATTAGATAACTGGGATGTTTCTCTACAGATTATAATGGAAGTTCATAAGAACTTTTTGGACAAATACAAAATTAGTGTATAGAGCCTTTGACATCAGTGTCAAAAAGGGGGAGATAATAAAAAATAAAGGGGGAGATAATTATGCAGGGGGAGAGATAAAGAGTATTAGTATACAAAAGGGGGAGAGCAAAGAAAGGGGGAGCAAATAGCAATAGAGTAGAAATAGAGTGTATTAGACAGAAACAAAGTGTTAGTATATTTTTGAAGACAAAGCATATCAGCATGAAGCAAATCTACTCAGAGAAGAGAAGAAAGTTACACAGAACAAGAACATAAACTCAAGGGGAGTTACAAAATTTTGAGCAAAATTTTGAGGTATATGAGTCTATTACAAAGTTTTGAAATTTTTGAAGTTTTGTATATATGCCTAACTGAGTATATATTATACTTGAGGAGATTAGTTTTGTTATACATAGTTAAGTATTTTTGACACTCATGTCAAAGGGGGAGATTGTTGATCTTATTTTGGTTTTGACAATTGAGTGTCAACATACTTAAGATCTTTACTAAGTTCATGCCAAGCTAGTAACACATGCCAAGTATAATATGTATAGATGCCAATTTGCAATGAGTATCGAGTCACTCATGTGCCACATAATTCAAGTGCCAAGCATACAATTGATGTCGAGCAAGTTCAAATGTCAAGCTAGAAAAAATTATAATAAGTTTCAAGCATCAGTATTGCCAAGTGTTGAGTAACACAGAATGGACCTAGTTATTTGTGATGGCACATACAACTATGTAAACCATTTTTATGCCAACTTATGGATAGATCTCGAAGCTTTGAAGATAAGATCAAATCTATTTGGTTTTCCTATGCAATCAACATGCAACCAATCAGAAAATTGGAAGGGATTGAGTGGGAAAATGAATGAATCTCAGTCATAGATTCATACCTAACCCTAAGCCACCAAAGTCTTTTTAAGGAAGACAAAGCCGATTATTCAATGTGTGTGAGGAAGTGATGCAAGAAAAGAATTGAAGGGAGAAAAAGGATGAATTAAATTGAAAGTGTTCAAGGTGACTTAGAAGTGTGAAAGAATTGCAGAATTAGTTTGTAGAAAAAAGGAGAACTAATATAGCATGGTTACAATAGATCAAGAGGATCAAGATGGACAAAACTGTGATATGAAATCAGCAAGAAAAAGTTGTAAGTTATTAGATCAAACATTCTATTGTTACTTTCTAACAATTGTATCAACAGGATGAAATCCTTTGAACTAACGTTGATTTAACAATCATTGTAAAATCCTTTTATAGGGTGACATTCCGAATGAGTTTTTTAAAGTCCTTTAACCAAGCACACTTCTAACAGGGTGTTTCAAAATCCTTTAACAGGGTAGGATCCTTTTACAGAGCAGATCATGAAAATGGTCAAACTATGTAACCTTAACGGGTGATATTTTATTGTTTTAGTAGTGGAGAATTGTGGGTGTCATCCCCACCCCAGTTTTACCTTCTCATTTGGAGGGTTTATGGGTAATCATATCTAGTGTCAAGTGTTTATGTGGATACATTTACTTTGTATGTTATTTCAATATGTGAATGCATGCATTGTTTTAAGTTAAAAAATTTATTGGTAAAAGATTAATACTTCTAATTCACCCCCCCCCCCCCCCCCCCCCTCAGAAGTATATGCTTCTCATTTATATTTCCAACATGTCAACTATTCCATATCTATAGGGATCTTACTTAAGTTGTTAAACTTCTTCAAAGTAACTAGGCTTTGATACCAATTGTCAAAAATAGATAATACTAAGAGGGGGGCAAATCAGTATTTTACAAACTTTTTCCCACAACTGAATATTGTTAATTACTTTATAACTTGCATATGAATGTAAACCAACAATGTTGAATAGAAAATATAACCATGTACATAGAGAACTCATAACACCATTATTTTTTAAATAGGAAAACCCTGATGGGGATGATACCCACCAGATGATTCACTAAACAATAGGATCATGTTAAGGATATTGACCCTATTAGGATTCTATGAAGTACATATAGTGTCCCAATTCCTTGTGAGAGGATAAAGCCTTGTTAGAAGCCTCAACCCTATTAGGACTTTCTTCAACCCTATTAGGAGTTGGTAGATCAAATACAAAGTATGCAAGAAGAGCATGTTTCCCTAACATGCAATTATACAATTCAGTTCTTCACAAGAATAGATATGCATACAATACTTTCTGTCTATTGTATTTTGCACTTGATTTGATCATAAATTAGATGCAATTTTCATATCATCTCATTGACTTCACATCAATTATAAACATCACATAGATCATACATACGTCATACATTTATCCACTCAAGATAAGATCTTTACTTATACCTTGCATATTCATAATTCACTACTTAGTCAACCTTCATGATTTCACACACTTGGCATAATCCAAAATAACTTATGAAATAATATCCACATAGTCATTCCATCATGACCTAGTAATTATTTTGTCACCAAAATAATTCCTTAAGTCATATAAATTTGATTATTGGTATGCCTTGTTCTTCTATGTTAGATACATGTATTGATATTTCAATCATATCTTGTGTCATACTATTCGTGCACTTGCACATGGGTACAATCATCATGATACTATCATATATCTTTCCTCAACTATGCATAATCTAACTCTTAATGAGTCATTCATACACATCTCCTCTTCTCTCTGTGTTGTTACAAACTATTTAACACTTAGACAATTTTCTATCTCTAAATGCATAAATGAAATGTTGAATACATGTTTCCATAAATGAAAACTATCAAAACATATATCTTACCATATTTCCAACAAAAATCAATAGATTTGTTATCCCACTTCCACTCGAAAATAAAATGTGGCTACAAAAAACATGGAAGATGTTGATGCTCTACCTTTACTCTTTGGCACTCAAGGCATCTAGATACAAGATCAATAACATCACACCTCACCCCTTCCAAAAAGTATAACTATCTAAGTTTGGCATGCATCTCCTCAATTCAATGATGTGTGGAATAGGGTTCACATTGTACATGCAACCAAACCAAAAATGAAGATCCCCTAACAGTAACACATAAATGCACTCCAAGTGTCAAAATATTAGTACTTCAGACTCTAAAGAATAACATGTAAAATTCCCCTCAAAGGTACAACAAAATTCAATATCTTCTCTAACTTCCTAAAACCAAGTGTCTCTAGGAAAGACCTCTAACATAAAACTAAGAAAAACCACACCCAAATACAATATTGTTATCCCATACCTTTTATTGCTCAAGGAATTTTGTGACAAAATTCTATTTCCCCTTGATGTAATAAACATCAAAATCATATTCATGCAATAACTTCATCCAATCATAATATCATGCATTTAGGTTTGGATAAGTAAATGCATACTAGAAGCTATGATTTTCACTATGCAACTCAAACTTGTGACCCAAAAGACAATGTTTTAAGTGCATAGTATATGCACAACAACTACTAGCTTTGAACCATGACTGGGGTAGCTTATCTCATGGTCCTTGAATTCTGGGACTCATATTCAATCACAGATCCCTCCTACACTAGCACTCCCCCCATTTCCTTAATAACACATCTGTGCATAAAAAATTGTCTGTAATATATGGCACTACAAGCATAGGGGCCCTAGTAAATCACTCATTAGGATCCACAAAGTTTGACTCACACTATTCTATACAAATGTGTTTCTTTCCTTTATTGTAAAGATAAGTAATAAGATGATCCATGCAAGAGAAATCCTTCACAAATCAATGGTAGTAACCTATCAAACCCATATAGCTATGAACCTTAGGAATACTAGTGGGTTCTTTCCAATCCATGGTAGCATATATCTTAGAAGGATCCATTTTAATACCATATCTTGTAATGATGTAGCCTAAATACTTCACCTCATTCTAGAAAACTCACAGTTGCCCAAGTTTCCATATAATTAGTAGTTTTACAAGAACTGTAATACTTGGTGTAAGTGGACCTCATATCCCTCTACAGTCTCATAATAGATAAATACTTAATTAGGAAAATGAGGGAAAACTAACTGAGGTATGTGCAAAATACTCCATTCATCAAAATCTTGAAAATTGATGGCACATTAGTCAACCTAAAAGGTACAACTATAAACTCATCATGCTCATAGTGTGTATGTAAAATTGTTTGATGAATATCAATATCTTAGACATGAATTTTATTGCATCCCAACTTCAAATAAATCTTCAAGAACACTCTCTTTCCCTTCATCTAATCAAATAAGTCATCAATCCTTGGAAAATGATATTGGTTTTTTATCTCCACCTTATTCAATTAACAATGGTCAATGCATAAACACAAAGATCCATGTAACACCCTGAAAAGGGATTGAAAAGAATTAGCATAAAGTTTTACTAAGCTTTCCAACCTTTTTTTTTTGAAAAAGAAGAATAAAATACACATCAAACACATAGTAGTTGTAATAGTAACATACAATCAACTAAAAGCATACATAACAGGTTACATTCCTCAAGAATCCCATGAAATTGAGTAACATTTATATTTAATTAATAGTAAGTCTAACAAATACTACATCCACATGAAATAATAATTAAAAAGTCCAATGTCCATTCAAATAATATACATTTTTTTTGAATGCCTCTTGGCAAATGAAACCTGGAATGCTCAATCATCCACTATACATGTCACAGGGTATGAAATGCTAAAAGAATATACATATGTAGAAATAGAAATATATCATCCCTCTCGGATCCATGATACAAATTACAATAAAGTAAATGAAACCATCCACCATACATGATACATCCATCCACCATAAAAGGTATAACATCCATCATGAAATATAACCATCCATCATAATGATACAAAGAAAAAATGAAAAGAAATTCAGACAAGGAAGGTCCAGCCATAGTGACTACAAACAGATCTCAATGGTAAGAGTAAAAAGCACCACCACCCGATTGCATGGAACCTAAATGGCCCACTCCCATTGTGTTGAGGAGATAGTCTCAAGTCCTAAACAAGATATCAAATCACATAACACAAGTACTCTCTAAGTCTAGGAAATCCTAAAAGTATTCTAACTCAAAGGTTCTAAGATAGGTCAACATCTACTTCCCAGAGGCACACAAAGACATGTAGGAAACCTACTATGTAAGCGAGTAAGTGCCATTACATGAATTACATTGGAGTTACCCTGGCAATCTCTTAGGACCCTCGAGTCCCTAGTGATCCCTATGCGGCCACTAGTATCCTCTCATACTGACAAGGCATACTATGGAATGTAAGGTTGCAACCAAGCATTCTCTCCACTCCCACCCTAGTCTATACTAGCACTCAAGGCATGGGTGAGAACATTCAAAGACTCTTATTAGGTTCATTTTAATCCCATTTAGTGTGATGTTTTCACTTACTAAACAACTTAGAATGAGTTATCATGGGAACCACTTAGGGCCCTAGGCTCCATTGCAAGCCACTTCTTGACACTACATTTAGATAACCTACCCTAGGCTCATAAAAGAAAAAATCAAAGAATCATAGTAAAATCAACTTAGTCCTATACAAGCAACTAAAAAGCATAAAAAAATCCACAATAATCACATCAATTCTCCACGAGCAATTGGAAAGCATCCCAAAAATAATACTGATCGAAGACCCATAATAGTTAAGTCAAACATGTCAAAACATGATATCACCAAATCAAAACAAACACTTCAGTCCTATGAAAGCAATTGGAAAACAATTTCAAATATAAATGATCAAGGACTCAAAAATGGTTAAGTTAGTTATCACATATACATACACCTCAGCTTCACACAAGAAGATTGGAAAGCAATAACAAACAATTAAATACAAACTCATCATAGAGCATATCATCACATTACCATGGCTAGGTTAAAAAAGATCAAGATCAAACATCAACATGACATCATAAACTCATAACACCTGAGCCTTTGGTAACATCCTAAGACTAGACAACACTAGGTCAAACTTGGAACCCCAAAACAGAAACAACACATAGAAACATAGTAGACTAATAGTTTGGTTTGTTTTGAAAACATGTCATTGAGCTAAATATAGGATTTCTATTTTCATTTTCAATGTACGTTTCAAGTATATAAGATCCCCAGTTTACCCTACGAGTTATTCTATACTTTTATTGTATTACCCCCCCTCCGCCTCCCGCCCATTATATTTTAAATCAATTTTATAAAAATAATTAGGGAATAATTATATATATATTTTTTAATTATTAAAATAATTGCATTGATTTAAACTAAAATAATTTACAATTTTATTAAAGTTGACATTCCAAAACCTTATCAATTAAATTTCATTATTAACTAAATTAATTAAATTATATTAAATTAAAATAAATCATATTATGTTAAATTAATTAATAATTAATATATATATATAACTATATTTTAATTGATTAATAATAATAATAATAACATTTATTAATTTATAATATTTAATAATAATTAAGAAATTATTTTTAAAAATTATTAATAAATAAAATTTATTTAAATTGCAAGTTAATCATAACAAAATTAAAAATATTTTTTAAAATAATACATGCATTTTTATAAGGCCCGTGCGGCCTAGCTTGCGACAGCAGGTCTTACTGCCACCACTAGCAACAATTAATACTGCTACTGGGTAGGTAATAAGGCCTGCTGCCACAACCTATTAAACACTATGTGCGGTAAGTGGAGAATGTGAGGTGGGGGTGTGGTGGCCCCGCCTCCCCCCATAAATTATATATTTTTATATCCATAAGAAATTACATAATAATCCATCTAACTAATCATCATCAATAATTGAAATCACTGAATAATCATCATGCATATCTGAAATATATAGTATCAAGTAATCTCATCATATAATGAACTGAATGTAAAAAAAAATCTAATAATCTCAAAACAATACCAAGCATAAAATTGGCCTAAAAGTGTTCAACAATGACAACAAAAATGTAAAATAGGGGTAGGCACTACATCCCCCCCCAGACTTAGGCTTACTCTTGGAAGCCTACATGAATGATAAAACTAAGGGAATCACTGTGCGGGCCCCATTGGACCCTTTCCCCTGTAGGAGGATATGACTCCACTAAGAACACTCTCTGGGATCTACCCATATTGCCAACTATAGGTTCTAAAGCTGTGGGTCTCTGGTTTGAGAATTGTTGTTTCCCTTGAGGGCAATGAGACAACTTGTGTCCATGTTGTCTGCATGAGAAACACTCTCCATCGAAGCTCCTCTGAACTCTAGGTGTTCTAGACTCTTGAATGCTACCCTCATTGACATAAGAAGGAATTCCCTAAGATGGTTGGTAAAATTGTTTGTTCTTATTATGTCGTGCATTATGAGATTTATGATAGCTCATATACCTAGGTCTATGCTCAAGTCATGCCCGATGTGCTCTATCCTAATCATGAAGAGGAGGTAGACAATCAATGATGGCCTACATCATTTGCCTCAGATCAACCTCCTCAGAGTCAACATGCTCCTCTCTATGGTTCTCTTCCTAATGTTGACTGACATGCTCATCCCTAGCCCCTTCCTGAATAGGACCTTCATGGACAGACTCATGTACACTGATTTCTCTACCTCATCCATGACCTCTACTACGTTCTAGGCTATGACCTCTAACAAAAGATCTCATCCCAGATACCATCCTACAATAATATCCAAGATATAAGATGTTATAATAACCATACACATACTACTTTTCAATCACTTAGAGAAATATGATTTTGGTTTAATAGTAAACTAAAAACCATATTGATCCAACATTCATCCTTTTTAACAACTATTGAAATAGATCCCCTAAACTCTCTAAACAAGAACAACATAATGCTCACAAAGACAATCAAAGGCATACTACTTAAGTGTAGATGAAAGATACATGTTTTGAAAACAAAATAAAATTCAATTTTCATTTTTGCCTATATTAAGGTTTACATATAATTTCAGTTTTGAAGTCTAAGTGTTGAAGTATGAAAAATATACAACTAAAGTTTAAGTTCTATTTTTTGTTCAACTAGTTCAAGTTTCAATTTGAAAGAGATACACAAATAGCTTAAAGTTTTCATTTTTGTTCAACTAGTTAACACTAGTGGCATTCCAATATAACCATAGCTCTCAATGTAGAAACTTGGGCTCTAATACTAGATGTAATGCCCCACCATGAGATCTAAAAGAATTAACCTAAAGTTTTACTAATTTTTCCAAACATTTTTATTTTGAACAAGAAGAATAACATACACATCAAACACATCGCAGTGGAAGTAGTAACATACAATCAACTAAAAGCATACATAACAGGTTACATTCCTTAAGGATCCCATGACATTGAGTCACATTTATATTTAATTAATACTAAGTCTAACAAATAATACATCTAAATGAAAGAATAATTAAAAAGTCCAATGTCCATTTAAATAATATAAATTTGTTCTAAATGCCTCTTGGCAAATGAAATCCGGAATGCTCAATCATCCATTGTACATGTCATAGGGTATGAAAGGCTAAAAGAATATACATATGTAGAAATAGAAATATATCATCCCTCTTAGATCTATGATACAAAGTAAAATAAAGAAAGTGAAACCATCCACGATACATGATACATCCATCCATCATAAAAGGTATAACATCCATCATGAAATATAACCATCCATCATAATGATACATAGAAAGAATGAAAAGAAATGCAAATAAGGAAGCTCCAGCCACAGTGACTATAGATGGATCTCAACGGTAAGAGTAAAAAGCACTACCAACTAACCACATGGAACCTAAATAGCCCACTCCCAATGCACTGAGGAGATAGTCTCAAGTCTCAAATAGGACATCAAATCACATAACACAAGTACTCTCTAAGTCTAGGAAATCCTAAAAGTATTCTAACTCAAAGGTTCTAAGATAGGTTGACATATACTTGCTAGAGGCATGCAAAGACACGTAGGAAACCTACTATGTAAGTAGGCAAGTGTCATCACATGAATTATGCTGGAGTTACCCTAGGAGTCTCTTAGACCCTCGGGTCCCTAGTGATCCCTATGCGGCCACTAGTATCCTCTTGTATTGACAAGGCATACTACAAAATGCAAGGTCACAACCAAGTGTTCTCTCTACTCCCACCCTAGTCTATACTAGCACTCAAGGCATGGACGAGAACATACAAAGACTCTTAATAGGTTCATTTTAATCCTATTTAGTGTAATGTTTTCACTTATTAAACAACTTACAATGAGTTACCCTGGGAACCATTTAGGGCCCTGGCCCCCATTGCAAGCCACTTCCTAACACTACATGTAGATAACCTACCCTAGGCTCATAAAAGCACAAATCAAAGAATCATAGTAAAATCACCTTAGTCCTATAAAATGATTGGAAAGCATCAAAAGATAATCCACAATAATCACATTAGTTCTTCATGAGCAATTGGAAAGCATCCCAAAAATAATACTAATCGAAGACCCATAATGGTTAAGTCAAAATGCCATAACATGACATCACCAAATCAAAGCAAACACTTCAAGTGACTAGAAAGCAATTCAAATATAACTGATTGAGGACTCAAAAATTTTTAAGTATCTCATATACATACACCTCAACTTCACACAAGAATACTAGAAAGCAATAATGAAAAATTAAATACAAACTCATCATAGAGCATATCATCACATTACCATGGTTGGATTAAAAAGATTGAGATCAAACATAAACATGACATCACAAACTCATAACACCTGAGCCTCTAGTAACATCCTAAGACTGGACAATGCTAGGTCAAACCCAAAACCCCAAAACACAAACAACATATAGATTGGAGTAGACTAATAGTTCGATTTGTTTTGAAAACATGTCGTTGAGCTAAATATAGGGTTTCTATTTTCATTTTCAATGTATGTTTCAAGTATATAAGATCCTTAGTTTACCCTACGAGTTATCCTATTCTTTTATTGTATTACCCCCCTTTACATTTTAAATCAATTTTATAAAAATAATTAGGGAATAATTATATATTTTTGTTTAAATTATTAAAATAATTGCATTGATTTAAACTAAAATAATTTACAATTTTATTAAAGTTGACATTCCACAACCTTATCAATTAAATTTCATTATTAACTAAATTAAATCATATTGTGTTAAATTAAATAAGGATTTATATATATATATATACATATGTATATATATATATATATATATACATATGTATATATATATATATATATACATATGTATATATATATATATACATATGTATATATATATATATATATACATATGTATATATATATATATATATACATATGTATATATATATATATATGTATATATATATATATATATATATATATAACTATATTTTAGTTAATTATTAATAATAATAAAAACATTTATTAATTTATAATATTTAATAATAATTAAGAAACTATTTTTAAAATTATTAATAAATAATTTTTATTTAAATTACAATTTAATCATAACATAATTAAAAATAATTTTAAAAATAATTTTAAAAAAAATAATATATGCATTTTTATAAGGCCTGCATGGCCTGGTCTACGACAGCAGGTCTTACTATCACCATCGACAGTAGTTAAAACTGTTGTCGTGGCAGGCAATAAGGCCTACTACCGCAGCCTATTAAACACTGCATGTGGCAAGTGGGGAATGGGAGGTGGGGGTGTGGTGGTCCCTCCTCCCCCCATAAATTTTATTTTTTATTTTTTATTTATTAAAATTTATAAAATCAAATTCAACAATTAAACTCCCTAAGTAATATATTAAAATATTTTATTTTTTATAAATATTTGCAATCCTAATCTAATAGGAGAAATTCGATTAACCATTCGAATTTCTAAATTAAAAATTTTCTTTTTAAAACTCAAACCCTTCCTAACTTTAATATCTAATTTACAAAATTAATGGACGAGGTTTTCTAAGAATTTTCAACCCCTACGTATATAGAGGATTTAACATGCATACTAGAAATTCACAGAATTAAAAGCACCCATCACAAGAAATATTCAGACAACCACTCAACAAGCACAATGAAGACAAGAAAAAAAGAACATATTAAAAATATGCAAAAATCACAAGCGTCTACTTGGACACTAATGCTAATCGCTATGCCCTAGAAAACTATAGAGAAAATTCCTCCTCTAAGAACCTTCTCCTTTCCAAAAATTTCTTCTTTCTTCAAAATTCATCGTCTCAAAATTCATGTCCAAAATTTGTCTCCCTCAAAAATGAAACCCCCAATATGAGATAAGGAGTTCTCTCCTTAAATCGGGGCATTAGTTGTGCGTTCACCCAAGAGAACTCTCTGCTCACCAAACTCAACTTTAAATTAACTTTTATTAATCTTTTCTTTATCTTTTCCATGCACATCAATTACATTATAAAATAACTTTATTTAATTTCCATTTGACTTCTTTTTTAATTAGTTTATTAAATTTAATCTCATGTACACACTTTATGCAATTAAAATATCTTTATTAAATTCACTTGTTTTATCTTTTTAATTAATTTGTTATATTTTAATCTCATGCGTACATCATGTGATTTAAAAACTTTGAATAAATTAATTTATTTTCACTTTTTAATTCATTTTCAAAACTTAATTGATAAAATATTTATTAACTTAAATAATATTATTATTTAGCATTTATTTAAAAATAAACTCTAAATATATTATTATTAAATTAAATAAATATTATCACATTTTTATTTATTTAATTTCTCAATTAATTAAATATAATTAAATATTAAAATATCATAATAATTTTTCATTAAATTAAATCATTAATTTAATCTTTTAATTAGACTTAATAATAGAAAAATCACCAAGGACTCATAAAACAACATATGAAAACCCATCATAGAAAAACACATACAAAATCAAACTAAAGGGTATAATCACGAATTAACATCATTTGATGCATTCGGAGGGTACACAACTTAGATACTTGTCTTAATTTTTTAAGATAAATGGCTTAAAGGTTCAAGATTTGGACTTAAGAATTTATCTCCCCTCTCTTACCATTGAAATAATGTGATAGGGTACGCTCATCCTGGCAATTTAGGGAAGTCGATACTTGGTACTTGCAACCTGCATAAAATTCATACATGTACAAACACAATAGTCTAAGCTGAACATGCAATGGTACAAAGTGGTGCATTGTGTAGATCCCAACTAGCAGGTGACTATGACTCCCTTCCTTAACCACATCATAAATGCCATACATACAAAAAACATACACACACACCATACACATGTAGTTTGGGGTAAGTATCCATAAGAAAACACATAATAATCCATCTAACTAATCATCATCAATAACTAAAATCACTAAATAATCATCATGCATATCTAAAATATAAAGTATCAAGTAACCTCATCATATAATGAACTGAATGTAAAATAATATCTGATAATCTGAAAACAATACTACTAGTAATCAAGTATAAAACTGGCCTAAAAGAGTTCGGCAATGACAACAAAAATGTAAGCTAGGGGCAGACACTACAATCCATCATTCTTCTTAATGAAGATTACTAGTGTCTTTCATGGGGATATACTAGAATTAGTATGGATCTTGGAAAACAACTCCTCTAGCTACAACCAAAGCTTGTACCTTTTCTGAGTAGTTATTTTAGAAATATATTATATTGAGAGGGAGTAAATTAGTATTCTACAAACTTTTGCCCACAACTAAATATTGTTAATTAATTTATAACTTGCATATGAAAGTAAACCAATAATGTTGAATAGTAAATATAACCATACATACAGAGAACTCATAACACCATTATTTTTTAACTAGGAAAACCATGTCCAAGGGAAAACCCTAGTGTGAATGATACCCACAGGATAATCCACTAAAAAAAAGAATCTTGTTGAGAATATTGACCATGTTAAGAGTCTATGAAATACATATAGTTTCCTAAGTCCTTATTAGAGGACTAGGCCCTGTTAAAATCTTCAACCCTATTAGGATTCACTTCAAGCATGTTAGGAGGTGTTAAATCAAATATAATGTATGCAATAACAGCCCACTACCCTAACATGCAATATACAATTAAGTTTCTTCACAAGAGTAGATATACATAAAATAATGTCTTACTATTGTATCTCACACTTACTTTGATCATGTATTAGATTTCAAATCACATAAGGCTTGCATATCATTTAAGCTTCCTTCACATATAGTTCACATTACATTCATACACCACACTATTTGTGCAAGATATGATCTTTAATTATATCTCACAAATTAATAAATCTCTTCATAGTTGTCCTCGGTGCTTTTACACATTTGACCAAATATAAAGTAACTTTGGGTAAACATCTAGGATGACAGCCCAACATGATTAATTAATTATTTTGTTTCCAAAATAATTCATTAAGTCGTAGACTTCAACAAGTTGTTGTGCTTTGTTCTTATCTACTGATTATCTGAACTAGCAATTTAACTATAACTTGCATCATACTATTTGTATAGGTCTATGCACTGACATACAT
Organism: Cupressus sempervirens; assembly: GCA_028749045.1. NCBI lineage: Eukaryota > Viridiplantae > Streptophyta > Pinopsida > Cupressales > Cupressaceae > Cupressus > Cupressus sempervirens. The sequence continues at coordinate 460,641,830 of CM053784.1, forward strand.
CACCATGACCCTATCAACCATCGATCCTCAACTACAAATGAACTAACTCAAAGTCTATCATCTGTACATACCATATATGTCTTTGTACTGCTACAAATTGTCTAACACTTAGACAATTTTCTAATTCTAATAACATCATGAAATATCAAAAGTATATGTTGCCATAAATGATGACACTCATACATCTACCTATCCATATTTATAACAATTATGTTGTAAGGTGTTCGAGAAATAGGCTCTTCTCTAAGTATGAGATCAATATGGAAATAAATGTAACACTATGTTGGCATAATAGGTATCTTACATTGAAACATGCCAACATAATCATAGAGGATTGGGATCTCATCAAGTGACTCCTCATGACTCTCAACTCCACAAAGGTCACTGAAAAGACTTGTAAACATCTGACATCCATGCCTCACAATTTTTTTCAACTACTTAGCTAAGATCATCCAAAGTGAGACTAGTCTCTCACCTCCTATAAGCTTAACTTTCTCACATGTTTCATTATAACATTGTACCAACCTACATCATTAATTAATATTAACCTACTAGGAATCTATCTAATCCATACCCAACACAATTCTATAAGGTCCTAAGGGTAGTACGTAAAGATCGACGGTGATGGTAAAGGCTCCCAAGTCCAAAACACATCCATAAACTAGGAAATCCATAGTCACTTTAGATCCTATGGAATACTCTACCTACCACCTATCTACATGTAATGCTACCACTATCTTACATCATTGAAAAAGAGAAGGTAAAATAAAATAATTTAAAGCACCTGAATCAAATCAAATAATTGATGCAAGAGCATCAAGCTTGGTTTTTTAGGACCCTATATTATGCAGGATCGGGGTTATGTGTGGGGCATATCTCTTGATTTTTACCTATGTTTTAATAATTTTTAGGTTGATAATTTTGAAGTTAGAGCTCATTTCGTGGCTTCTAGTAGTGTTTTCTTTCTTTTTTGGATAAATGTTGGAGATTGTTTCCACGATCTTGGATCTATGGGAGTTATCTTATGTGATCTTATATCTTGATGATTGGATGGCATGTGGACCTATGTCTAAGGTCACATATTACTATTTTATCTTATGAGTTATTTATGTTTGTAAACTTGGGGCATTCCTTAAGTGTTTATTTAATATAATCTATTAGGTTGACTTGTGGCTTTTTTGGCATAAGTATGGAGTCTTGTGATGTTTCGAGGGGTAATTTGTTAGAATGGATTAGCTAAGAACGTCTTTAGTTATGATAGCTAGGATATGGAGGTTTGTATATAAATATTAATTTGTATTATTCTTTGTAATGGCCATAACTAGGAAGGCCTTATAGTCTAGCATGTTGGATGTAAATTGCATGAATATATTATGATAATATGTGTTAATTTGGATCTAAATATTTTTGTTATTGATTATTTTACACTATGTGATTTCTTGTTGTTGTATAGGTCTCCTCAGAGGGGGGTACACCCATCCTTGTACTATATCATATGGTATCAAAGAAGACTTTGATCTTGTGCTAGTTGTGTGGTGGATTGATAATCAGTGGAGCCCTAGATCCCTTTGCTATTAGATGGAAGAACATTTTTATGGATTGAAATTACATAGGATTCATACATGGATCATTTTAATTGTGAAATTTTGATGTGAAGAGATGAAGTTTTCATTTGGGTGAAAAGATCACCAAATCAAGGCAGTTTTCTAACAAGGATAGTATATTTTTGAGTGTGAGACATCTAGAATCTTGTAATCAGATCACTAATGTGAGGTAGTTGCACTTTGAGAGGAACCCAACGGATAAGTTGGATTAATTTTGGAATAAATTTAATAAGAGGATTGAAGAGATGAGGCAACCTTGTTCAATTTTGCATTTACCGATCAGAAAGAGAGTTGTCTTCACCATTAGAAGGGTTTGCAATGAAGAAGATGGATTGTGGAAGTGCATGATGAATGCATTGAATTTGATGAGATATGTGTTCGTTTTCATGAAAATATGGATGGGTCTAATATGGAAATTGTAAAATGTCTTATTACAAGAAATGAGATCATTGATTATGAATTTTTCCCTTGCAATTTTTATATTTCTTCTAATTTATGTGTTTATGGTTGATGATATGGATCTAAAATTATATGTTGTTGCTAAGATGATTGAGAATGTACAAGTTACTAAGGATGTGGTTGATTTGTATTTACATAATATTGTTGATATGAATATGGTTTTGGATGGATATGTTTCTCATATGGATATTGTTAAGGGTTTACATGTTGCTATTACTATGGATTCAGGTTTATATGTTAATTATGATTTGGTTTTGGATTTTCATGATGTTGAATATTTTTCATGTGTGAGGATTATACTATTAATGCTTGTGATGATAAGTTATAGAGAGTGTAAAGCATTATGTCATTCAATTTTTTCCTTTGAGTGAGAATTCTTATTAGGTAGCTATGGTATAGAAGATTTTGATGTTTGAATGGATGAAGAAGGGATGTTGGTTTTGTTAGCATGAATGTCGATGCTATGGGGGAGAAATGCAAAATCATGTTATGATTGTGTTTGTCATTGATGACAACATAGTAAGACTAACAGAGCAACAGACTGAGATTTGTGAATTAAGGACACCACATTACATATCTACCTATCCACAGTTAACAAAAGGTACTACAACATGTATTTGACATGTGGTCAAGTGCACAAAACCTGAATTGACATTGTACAAATATTTTTTTTTGTATGATCAATATAATACTATATGTTTGGAATGAAGAGTTGTGCAGCTAACTGGAGGAATAATACTATCAATTGATGACATCAACAAGTGCATAGGTACAAAAGCCGCACGTGTAAAAGTTTGTGAACAACTAAGAGCTGAAAGTGTTAATTAAATATGTATTTCATTTAATTAAATATGGAGCCAACTCAAAATAATATTAAGTATGTAGAGCCAACTCAAAAGGTTAATAATTGAGTATGGTATAAAGGAAAATTGTTTTCCAAGTTCTAATTATCAGAGGTATGATCAACTAGTAGAGCAGACTTGCAAATTGCAAAGGAGAAGAGTAGAGTAATTTTCTATGCATGTAAGTAACCTTAAGGGTTACTAATGAATTCCATATATATTTGAATAATCTAAAGGTGAAGAAGTCTGACGTACTAGATAGAGAAAGAGAGAAGGATATTGTTCCACATATATTATTCTGAAAGGAATAGTACCAAGGTCAATTGGACAGTGGGTTTGTTGATTTGATCTAGAAGTGTTTGGATAGTGGGTTCAGCTGCCTTCTTCAACTCCTAATAGGGATTCAAAGTCTCCTAATAGGGACTCTTTGTACTAAGCATTGTAAAAAACTCCTAACAAGGTCTATCCTCTAGCAAGGAATATTTATATTAGTACATTATTCTATGGGCATCACTCCCACCAGGGTTTTCCCTTTGATCAAGGGTTTCCCTAGTCAAAAAATCTAGTGTATGTGTGTATGCATATTTCTTTATGATTGCTATTTACTTTGGTTAATAAAGTAAGAATTGTTTAAAATTGATATATAACTGATTCACCCCGCTCTTAGTTATAATGGTGAACTATCACTTCTAACAATTGGTATCAGAGTGTTAGGTCCTTCAAAGAAAGTTGGTGAATATGTTCAAAAAGGAAAGTCCTAGATTTGATGGCACAAACTACAACACTAGAAGGATAGAATGAAGAATCATCTCTTGTGCATAGGACCAGGATATTGGCTTGTGACCAAGACATCCAAAAACATTGTAGAAGAAGACAATCTTGAAACTTGTACCAAAGAACAAAGAGAAGTGTTTATTTGCAACATAAGGGCAAGAGAAGCAATACTATCAGCATTACCTGAAAGTGAGTATAGTCAAGTAAAACTACTTAAAATGTCTCATGAAATTTGGAAAACTTTAGAAGCTAATTATCAAGGTGATACACATGCAAAAAGAGTTATATTGGAAAACTTGTATTTCACATTTCAAGATGCTAAAATGATGGAAGATGAATCTATAAAAAGCTATGTTGGGAGAATATCTGAGATTGTTGTAGGAATCACATCTCATGACAGAAAGAAATCTGATGATGAAGTAATATGGAAGATCTTGAAAATTTTGACACCACCTTTCAAGTCAGTAGCACAAATGATTCAACTAATGATACCTTGCATTACTAACTTCACCAAAGAGACATTGCTTGGTAGATTGGAAGCTACAGAATTTGATCTAAAATAGTTTGGAGAATTGGAAAAAGTTGAGATAGCATTCAGTGCATTAAACATCAAACTTGGTTTAGAAAGGAGCACAAAAACACATGGAGACATTGTTTGTAGAAGCAAATCCATTGAAGAAAAGATCCAAGAAGGAGTGGCTCTTCTTGTGGAAAGAGAAAAGGATGGTAAGAATATCTTTAAATGTTGGACTTGTAATAAATATGGTCATTATGCATCTAAGTTTCCTAAAAGAGAAAGGAAGTTTAAGTGTAGGTTCAAATCTAGAAGATCTAGAAATTGTTTATATGCTAATGAAGAAGAAAATGAAGAAGACTCTAATCAAAACAAAAGTAAAGATGAATTAGGATTTGTAGCTATAAAAGAGGGTGATCTTGATAGAGAAATTAGAGAAGAAAGTGCACTAATTTCACAAGTTGAAAAGAAAGATTGGATCATTGATAAGGGTTGTTCACATCACATGACTGGTGATATGAGCAAGTTTGTCAAATTTAAAAGCTATGATGGAGGAATTATCGGAGTAGAGAATAATGCAGTCTATCATATTATAGGAATTGGATCTATAACACTTGATGGTAAAACATATACTCATGATGTTTAATTTGTTGATGGACTTAAGCATAACTTGTTGAGTGTTGGACAACTTATGGACAAAGGCTATTAATTACAATTTGCTAATGATACACGTATTATCAAGAACAAGGAAAACTACTTGGTACTAGCACAAAAACTAGAGGTAATGTATTTTAGTTAAACTCCACTGAAATAACATATTTAGTAGTAAGAATTGACAAGAGTTGGTTATGGCACAGAAGATTTTGTCACATTAACTTTGATAACATTGTAAAGGCCAGTAATACACTTGTTGTGAGAGATTTGCCCAAAATCTCTAAGCCCACTGACACTATTTGTAAGGAATGCATTTTGGCTAAGAAGAAAAGAGTCTCATTTCCTAGCAGGCAGTTTTGTACTACACAAAAGCTAGAATTGGTACATATAGATCCGAGTGGTCCTGCAAGAACAAAAGGATTCTATGGAGAAAGGTACTTTATGATTTTTGTTGATGATTTCACTAGGATGATGTGGGTAGCTTTTCTTAAAAAGAAATAAGAAGAATTTGAGAAATTCAAGATATTTAAGAATAAAGTTGAGAATGAATCTGGACTTAAGATCAAAAGCTTAAGATTAGACAGAGGAGGAGAATTCACCTCTAGAGAATTCAATATCTATTGTGAAGAACATGGCATTAGGAGAAAATTATCCTCACCACATACACCTAAGTAGAATGGGATTGTTGAAAGGAGAAACAAATCAATTGTTGAAGTAGTAAGAGCCATGCTATTTGAGAATGATGCACCAAAGACCTTTTGGAGAGAAGCAATCAATATAGCAGTATACACACTTAACAGAGTACAAACTAGAAAAGGTATGGACAAAACAACCTATGAATTATAGTTTGGTTGCTCACCATCAGTCAAATACTTCAAGATATTTGGAAGAAAATGTTATATAAGAAGAGATGATGATATTGGTAAGTTTGATCCAAGGAGTGTTGAAGGTATGTTTCTTGGCTATTCTTTAAAAAGTAAAGCCTATAGATGTTTTAAATACAGAACAAAAACTATAGTAGAGTGCAAAAATGTCAAAATTGATGAAAAGTTTGGTACCAAGGAAAAGATAATGGACTATAACTCTAATGGAGATTATTACTCTGGAATAGTCAATAGAAGTAATGAGTTACTTTTTAAGACTAACAATGACTTGTAGAATAATGTGCAAATTGAAAATGTGAGAGATGAACAGAGCATAGTACCTAAGATTTGAATTGAAGTAGAAACTCCTACTCCAAATAGGAACTTGATAAAGAATCATCCTATAAATCATATAATAGGTAGTAAGGAAAAAGGGGTGATGACAAGGAGAAAAATTAATGAAGAACTATGTTTGATATCTCAAGTAGAACCAAGAAGCATAGATGAAGCAATCAAAGATGATCACTGGATAGAAGCAATTGAGGAAGAACTCCAACAGATAATCAAGAAAGATACATGGGAATTGGTTCCTAGAGCAAAGGACAAAAATGTGATTGGCACAAAATGGGTATTCAAAAATAAAATGAATGAACAAGGAGAAGTGATAAGAAACAAGGTAAGACTTGTATGCAAAGTTTATTCTTAGCAAGAAGAAATTGATTATGATGAAACATATGCACTTGTAGCAAGAATGGAAGTAGTTAGAATGTTCCTAGCATATGCAGCAAACAAGAATTTTAAGGTTTATCAGATGGATGTTAAGTTAGCATTCTTAAATGGAGAACTTAAAGAAGAAGTTTACATCAAGAAACCAAAGGGTTTTCCTTTAACAAAAGAAAAGGATATGGTTTGAAGATTAAAGAAAACATTGTATGGATTAAAACAAGCACCAATAACCTAGTATGCAAGGTTGGAAAAATACTTAGCAAAGCTTGGATTTACTAAAGGAACAATAGATGGTAACCTGTACTTGAAGAAAATAGAAGATGGTTTGCTAATAATCGTTGTATTTGTTGATGATATCATTTTTGGTGGAAATGATGAAGCTAGTAAAAAATTCTTAGAAGACATGACTAATGAGTTTGAAATGAGCATGATAACTGAAATGAAATTTTTCTTTGGATTATAGATTGTTTAAAACAAAGAAGCTATCTATATTTCTCAAACTAAGTATTTAAAGGATTTACTGAAAAGATTTGGTTTAGAAAGTTGTAAACCTGTTGGAACTCCTATGGTGACCAGTCATAAATTATCTAGCAAAAATGAGATGCCTACTATTGAACAAAAAAGTTATAGATCTATGATTGGAGGATTGCAATATCTAACTCATAGTAGATCAGATATAGCCAATGCAGTTGGAATTGTGGCAAGATTTTAACCTGATCCTAAGGAATATCACTATGTAGTAGTGAAAAGAATATTTAGATATCTAAAAGGAACATCATATTATGGCATTTGGTATGACAGAAATAATGATTTCACTCTTTGTACTTATACAGATGTTGATTGGGCAGGAGATAGGGATGACAAAAAAAGCACTAGTGGAGGAGCATTTTTCCTTGGAGGAAGATTAGTTTCTTGGCTCAGCAAGAAGCAAGATTGTACCTCACAAAGTACTACAGAGGTAGAGTATGTTGTAGTAGCAAACAATTGTAATCAAGTCATATGGATAAAGTAGATGATGAAGGATAATAGAATCACTTTCACAGAACCTATTATCATTTATTGTGATAACACAAGTACAGTCAACATGTCTAAGAATCTATTATAAGAATTTTTGAATTCAGTTTCCTATTTAGCTTCCCACCTGGATCCCTATGCCTAGCTTTGGCTTTGGACTCGGCTTTTGTGCCTAGCTTCAGCTTGGGCCTGAGTCCTATTCTATCTCCTACATCTATATTCAACTTCCTATCTGGCTTCTCACCTAGCTCCCTGTGCTTGGATTTGGCTTCAGACTCGACTTCTGCGATTGGCTTCAACTTTGGGCTTGAGTCCTATTCTATCTCCTACATCTAGATTCAACCTTTCTTGTTCATCTTTTTGATAGACTCTTTGGCTTCTTCTCCTATGTCTAGCTTTATGGTAGTCACTTCGGCTTCTGTTGATTTAGCTAGGGTTTCACCAAGAGTTGTGGGTGGTTTGGCCATTTCCTATGCTGATGTGGCTACATTTGAGGTAGGTATTGGTGGTCAGACTGTGCAGCCAGGGTTTCATGATACCATGCATTCAGGGTTCCGTGAAACTGCGCCGGTTGTGGTATGTAACCCAAAAAGGCTTCATTTAAATTCTTTTTTAGTTGATTAGATTACTATTAATATGGTTGATCTCTTGGATTCTGCTATTATCTTTCACTTTAAGGGGTTTTGGCCTTCTCTCTCAGATTTGCATGCATGGATATCCCGTGTTTGGGAGCCATTCATATCGAAGAGTGCCTAGATTTACCCTATGGCAAGGGGCTTTTTTGTTGTGAAATTTGATACTACAAATGAAAGAAATGCCATTCTTAGCAATAATTTCTCTTGGGATGGGAAGTTTCCCTTGATGGCAAAAATTTGGCACAAGGATTTCAACTTGTCAACAAAAACTTTTAATAAGATCCCTTTGTGGGTAAGACTATTGAATCTTCCCCTTCATCTTTGGTTGGAACCTTTCCTGGAGGAGGTGGGGAATGTTCTTGGAGACTTTGTGAAATTTGATTTGGCTGCTTTCAGCTTGTATCGGACAACATTTTCTCACATGCTTATTGAGATCAATATTTCTAAGGGACTCCCTTATATGATTTCAGTGGATTCTCCTCTTAGTTCTTGGAATATTCTTCTAGACTATGAGAATATCCCCTTCCATTGTAGGAATTGCCACTGGACAGGTCACCTGATTGCCAGATGTTCTTCTAGTAAATCTAGACTGACAATGTCCCCTTCTTGGTGGAAGGGGGTCTCAAATGACCACCACACATATAAGAAGGTTGTTGAGAATGTCTCTTCTTAGAATCTATCTTCTCCTAGCATCTTGAAGAAGGTTCTTCCATTGACCCCTTTCATGGTGATTGTAGGTTTGTCTCTAGATTATGTATCTATTCCTAGTTTTCCTACTGATGTCCATGTTTCTAGGGTGAATTCTGCTTTTGTCTCTATTATTCTATCCCCTCCTCTGGCTCCTTTGGTGGTGACAGTAGATCTGTCTTTGGATTTCCCAATTTTTGGTCTGGACTCTACTTTTGTCTCTCTTGGTTCACCCACTCTTGACTTCTTGTTGATGGATCTGCTTTTGGCTCCTTTTGTTCTGGTTCTTGGTCTGTCTTCTAGTGTTTCCAAGGAAATTCCTCCTATGGTACCTTTTTTGGGTGCCACTGTTCCATCTCAGGTCTTTGCTGCCACATCCTCTTCTATGACCTTTTTCTTGGCTTTTGGGGTTTTAGGTTCTGACTATGATGGTGTTGATTTTAGTGGCAGAAGGCTATTGGTTTGGTGGAGGATGGATGGACTATAATAGAAGGAAAAAAGGTAAATCCATCCACTCCCTCTTTTGATATGGCACTGAGGTCTTACAAGAAGGGTTCAAAAGGGAAAGCCTAACTCTCCTGGCTTTTGGCTAGTTGTCCCCTAGCTCTTTTGGCCTTTTTTTCTTGGCAACGTGTTTCATTATGGGGTTTTAGGAGCCCAATAAAAACTTATTTTTGTGGCTGTTGTTGTCTTGTTTTATGTTTTGCCACTTTGGTCACCTTTTTTTTGGTGACATGTTATCATATAGGGTTTCAAGCACCCTTCAAAACTTGGTTGTGTGGCTGATGAGTACTATGTTATCTATTATGCCACTCTAGTCACTACTATTTGGTGACCCGTTCTTCCTTAGGATTATAGTTTTGTTTGGTTTGGACTTCATTGAAAATTCTTAAATTGTAAAGGGTTTTAGGGTCCCTTCAAATCATGTTTATCTTATCAAAAAAATGTCTAAGAAGCTTGTTTTGCACTCTAAAACTAAGCACATAGCAATAAATTATCATGTACTAAAAGAGAAAGTTTTAAAGAAAGAAATCAAATTGGAATACATCAGCACCAAGGAATAGATTGTAGACATTTTTACAAAGGCCTTACCAAAGGATACATTTGAATACCTGAGAGGTATGTTTGGGGTTATGCCCCTACCTAGCTCAAAGTAGGAGATGTAGAAGTGCATCAGTCTAGGGTACACATCACCATTGTTAGGCTGGACTAAATGTTGATGCTTCTCCAATGGGGGAGTATCTATGATGAATAGAGTCAGTCAAGGACTCTTGAAATAGGTAATTGGTATACAGCAGTATCTTTATATACTTGTAGTGATTACAAAAGAATTTTAGAGCAATAGATTGACTTGTGGTCATGCTAATAGGTTGATTTTTGTACTACCTTTGATATTGATGTCAATGGGGGAGAGTGAGTGATATGAAAAACATTAAATTGGGAGAGAGAGTAAACATTAGAATAGAGTGATTACATTAAAGTCAACTTGCATTATGGGGAAGTAGTAAGAAAGATTTGATTGATTGGTATTCTTGGAACTAGATGTTTTTCATCTATGTTTCCATCAATGACAAAGGGGGAGATAGTTAGCATGAATGCTAATGCTATGGGGGAGCAGTGCAAAATAGTGTTATGACTGTGTTTGTCATTGATGACAATATAGTAAGACTGATAGAGCAACAGATTGAGATTTGTGAATTAAGGACACCACATTGCATATCTACCTATACATAGTTAATAGAAGGTACTACAACATGTATTTGACATGTGGTCAAGTGCGTAGAACTTGATTTGACATCGTATGGAAGATATCAGTGATTTACAGAGAACTACAAAAATAGAGCATTAGTGAAATAGTTTCTGTTGTATGATCAATATAATACTATAAGTTTGGAATGAAGAATTGTGTAGTTAACTAGAGGAATAATACTATCAACTGATGATGTTAGCAAGTGTGTAGGTACAAAAGCCACACATATGAAAGTTTGTGAATAATTGAGAGCTGACAGTGTTAATTAAATATGTATTTCATTTAATTAAATATGGAGCTGACTCAACATAATATTAAGTATGTGGATCCGACTTAGAAGTTTAATAATTGAGTATGGTATAAAGGAAAATTATTTTCCAAGTTCTAATTATTAGAGGCATGATCAAGGAGTAGAGAAGACTTGCGAATTGTGAAGGAGAAGAGCAAAGTAATTTGCTATGTGTGTAAGTAACCTTAAGGGTTACTGATGAGTTCTAGATCTATTTGAATGATCTGAAGGTGAAGAAGTCCGACATACTAGACAGAGAAAGATAGAAGGAGATTGTTCCACATTTATTATTATGAAAGGAATAGTACCAAGGTCAATTGGACAGTGGGTTCATTGATATGATCCAAAAGCTATTTGGACAGTGGGTTTAGCTACCTTCTTCAACTCCTAATAGGGTTGGAATCTCCTAACAGGGATTCAAAGTCTTCTAATAGGGACTCTTTGTACTAAGCATTGTAATAGACTCCTAATAGGGTCTATCCTCTAACAAGGAATATTTAGATTAGTACATTATTCTATGGGCATCACTCCCACCAGGGTTTTCCCTCTGATCAAGGGTTTCCCTAGTCAACAAATGTAGTGCATGTGTGTATATGCATGTCTTTATGATTGTTATTTACTTTTCTTGATAAAATAAGAATTGTTTCAAATTTAATTTTTTTTCTTGTCCTTGATGTATTAGAAGCCTTTTGTGAATATGAAGTTGAGTACATATATTTCTTTTAGCATCAAAGTGTGGGACACACTTTTCTATTTACCTCAGGCGTCTAATACAAGAGTATCAAGCTTGGTTTTTTAGGAACCTATGTTCTACAAGCTTGGGGTTCTATTTGGGTCCTATCTATGGACTATTCCATATGTTTACATAATGTCTAGTTTGATCGTGTTCAATTTAGATCCATTTTTTCTTGTTGTTGGTAGCATTTTCTTCCTTTGTTGAATAAGCGTTGGAGATTTTTTTTGTGATCTTCAATCCATTGGAGTTGTCTTATGCGATCTTGGATCTGAATCATTGGATGACATGTTGAACTATGTCTAAATTCATGTAGTATTATTTTATCCTATTAATTATATATGTTTGTAAACTTGGGGTCTATCCTAAATTTTTATTTAATATAATCTTCCAGGTCAACTTGTGGCTTGTCTGGTATAAGTTTGTAGTCTTATAATGTCTAAAGGGGTAAGTTGTTAGCATGGATTGGCTAGGATTTGTAAGCTATGAAAACTAAATTTTAAAGAACATAAATAATAATCCAAGCATTCATAAATCAATAATCTAAATAAAAAACATGATAAACCAAAATGAAATCCAAACAATGTGAATGCAAACCTGTCAATCTTCATGTAGCCTTCATGATGCTTTGATATGGTTGAGTAATTGTGGATGTGTGCTCAAACTTTAAAAATGGATGAAAATGGATGGATGTGTGATAATCTGAGTATAATTGTTAGAGTCAATAATTAATTTATTAATTATTTATTCTATTACTTAAGCTTACTTAGGTAAATACATTTATTTAATATTTTGCATTTAATGCATGTAGTGGTTAGTTGATGACAACATGGGAGTTTGTTGCCTTTTAGCATGTTCCACCTTTTGTGGATATGTGTTGAGTTGTCATCCTTATCTTCTACCACCTTCTAGCTTATCCTACAAGCTTCCATGAGCTCTTTATAAGCAGGCTCCCTCTTTGTATTTTCATATCTCATTAAGGCATTCTCATTGTAAATACATTTCTTCTTGTGTTTGCACATATTGTCTCTCGTGTCTATTTAGGGTTTTTCCCTTGCTCCATGCTCTTCCTCTCCTTGGCTTCTCTTTGATAGGTTCTCGCATGTAGGTGATCTTGGGTGTCTTCGGAGTTGGCTTTCATCAACTCCAACATGGTATCAGAGCCTTCCTGCTACTGCTTCGTTGAAGGATTTTTGAAGCCGTGATTTGAAGTCACAAACCCTAGTTTGTTTGTGCATTTTTTTTTAAAATCAGGGGATCAGCAATTTTTCAAAGCACATTGGGGCCAAATGGACATCACCATTGGATTCGAAAGGCCATTTCAGTCAGGATTCATATAAAGCTTGTCAATTTTGGAGACAGAGCTTCGGGAGGCAAAAAATTTTAGTTGTAGGCCCCTGTCATACAGTCGTATAGACGATTTCATCAAAAAAAAAATTTAAAAAAGTTTTTGGGCGTGCTGCCCAGCGGCCACCACCTCGCCACTGCTACAGGGCCCCCAGCGACAACCACTGGTGATGCCACCTTCTGCACCCGCAGCCTTCCCCGCGGTCCGAGCGCCACTCGCTCCTCCAGCGGAACCACCAGCCACTTCTACTTGGCTGGTGCTGCATCAGTTTCTGCCACTGCTGACTTCAACGCTGCAGGTTTTCTCTGTTGTCTGCACCGCTCTGATAGCTCTGCTCTACGACCAACACCACCCTCTTGCGGCCCCACCATCTATCAGCCGCTTGAGTGGACATTTGGTCCAGTCAGCTCCTATGCAACCAGTCCGCGTGAGACACGTGGCAGGGGTGCCATGTGGCACATTACCACGTGAACCCTACCATGTCATCATTTTGCCACGTGGCCTCTTTTTTTCTGTGACGGTTGACGGGCCATCAATTTTAAACCACTAATTTGCTGACATCAGCACTGCATCATCAATCCTTGCTTGCACTCTCCTTCTAGGTCATTTTGGACCTACCTTTGGTTTTTTGGCCATAACTTTTGCATACGAAGGTATTTTTCTGATCCAAAAGAAGCACCAAAAATTTGGTTCCGAGACGAAGACTTTGGTGCAGGTATCTTTAGGTTTTGATGCATTTTTATTGCCCTTTTTTTTGTTGAAGTCTGAAGTCCTATTTTTTACTCCAGCAACCATATATTTTGCGTCCCATGCCCATTTTTTGAAAACTTAATATTTTTGGAAAGCTGGTTCTATCACCTTTTCAAAAATGTAGTCATTTTTTTAGTTTTTAGCCCATGCTCTTTCTATCATGATTTTGGCATTTTTTCTATATGATAGATATTTTGAGTATGTTAGGCCGGAGGATCATTTTTTTGGCATGATTTCCTTTGTTTTAGGCTATACTTTCTTTTTTTGCAACTCTTTTTCAGTTTTGATCATTGTAGCTATCATTTTGAAGCACTTTTTTGTACCGCCCTAAGATAAAGTGTCACTTTTGCATTCCGGAGATCATGAACGTTGTTTTGAGTTAGTTGTACATGCACTATTTTCATAAAGCACCATGGGGGGGATAGTTTTTTGCTATTTTAGGCCTTCTCCCTTTGTCAAGTGAGTGTCTCTTCCTCTCCCGTCATTCTTGGTTCGTCTGCAGGAGACTTTGGCCCACCTTCTCAGTTGCCTATCATCACACTCCATTTGCATTAAGGGGGGGTTATGCTATTTTTCTAATGCATCTGTGGTTTGATGGTTTGATAGTGTGAACTATGTATTTAGTGGTTGGTCATATATACAAGGCGATTGCAGTGGCTAGCTACCTATGCATTTTGGTGAGATGGATCATCTACCATATAAACATGCTCGGTTCGTGCCTTCTTCTTCCATGGAGGTTCTTCAAATCAACAATTTGACAGATTTGCAGCTTCTTCATGCTTCAGTGATGCTCTTCATGATCACTCTTTGTTCTTGTTTTAGGGGACATTTCCCTAGTTGGAGGCTTCTTCAGTTCTTCACTAGGTTACCTCTTTTTGGGGGAGGGTTTTTCCCATGTGGTTTTCTCTCTTTCCCCACTTTCAGAGGTTGCATTTTCTTGCATTGTACTTGGGTACCTAACATGGCCTCATTGTTGGGACCTATTTTGCATTTCATCTTAGTTTTGTGAGCTTAAGGTATTTCCCTAAGTTACACTTAAGGGGGGGTGTTAGAGTAAATAATTAATTTATTATTTATTTATCCTATTACTTAAGCTTACTTAGGTAAATGCATTTATTTAATATTTTGTATTTAATGCATGTAGTGGTTAGTTGATGACAACACGGGAGTTTGTTCCCTTCTAGTATGTTCCACCTTTTGTAGATATGTGTTGAGTTGTCATCCTTATCTTCTACCACCTTCCAGCTTGTTCTACAAGCTTCTATGAGCTCTTTATAAGTGGGCTCCCTCTTTGTATTTTCATATCTCATTAAGGCATTCTCATTGTAAATACATTTCTTCTTGTGTTTGCACATATTGTCTCTCATGTCCATTTAGGGTTTTTCCCTTGCTCCATGCTCTTCCTCTCCTTGGCTTCCCTTTGACAGGTTCTCACATGTAGGTGATCTTGGGTGTCTTTGGAGTTGGCTTTCATCAACTCCAAAAATAATCAATAGTGATTTGATATTTTTTATCTCTCAAAATGGTATAACAAGTTTACTCAAAAGGTGGATGATTTGTGAAGGGTAGAGGTTTCAATGGGAAACTGGGTGAGGAGAATATAAGAAATCCTAATGGATAGTTAACTAGATGAGGTATGAGATAGACTTCTATGTTTAGAGGTGGAAGAATGAGATGTGAGATAGACTTATGTCTTTATAGGTGGAGGAAGGAGATGTGGCAAGAGAATGGACTTGGGATTTGAGTTAGGGAGACTTAATCATGCCTTGATTTCTGTAAGTGGTCTAGAGGTGAATTTTAGACTTGGATGAAGGGGGTGATGTTTCTCAGTTAAGATGGTGAGATGGATGACTTAAAGGAGGTTATGTGGTTGATGGATGGATTTTTTAGAAAAAAGAAAAGGTCAATGGAGGAGTTTAATTAAATAAATGAATTATCTAATAAAAAGGTGAATTATTGGTGCATGGGTTGAGTTTGGCTAACTATTGGTTTAGAGGGTGATTTGTGGTTGAGGGATTTAATTAATTAAATGGAGAGGGGATTTTAGATTAAATCAAATGTTTTATGCATTTATTTAATTTAATAGAGGAAGGGGGATTTGATTAATAAAATAGACCATTGATTGTCTTTTAATTTGTTACCTAGACTATAATTAATTAAATAGGGGATAACATTAAATTAATTAAATATTTAATGTTTAATTAAGACATGCCTTAGAAGATGAATAAATGTATTTAAATATTTGTGTGATCATATTTAGGTATCTACAAGAACATCTTGAGGGATGATAGCTAGGAGATGGAGGTTCACATATGAGGATTGAGTTGTTTCTTCTTTGTAATGGTTTTAGCTTGGAAGGCCTTACATCCTATCATTTTGGATATAAATATTATGAAAATATGTATTATTTTGGATATGAACCTATATTTTATTGATTATTTTTCATTGTGTGGTTACTTGCTAGTGGCTAGGTCACCTTTGACGAGGGTACATTGGGCCTTTCAATGTGTCAATAGTGGTAAAATTATCATGTAATGCACTTGTAATCTTAACTATGTTTCCTAAATGCTCATCTTGACAGTTATCAACCACTATAAATACTTTATGGGATCTACCTTCATTCTCAATGGTAGGCTTTATTATAGTTGTACTCCTCCTTGACCTAGCTAGTGGATATCAAAGATGTGTTGTTGACTTGTGATCTTGTTCGACACAAAAAAAGTATGCTCCAAATATATACCCTCATCCACCCTAAGGAGCACTAAAGTGTTTAAAGATTCCCCTTCTAGAATTTGGTTACAAGCTATAAATAGGTGACTAGGTTTTATTTATATACCCTACTACCAAGCTCACCCCTTCCCTCCTAGAATACTTGAACCCTAGCCAAAATTTTCACTTTGAGAATAGTGTGACCTGAAATGAGGTAGACATCTCGTTGATTGTGTTGGCTAAGTATGGGTTGTCCCAATGAACTATGTATGCACAAGATATACAATTAACCATGTACATCATGCACTTTGACTCTTTAAATTTCCTCTTCTACTATATCCACTAGCCACATTTTCTCATCAATGTTCACCTTCTCAATGAAAAATGGAAGCATCTTGGGATAGTGCATGTAGACATCTCTGGTGATAGAACCATCAAAGCACCAAATGAAGTAATGAGTTAGAAGAACCTCAGTATGGTTGTATCTTTAGTACTATCTCAACTCAAAGAATCTGATGCCATATATTCCCACTATCATGTTTCCCTATTTAATATCATAGAACTCATCTTAACTAGCCTCTCTATATTGAGAAGATAGAAACTTATCTCTAAACCTCTTGTCAAATATCTCCCATATAAGATCTGCAAGGCTACTAATCCTCAATGTTTGACTAAGTAGAAGCATAATCCCTCAAGTACATAACTTCACACCAAGATCTCAAGTTACCTGCATAAGTGTGCATAGAAATTAAATTCCCTAGGTCAAAAAACCATTTTTTGACCTTACTACTCCCTCCCTTTCCATAAAATAATGGTGTTTGAGATAGCATAAGGTCTCTCATCATGATCAAATAGATAGCATCTTCATCATCTATAGCTTTATCTCTCATGTCAAACCATATGGCATCAGGTGGTGTGTAATAAAACTTGTGCTCTCCCCTCTCTTATCCCTTCTAAGATGTGTAGATTCAAAAATGTGCACTTCTCTAAGTCCTTCTATTTGAGGGATCTCATGGATTGAGAGCCTCAAATGCCACCCTAGATCTCCCTAGTCATTATATACAAAGAGTGCAAAAATAAATAAAATGGCTCTCAAATGAGCACAAGAATGCAACCCCTTGCAAGTACATAGTGAAATGAGAGATTCTAAGACAAGAACAAGAGTTCTAGTGTCTAATAACCAATTTGAGATGCTATGAAAAATGTAACTAAGTTACATAAAATGCAAGAAGTGTATACTAACTAACAATAAAATGAGTGTGTTACAAGCCTTCTAATTAAACTAGATGTTCTATTATAATGCATAAGAGAAAAAAATTATACTAATGCAACATGATATTAAGCTACTATAATGTGAAAATGAGAGTATGAGGCCACAAGATCTTCCAAAGCTCCAAGAGTGCCTAGAAAAATGTGCACCATAAAAATAGAACAAAATCAATGCATCCTTAGATGAGGAGAGAGATCTCTATTTTTTTAAAGTATAGATGATGGAGATCATGAGACAAGAGGATCTAATCAAGGTTGGGGAGTTGACTTTTTCATGATCCATGTGCACAATTATTTCCACCAATCACAAAGAGTTGACTTTTGTAACTCCATGTGAGACAAAAGACTTTGATTTTATTTTTAAAATGGGAAAATGCTTTTATGTGTGTGACTTAAGATAAGAGATGAATGGGGTATTTTATTTGATAAAAGGGGTACATGTTCCTTTTAATTAAATAAGAACTCAAGATATAGTGGTCAAACTATAGGATAAAATCAAATAAATTATTTTTTGAAGATTTGATCAAGATAAGTGATTTAATAAATTTATCAAAAATATTGTGAAGTGGACTAATAGCCTAGATGACCATTTTTGGGTGATTATAATTACCCCTCTATTACTAATATGTGATCAATCTAGGAACACATTATGTCAAAGAATGAAGAAGCCAAGCAAGTGATAAAGTAATCTAACCCTAAAGATCAAAGTGTACAGTGAGATAGAGAATCCTAAATGGACAACCTATTAGCAACAATACTAAACACTAGGAAGGGGAGACAGGGGGGGTTGAGAGAGAGAGAGAGCATCATAACCCAAGACAAGTGCTAATATGTTGAGAAAACTAAGTAGATAGATCAAGAGAAAATGGAGAGATCAAGCATATGCTCTTTGAGAAGCCATAGTGAGTGAACAATTTGTAGTAATGATAGAATATTCCTACTCCCTCATGATCAAATTCAAAATGAGGTAGAGGAGATGTAGAAATGAGTGAAATATGATCAAATCAAGATAAAGAAAGGTTCATGATGATAGATAAGAAATTTAAACCTAAGAGTGACCACTAAGACTAGATAGTATGCCCTAGTTTGATTAAGTTTGACCAAGGAAGATAAAGCTTTTAAATTAGGTCAAAAAAAGAAGAATGATGAAATGGAATGAATGAGAAGAGTGAAAGAGATGATAAATTGTCATGCCTAGATTTCATGAACAAAAAACCCCAATTTTTTTGTTTTAGCTTTATTTATTTATTTATTTATTTATTTATTTGGGTACACTTGGGGTTTCTTACACTCTACTATTAACATAATTCATTTTGGCTATTAGTTAGCTACATATCTATCATGTGTCTTTCTCAAGATCTACAGAGGTAACTACTTAGTTCATTAAATGTATATTGTCTGGATTCTTGTATCCCAACAAGGGTTAGGGGGTTCCTATTAAATTATTTAACCAGGTCTAAGACACTAAGATTATAGATAGTTATAATTAGGATATCTATAGACGTGTTAGGATTGGATGTGTAATCCATGTTTAGTGATCATAGTTTGATGTGTCATATCATTCCATATCTGGTACTATAATGGTCAATGTCAATCCCATCAGGAGGGTCTATTGACAAATTGAATTCACTAATGCTAGCATTTTAAGGTTTAGGTCCTACATATTTATGAAAGATTAATTTTTAAAGGAGACGGTTATAGCGTGGTTGCATTGGCCTTGATTCTAAGAATGAATTACCATTTATTATCAAGTGGGTACTTATCAAGTTCTTAAATCCAATCATAATATATATCAACTCTAGAGTCAACTAATCACCTAACAACCCAATAGGTTACATTTCTAATTCAAACTTGTGTTTCTCATTACAAGATGACTCAAATGATGTAATGAAATAAGTTATACCTATCTAGGTTTACAAGTTTCTTTGGGAAAGTATAACCCAAGGCCACAACATATGAAAGTGAATTTAAGATTACATTTATAACATTTGGTTTTCACTTATACTGCATTAGAACGTACCTATAATATATGCCCAAAACAAAGTTCTATATAAATCATCTTTGTAAATCTCACATTCTTATAATTATATTATTATATTTATAATTTATCAATATTAAAATAATATTTAGCTAACCACTAAACCATAAATATGTGCATCTAATAATTATAAATATCTGGCCAGATGAAAAAAAGTCTAATACTCTTTTAAACACTTTATCACTAACTAGCTAACTACTAACATATTCCTCAAGATCACCATGCTAAACAACTTAATTACTTTTATGCCCTAATATATACTAATATACTACACCCCCTAACAATAATTCATGATTCAAAACAAACATGATTCAGTATAGTCATAACCATCCCATGAGTGTCAAGGACAATAGATTATCTATTTGAGATGTATCTCTTTTATATTCCAAAAATAAATACAATGATATATTAATCATTTTGTTCCAAAATATATAAATGCATTTTGATGAAACTAGGGTGCAATACAAAGGGTTATCTCCCAAGTTCTTCACCCTTCCAAGAAAGTACACTTCACAAAAATGTACATAAAATAGAGTTTTCATCTTTACAAACTTAATACACAACATGGATGAAGGTTTCAACTCTACAATGCAATACACCAACATTCCTTCCTGGATGCATCAATGCATAGGGAAACACTAGTTCCTCCTCTGGATTCCAAGAGCACAAAGAAAACCTAAAAAATGATCAACAAGAACCATGGAGGCACACCTCCCATCCTAGGCTTCAAAGAAACTACCCATCGAGCTAGGGAAACAAGGCTCAAATGGGGTTACACTCAAACATTGCATAATGTATGCAAACACAATATCACAAGACATTTATGAAACCCTCCTAGGTTTAGCACAATGATTCACCATTGGAATCATGAAACAATGGGTGAAGGTGTGCTTTTCAAATAGGAGAGTTGGCATATCAACCAATATCTACAATAAAAAATTTCATGCCCTTTCAGGGCTTTCACAAATTAGCAAATTCCATGCCCTTTTAGGGCTTTCACAACCATCCTCCATACACACTACCATCAGCTATAACTTTCTTGAGCCCATACTCCATAAAATTCCTTTCTACACCAACTTCCCTTATCACCCCCAAAGATATGAATGATTATGGCATACAATGGAGCCCATACTCCAAGGTTCTCAACTAAATTTTTAAGCCCAACTAACCCTTTCACCCAAGGCATCTCTTCCCTCCCAAGGGTGAGTGAAGCCTTCCCACCCATTAACATTCATACACAAAAAAAATAAGGAATAAAATAATCTATAAAAGAAATCCATCACAGCAATAGCACATACCAACATTCTCAACACAAACACATGACATGAATTTTACCACAATATAAATAAGAAGAACGTCATTGAGCAACTACAATGAGAGTTATGGCATGGTCACCAACCTTGGTCCAAGCTAAAGGCAAAATGAATGTTGTTGCAGAGCTCCCTTCCCCTTAGTCTTCCTCCTTCCAAACCCTAATTGCCTCTAAAATTAGAGAGTGGATGAACATCCCACTAGTTTGTCCAAGTCCACTAAAAAGACTCTCCCACTATCTCTTTTCAAAAAAAAAATCAAGCCATTATCTCTTACAACTTTGTCCCTACCAAATTTGTTACTTTTGACTAAGAGGAAAGATGGGGGTGAACTGATGGAACAACTCAATTTTAGAATTGGTGGAAAAATGCATTGGTTAAGGGGTCCCCTAAGATAGCTAAGAAATAAAATGGTCAAATTTAGGCCCCTAACATGTTATGCTAACATATGGGTAGCTTATTTTCACAAAAATGGAACTTTGGGACCACATATTGACCCTCTAAAATCCTTGTCAAGATTGAATTCGAAATTCCCCTTGATGGTGACCCATCCTATACTTTCTCCAATTAGATTTACTTAATCTTATGGAAGAAAATAGTTTATGGTTAAGTGGTAATCATGACCAAAACCCTAGGTGACAGGTCATTAACTCACAAATAATTACAAGTGTCAAGTGACACATTTAAACCACACTACACATCACCATGACATGTCTCTAATGTATTTGTGAGATTACATTTACCACACATGCAAGCCCTCATTTAAAAAATAAACACATCACAATGAGGCTTTTGAATCTTACAACGATTCACCTTGGCTAGATTGTATCCACATAAGTTTGGACCTTGTTTCCTAATTAAATTCCATGGTTCAATTGCGTGCACACTAAACTCAAGCATTAGTAGTCCAATGAAAATCCTAAAAATACATGCATATAGATGCATGACAATTTTAACATTTCATAATTCACATAAATCAACATATTCAAAATTCCATAATTAACCTTTCTTTTTCTAATCATTTTCATATAAAAACACTCAAAACATTAACATATCAAAGTCTACATATCAACATTAATATTTCCCTATAATGATCAAATTAATATTCTAAATCACATTATATTCCATTTTCTATCATGGTGATGAAATGTTGAATCTATACTGTTAAGTCAACCAATAGGAAAATTATTTTTGAATACACATCTTGGGTCAAAATCACCAAAATGTAAACATCACAACTAGTATCCTTTGATTCAATATAGTTTGATTACTAATATTATCCTATTATTATGAGATAAAAACACATAATAAGGTGTATCAGTTATGTCAGGTAATCAAGAGGTTTGCATAGTCACATAGTTTTCAAAATCAATCATAGAATGAATCCATTAGATTTTATTGGGTCATAAAATCTATCCCCGTGAATATCAACATATCCACCTAATACTAATTGCACAATAATTAACTCATTATGTTACATCATATCGAGCTCTACCATGTAGACCCTTATCAAATTTTGATAACAAATTTTATCCATGACTATTAGTACTATTCACAAGGGTGGGTGTTGATTTATATTTACATAATAACCACCTAAATCAATTATTGCCATAGATCATAAAATATCATGAACTCATTGATATAAATCCTAAGTTATGATGCCTTGATCCTTTATTCCATAGCATCTTAGCCTATAAACAAATGCAATTCTGAAGAGGATACCTAGCACAACAAAAACTAAAATGTACATTAGTCTTAATAAGATCGCAGGTTCATCATTAATATGGAAAATTCCAATCATAGCATACTTATATCCTAGAACCTACTTACCTTTGTTCTATCATATGGTATATGGTAATAATATATAATTCACATTCTATGCACAAGAGGTAGGAACATGATATTTCATCTCCCTACTCTTCCTAGATCTAAACATATTCATGTTATTAAGGTTTATATTAGGGTCCTAAGGAATGGGCCTTATAGATATGAAGAAGGAATGAAGAAATTATTATGCCACAATGAGATAAGAAGATCAGACCTCAAAAGGTCAGCCAACTACATAGAAGAAGGAAGAAAATTTAAAATGCAATTTTGACCATCAAGATGAACTTAGATTTCTATTAAAATCCCAAAAATGGATCCATGACATCAAAATTAGCTACAGGTGCAATTTCAGTGCAATTTCAAGGAGTTCAAAAATTAGGTCAAAATTGGGTTGGAAGACTATATAAGGGGTCCAAGGGTCATTTTCAATTCATTTATTATTATTTTTATTTTGATATCTTTTGATCATTTGAGAGAGATAGTGATGGTGCAAGGAGGTATTCCAATTGCATCCCACCATTTCAAGCACAATTGATTGTATAATCGACCTCCATGGTATGGTAGCTTGGTAAATTTTTAATTTTTTGAGTATTTTGAGCTATTCTTTTAGCATTTTGATAGATTTTCATAAAGTTTCATTTTATTTTTTGCAAAATATCATGAGATACTTTAGAAATTATCGCATTATAGTTCTAAGAACTATCATACAATACTTCTAAGTTTTAGAAAGTATTGCACGAGTGTTGAACAAAGTATCATACAAGCCATACCCAATAGTCATATGATACCATGTAAAGCATTGCATGAAGAGATAGTATTGCACACCTATTTCAAAAAGTATCATATAATACTTGGTTAGCTAATTTTGCATGTATGAGACAAATTTGCATCATTTCTCAATTTCAATGTCAGATTTTGCACTTGGATAGCATAGTAGAGATATGTATAGTCATGTTTTGGTTTTCATCATGATATGTACTAACATATAGACTCATTTTGTTTTGAATATGGTGTTTTCAATGTTACACATTGGGGTCCTTGAGGTAGACTCACTTTTTTAGAAGATGGTATTTCTAATGTTACACATCAGGGCCCCTGAGGTAGTGGGACTGAGATTAGTAGGCTAGCTTGAGGATCAGAGGAGGACTTTGAGGACCATAAGATTTGAGTGGCTATTACATTTTCCCCATATCTAGGAAAACCATGGCCTCTTGATAGCACTAGCAGAGTAGTGGCATGATGAGCATAACATATTTTATTTTCCCACTGGAGAGGCCATGATTACACTTGAGGATATGTATCACATCCTATAGGTACCTTGTCACAAGGACTTGGTAAGTATAATAACTATGTCTATATTTTAATTAAATCATCTCTTGATCATGATTTTTGACATGATGTTTGTATGGAATAGGTTTATTATGATCAAGCCAAGTAGAGGGGAGAAACACTATATGCACTATTCAAGGATGTGACCATCCTTGATAGACATTTGACCTGGGAGAAGTTGATAGTAGGGTATGAGAAGAATTACCCAATGATATGCATTTTATTATCCTTGGTTGTGCAAACATTAGTTATAGACAAAATCTAGAAGGACTTCCCATACAGATGGATGAGATTAGTTATGGACCTAATAGGGAGACCACAACAGATGGCATGGTGATCAACCATTCTGGCTGATATGTATCATGAGCTCCACAAGATCATCTACTAGGAGGGGAAGACATTGGCATGTGGTATGGTAGTATCATATATTTTTGGCATGGTACCACATAGCATTAATCCATTCATGAGTATAGCCTTGAGAGAGTTCATACCCCTTTATCTATAGATGTTATAGTTTTTCCTCTCAGCCACACAATGAAGATGTCACATACTATCGATGGTTATTTGACAAGCTATCAACTTTTAAGTGGCAACCCTATAGAGGATGTGAGAACTAGAAGGAAGTAGTGGATGAGTTGGGATAAATATTTAGGATTCATCTATTAGTAGGCTCCCATGCTAAGATTGTGGAGAAGTTCATCATCATGTGAGTGTGGAGGTAGTTTGGGCAATGATAGAGGGTCCTAATAGAGACCACCACATAGGCTAGGTTCCATGAGGAGGAGGACTTGGGGTCATTATCAATGTTGGACTATGTCATAGCTCTATAGGAGACATAGGGTCTGATGGATATGTGGGACTATCTCCCAGGGGTCCTAGATGGGGGAGTATCATTGGACTATGCTCGGGCGATGAGGAGGTATATGTTCCCAAGGTTTACTATTCTTGATGCACAAACAAAGGATATAGGGGAAGAAGGAGATGATGGTTGTGATGGAGGGGGGGTAGTTAGAGGGAGAGGAGGTAGAGAGAAAGAGAGAGGGAGTGGTTTTTGGGGCACTTCTAGTAGTTAGATGCACTTGAGGATCCATGTAGAGATGTAGGCAGAGGAGGATGATGAGGAGGAGGAGGAGGAGGAGGCAAGACTAGTGAGATAGCCTTGTGTTGAGAGGTAGGAGTAGAGGTAGGAACCACCTTCCCCATTTAGAGGATGAGATGATTTGAAGGACCAGTGGATTAGAGTGTTGGAGGAAGAGTTATAGTAGGCACATGCCACCATAGCAATTTGAGATTAGGAGCTCATAGATGAGTGAGTGCAAACAAAGGAGCTAAGGTGGGATCAGGATGTAGCCAGGTGAGAATCTAAGCACCATGGGATGAGGGTAGCTTACTATAACATGGCTTTTAGAAGCATAGTGTCACCATGACAAGGATTACCCAACTACTTTGAAAGAATTGAGATATCAAAGGGAGTGGCACAATCGAATGGGACATAGGTGCCACTACCACAACCTCCACCAACACATTATGGAGGTAGTCAGTCATATGTCTAGGGATAGATCTAGTTTTTGATACCCTTGTGGCATTATTGATGTATATTTTTTAGACATTTATCTAGATTTTAGATCCCATATTGTATATATACTTGATTTATCATTATGTATGAGATACTAGATTTGATTTATAGCATTTGTATTTTTCTCCTTTCTTGCTCATGTGATGGATATTCATGTGTATTTCAGAAATTGTCTTTATGTTTCCATGTTATGAATGATCATGTTTATGTATGCTCTTCTTATGTTTGTGTACTCATGGATGTATGGATATATCTCTCTCATAGATATTTTAGCTTTCATGTTATGGTGTAGACTTATGATTTGAAAATTTAGCACTTGTATAGTTTAGATATGATGATGAGATTAACCTCTTACAATGATAGAAATGAAAGAAGCATTGAATTAATAAGACTAACAAGGCATGAAAGATGTGGTTAAGAGGAAACAAGAAGGTGAACATGGTTAGCTGACATGTTTGTGAAAGATAAAGAGAGAGCTCTCTCAACATCCAGTAAGAAAAATCTTAGAGTAGAATGAATCCTAAAATGAAAACTAGTATGCAAAGGTTCAATTGAAAGGAACACATAAGTAGACTCTAATTTCTATCATCAAGCTTTATTAGGGACATTAGAAGATCATACAATCATCACTAGTATAACTACGATGATATGAATAAGATTTATATTGGGTAGAAATGTGAACGTAACCTAAGCATCAAAGACATATAGGTAAAGAAAACTAATGGGGTTAGGTTCCCTAAGTTTAGTAAAGAAATATTACACTTGTATCAAGGCATGGGCACTAGGATAACCCCTGAGTGTGGTCTTGCAAAAAAAAACAAGGATGATATGTTGTAGATCCAAAATGTCAAGTAGGAAAAGCATGAATGCTCAAAACACTTTAGATCAACATATATACCCACAAGTGGAAAACATGTAAAACATGCCTTGTGCCCCTAGTCTTCTAGTCCATGATGTCATTGAGGGACTATTTAGGGAGGGAACACTCAAAAAATAAATTATCATAGATAGTGCACAAAGAAAATTAAATCAATCAAGTCTCAATGACTTTAATGTTCAAGTGTGTTTGTGTGGGTAAGTCACATGACCATTTCTTAAGGACTCAAATATGCTAGTGAGAAATATTGATACATCCTAGACTGTAGCCAACATATCCAAAAAGTATTGAAAAACACTTGATGTCAAGGGGAAGTGTTGAGAAACACTATTGAGAAAGTTTCCAAAGAAACACCTATGAAACAAAGAGACCCTGATAAGCTAAGCAGTGTGTGCACCCTAGACCTAGACGAGAGTTAGTTCCAAGCTAGGAAAGGAAAAGTGAGTGAATGAGTGCAAAGAAAGACTAATAGACATAGGTGTCAGGGTCTCAAGTAGAGTATTTCTCTAGGTTTTCACCACTTGGCAATATTTTTAATGACTTTTTATGATTTTTAATTTTTTGGTGATACATCAAAGTGACTAGTGCTAATTTTTTACTAAGATTGTCACTTTTTCAGGATTTTTTCTAATTTTTAGGATTTTTTCAACATCATATATGATTTATTTTTTTCAGGATCGTAGAATATATACAAGCAATTGAGCAATAAGAGTCTTTTAGGCATAGAACTTCTTGAGATGGAGAATGTTGATAAGCTCAGGGAGTTGTTCTCCCTTAGGTGTAGAAAGTTAATAAGTGCTAGATCCAAAGGTAGTAGCGATGATATAGGGACCCAACCAATTAGGTTTGAACTTACATTTCTACTCTTTGTTTTGTTGATTCATCAGGATGAACCTTCTTGTTGTAACTGGTAGACATCCTCTTCTAGTAAGCTTGAATTTGATCAAAAGAAGTCTTTCAATGCTCATCTAGAGTCTCAATCTTGTGAATCCTCATAGACCTATAGTCTTCATCAGTGATCAATTAATGCAAGAGACTTGCAAAGAAGGAATCTCAACTTCTAATGGGAGGACAGCCTTGGAACCATAGACCTACGCAAAGGGTGTAGCCCTAGTGGGAGTGTGTATGGTGGTTATATAGGTCCATAGTATAGGATTGATTTGTAGGTGCCAATCCATCCCTAATTTGTGGACCAACCTATGTAGAATTTTCAGTAATGTTTTGTTTGAGGCCTCAGCTTGGTCATTCCCTTGAGGATAGTAGATGGAGGACCAATGTTGCTTGATTTCGAACTTCTTGCAAAGTTTCCTAAAGTCCTTATTCTTAAATTTCCCCCCATTGTTAGTGATTATGGAGGAAGGAATGTCATAGTGACAAATAATGTGATTTAGTATAAAGAAGGCAACATGTTTTCTTGTAGCAATAGAAAATGGAACAACTTCAACCCACATAGTGAAATATTCAGTTGTTGTGATAATAAACTTGTGTTTACTAGATGAATTTGGATGAATATTTTCAACCAAGTCAAAGAGCCATTGATGAAAAGGCCAGTGTGTAATATAGGAATAAGCTTACATCTAAGAGCATGAATCAAGTTCTCATGCAATTGGAACTTCTTACAGGATGTAGGATATCAACAACATCAAGATGCATAGTTGGCCAATAGTATCCCACCATAAGAATTTTTTGAGCAAGTGCAAGGCCATTAGAATGTGACCCATAAATGTCATTGTGAACTTTGTCTAATGCATTTTTGGACTCATCTATCTCTAGACACCTAAGAAGTGTTCCATCTAAACTCTTCCTATATAGGTCACCAAAGATAAGGATGTAATGGGAAGTGTTATGAATAAGATGATGTTTTTCATTCTGTGTAAGATTCTCAGGAATGATTTGGTCTCATAGATAGGAGAATATGGTGGAGTAGCAAGAGAAATCATGACTAACAATGGTGCAAATAACTTTTTTGTCAGAGGAATCATAGGTGGGATGGCATAGTTCTTCAACCAAGAACTCAAAGCAAGACTCATGCTCTTGTAATTGCAGGATAGATGTCAAAGTTTCCATAGCATCTGTAGCCTTGTTCTCTTCCCTATGAATTTTTTGGAAGGTTAAAAATGTGAAATAATTCCTTAAGGAATCAACAATTTCTTGTAGGATATTAGCTTTTCATTGTTAGTTTAATAATGGTTGTTCACTTGATTGATGATGAGATGGGAATCTTTTTAATTGTGTAGTTTGTTATTCTCCATTCCAGAGTAAGTTTAATTCCAATAGTGAGGGCCTCGTATTGAGCTATATTATTGGTGCATGGGAATAGTAGCTTGTAAGATTTTGGAATAGTATAGCCATGAGACATAACAAAAAAAACTACATCCCATCTCCATTTTGAGTATATGACCCATCAAAGAATATCTTCCAAGTCTTTCTATAACATACATGATAGATGCATCAGGGAAGTCAATCTCCATAGGAGTATTATCTGCAATTGGGAACTTAGCAAGTTGATTAGCAATAGCCTTCCCTTTGATAGCCTTATGTTTGATGTATGGAATGTCAAATTTTGATAAAATCATTTCATTTTTTTAGTCTTCCCATAAGTAAAACCTTAAGAGATATTTCAAGGGATCAATTTTAGCAACAATTTGTGTAGTATGTGCAAGCATGTAGTGGCAAAATTTTTTTGATGTAAATATTATAGCTAGACAATCTTTCTCAATATTGTTGTAATTGATCTCATAGGCAACCAATGTATGGATGATTTAATATATAGCTCTTTATTTCCCATTCTCATCATGTTGTGCTAATAAAGCTCCTAGACAATTTTTAGTAGCTAAGATGTAAAGGATCAAAGGCTTCCCCTAAATTGGAGGCATGAGTATAGGTGGCTTTGATATGTATTCTTTGATTTGAGTCAAGCTCTTCTCACACTCTTCATTTCATATGCATGTGAACCCTTTATGTAGATTTTTATTGAATGGTTGGGATCTATCAATTAGTTGAGATATGAACCTCCTGATGGATTGAAGGCATCCTTGTTTTTGGGGGTTGGAATTCTCATAATAGTTGGTACCTTTTTTGGATTGACCTCTATGTCTTTGGCTAATATTATGTACCCATGGTTGGGATCTTTCAACTAGTTGAGATATGAACCTCCTAATGGATTGAAGGCATCCCTGAAGACTCCTTAATTGACTAATGTTTTTGGAGGCTAGAATTTCCATAATAGTTGGTACCTTTTTTGGATTGACCTCTATGTCTTTAGCTAATATTATGTACCCTAAATTTTTTCTAGATGTGACACTAAAAGAATTCATTTTAGGATTAAGTCTAAGTCGAAACTGTTCCATGTGGTCTGGTATCAAACTTAGGTCAAATAGTTGAGTGCTTCATTGTTTGGACTTTACAAGGATATTATCAACATAATCCTTCATGTTCTTATGCATCATGTAATGAAATATTATAGTCATGGCTCTTTGGTATGTAGCACCTATATTTTTTAGCCCAAAGGGCATGACATTCCAATAGAATTTACCCCATTCACAAGTGAAAGTTGTTTTCTCCTAGTCCAAGGAAGCTATCTTAATCTAGTTGTACCCTTTGAAATTGTCCATTAGGGAATGCATTTCATAGCCCACGGTCATGCCTACTATCATATTGATGATAGGTAGTAGAAAATTATCCTTTGGGTATGCCTTATTTAAATCCCTAAAAATTTTACAAACACAAATGGACTTGACATGTTTAGAAATGAGCATTGTATTGGATATCCATTCTACATAGTCAATAGTCTAAATGATCTTAGCACTTGAAATTTTTCTAGCTCAGCTTTGACAAACAAGGAAACATGAGGATGCATCATTCTTAATTTTTTCTTAATATGTTTATCACTAGGAAAAATGGAGAGGTAATGCATAATGAGCTGTCTATTTAGGAATCAGCATAGGTCCATGTAAATTGATCTTCTTTTCTTTAAAGAAATATGTGAATTATTCTCTTTCTTTTTTTGATAAATATTGAGTCACATGTATAATCTTGGGAGATTCCTTAGTACCTGATTTGATAGGTTGTGTTGGTTCTATCAAAAATGATGATCTATCCTAAAAATAGCTTAGAAGACTACCTAGAAACTCATCCTAAGGCACCTCAAAGAGTTTTTCACTTTTGGATATGTCTTTATTTTTACTCTCTTTTGGATCAGACATTGCCACAAAGTGGTTTTTGCCATGTAAACTCTTATTTTTCATTTTTTTATCAATTTACGACTGAGGTACTTGATTTCTATCTTGGTCATGTTAACTATTGGTTCATTGGTGGAAGATATTGTGGGTTCAATGGCATTCAGGTAGCATGTGATCTCATAATCATTTTGAAATGAGGGTAGCTCAAGTCTTTGGTTTTGAATAGACTAGTCTATGAGATTAGGGTGCATAAGAGAAAGTGAAGTAAAGGCTTCAAGGTTATTGATGTGAGAGGAATCATCTTAGTTGATGAGAGTGGTTAAGCCTATAAGGAAGGCTCCAAATAAATCTAGATCAAGATAATTCCTAGAGGAATCACCGTAATCAACTAAGGAAAGTTGCAAATACAAATCATCTAACTCTACATGAGACTCACCAACTACTTTAGGTTGAGTAACATAGGCATGTATCACATCTACACCCAAATCACAAGATGCATCAAAAAGGTATTCCCACTCATTTTTTTGAGAATTAGTTCTTTGGTCTCAGGCCACAAGTCAAGAAATATTTCTCTTGATTCTTTCTACATTAGGATTTTCAACATCTAACTCATCAAATTCAACTTGTCTAGATGTAGATGCTTCAGTAGTGTTTTTATATCCTCTCCCCAAATAAGGGAGGTAGAAGGGGTGAAATAATCTTCATGTGTTAAAGCAAAAGTAGTGGCTTGAATTTCATCTTTGAATTCACTATTTGTAGCATATTCTCAGTCAAACTATGGCAAGTTATCATCAATGCCATACCCTAAACCTATAGTATCTTTTCATTTTCATCTCTTGGTGTGACTCATGGGTTCTACAAGAGTATTCTTGTTATCATTCAAAGGTCCTTGACCATGATAACCCATCTTTCTAAGAAACTACTAGCCTTTCACATATCTCTTAGGAGAAATAAGGTTGGCTAATATGACTTCATCATTATATTCTCCTCTCTATAGACCCAGTCTCTAATAGCTTGATCCTCCTTTTCATCTTCTAAAATAATTGAGGATTGAACAAAGGTGCCAAGGATAGTCATAGAAGATGAAGTGGGTTTCATTGTCTCAAATAGTTTTCCATAGGAGCCTAGAGAAGCAAGTTGCATTGTAATGGAGTCAGGGGTATACTCCCCCATGCCAATACTCATCATTTTTTATTTCTTTTCACATTTTTTGAACAATGGTCTAGTGTCACTAGTTCATTTATGTGGCACTAGTGACCCTACCATACTAAGTATATTGATAGACATGGAATTATCACCTGGGATCACAATCTCTACATTGTTGAATGGAAACTTGATACACTAATGGTGCATTGATGTTATAGCTTACATTTGATGAACCTGTGGCCTACTTCACAAATGATTATAAGAAAGTGGAATTTATGATAGTTAGAAGACTGCATCTTTCTCCATAGGACCCACACAAATAGGAAGTACAATTAGACCTTTAGAGGACCATTCAACTGTATCATATTCTTTTATGGTTATCTTTCATCTAGGATTGATTGCAAGTTTAAAAATTCCCAATTGTTGAACTATACTAAAAAAAAAGTATTGAACTCTGCACCATTGCCTATTAGTACTTGTCAAACTCAATTGTGGTAGATTTGAACTTCGATGTGGAGAGTGAGGTTGTGTAGATGACTCAAGGATTTTTCAGCCTCTTTAGAAAATGTAAGATAATGAGGCAAGGAAATATGGTTTACCATAGCTTGTAACTTCTCAAAATCAATAGTTGTAGGTACATTCACAGTGTGTAGATATTTCTCTAAGATCTCTTTGTGCAAATGAGACAACTCTAGCAACTCAAAGATGGAAATTTGTGTGGGATTCTATTGTAATTGACTCACAAGGTCACAGCCAAATATAACAAGTGGAAACACTTGTCTGGAAGAGGAGACATGTTTGGGATCATTAGCCACTTGAAGAACAACCTTAGATTTCCTCCTAGTGATAGCATTTAAGGTCTCATCATGAAAAGAAGAAGAAGTTACTATCCTAAGAGATGTCCTAGATCTAGTGTCATTAAAATTTTGATGGGAATTGTACATTATCAAGGCCACCTTATGATTTTTGTTGTCAATGTCATAATTAGGCCCCTCATAAAATTTTGGACCCATCATATAGACATTCTTAATAGGTTCCAACATGTTGATAATGTTGTATGTGTTGATGTACACATACCTAATCTTTGTATCATTATCTTTTTTTTTTTAACTAAGTCATCGATGAAAAATTTTCCCTCTTCAATAAGGTCTTGAATAACATCCTTGAGTTTGAAACATATCTCAATATTGTGACCCTTGTTCTAATGGTAATTGCAAAATTGGTCATCTCTCCACTAATCATGTTTTATAGGAGTGTCGTAAGGTTGGGAGTTGTCAAGTAGTTTGATAAGCTTATTAGCAAGCACTTTTTTCAAGACCACTTCATATGAGTCAACCATTAGGTTGCAAGTGTGCCTACATCTAGAGGGTTTCTTAACTTTGTCAAAATATTGTGTCACTGTGGTCTCTTATTTCTTAGTGGCATATATGGTGTTGGTTAGGTAAAAGGTTATCTCCCTAGTCTTAGGAGTGTCTACAACTCCATCATTGACAACATACTTCTTTTTGTTCCATGGCTTACCCTTATCCTTCCCATTTCCATTTCAATTTTTATCTTGGTTGAGAACAATGTCACCCTTCTTGGCAGCAACATCTTTGATGTGATAGGCACTTTCAACCATGTTGTTGAAGGTTGTAAAAGGTTGCTTCCTAAGATCATAATACAATTCAGGTATGAGTGTGTTGACAAAGATGTTAATTTTATTAGTATGAGGACTTTTTTGGGGGTAACTAGAATGTAGTTCTCTCCATCATTTTAAGTATGCAGAAAACTATTCCATGGCTTTTCCCCTTAAACTTCTAGGGAAGATCCCCATGAGGTATGTGTCTTCATGCATGAAATCCATGCTAAGAGCATAGAAGTGTCATACATGGTCATATAGGTCACCATTTCCATTGTATTTTTCATACTTGGGAACCTTTATATCCTAAGGAAATGAAACCATGTAGAGACTTCTACCAAATAGGAGAGAACATATGGTTTCCACAAAGGGAGTTTTGGGTGGGTCTCTTTTTTCATTTGGGAAAGTTGACTTCATAGCTCTTGCATTTCTTTTCTTAGGATCTCAACTTTAATTGGCTCTCTTTTATGGATAATCCTTTGGATGTCATAATCATGAGGGGATTTCCATCCTCAAGAAGTCATGTATTAAAAATATTGATCTTCATTTTTTCTAAGGTTTAAAGCATAAGTTTTTGGAGAAGCTCATCTTGTTGAAATCTCATGAGGTCCTCACTACTAACCTCATTGTCTACCTCACTCTCATGGTGTGATTGTGAGGGTCATGGTGGTGAGGAACATCCTACTACATATGTTATTGATGGTCTTGCGGGAGTGTTTTCCCATTCTTGTCACAAGATGGGTTTTTCCTAAATGGATTACTATAGTTGGAATGAGCATGTATGTTTTCAAAGTCATGTACCTAAGTACTAGTTTTAGCCTATGGGTGAGATATTTTCCTAGAAGCTACACGCCTAACTTCTTCTAATCTTTCTCTATCTAGCTTAGCTTGTTCTTCTCTAAGTGCAAAGAGGTCTTCTAGATGGAAGTTCCTCTCTTTGGGACCCATGGTGAGAGAAAAATTATCCATAGCTCTAGAAGTGTCAAAGGGAGTATCAAAGAAACTTTTAAACTAGTAAAGTGGGTTGTGCCAACTAGTAGTTTTAGCCTCCTCCTGCCTATCAAGGTTGAGTTCTTCATTACAAGATTTCCTACATGGATGTCTAGTAGGATTAGATAATCACACAAAAGTAAAAAGGGATAATAAGAAGACGTAAAGCCTTTTGAGGTCTAAAATTGTACAGTCAAAATTTTCACTTGTCAAAAGATAAAATGAAGTGAATATCTTGTCAAAAGTGCCCAAAAATTCATGGCACTGGTGATTCCATCAAAGATTTGGGCAAGAAACCTAATAGCAACTAGCCAGAGAATGGAGTAATCAAATTTTTAACAAGTGAGTAATAAAGACCTTAAGTGTGTATCTAAGAGACCAAAATCATCTTTTCAACTTAAGACAGTACCAAAAATTAAGGTTTTAGACTAGATCATGGTAAGACCAAGTAAAAACACCCTTACTTCACCTAAAATGCAATCTATACTTAATTATGCAAGTAACAAAAACCAGGTGATATTTCATAGCAAACTGGGCAATAGAATATCAGCATATTATATTGTACAATAGTTTTCACAATAGACAAGTGATACATTCCAAATAGGTGATACTTTCTAGTGGGTCATATGAAAAAGTATAACATAGGACGACAATAGACTTTATTAAGCAATAAAATACTTCTGGCAATCAGAATTATCATACAATATTTCTCTAAATAGTCATGCAATAAAAGTTCACCAAACTCTGTAACATGTGACTTGGCGCCTAAAATTTCTATGTTTCAATTCAAATTTTAGGTGCTTTAGGCCAAAATATAGTTGTGATAGAGGAATGTTTCAATTTACAACATCAGATACAAACTTTTGAAAATAATTGGGGATACAAGCATATGTCTTCAAGAAGTTGAACAAGGGACAAACCAACCTTTTCAACACAAGAACTTGTGAAATCTCAAAACTAAACTCTATGCATACTAATGTCATGTGTATATTCAAAATGTGTTCATGAGTCTAGCACATTCAAAAGTACACCAAGAAGAACTACCTAGAGGTCACAGCTTATTGCTCAACAACTTGGCCCATACTTGATGCCCCCTCACCTTACACAAAGTGGTTTTCCAAAATAGATGTTGGCTTTGTCATGGAGGTGTCATTGGTAAAACCAAAGGGACACAAATGGTGAGTGTAAAAATCTTGGGGTGATCTCGGTAGTCCACTAGGAATGATCCTTGCACCAATATTTTTAGCAGATAATAAGGGTAGCTTCTAATCCTAAGGTGTTTAGAAAGGGTCCCATTCGCAACACCCCTCTTGCACGTAATAATAGGACACCTTGTCAGAGACAATTAATAGACCTCATAGATGTAAGAGTACCTTGAGCATTCCCACTTAGTATTTTCCTCATGGTCACAATCCCACAATTACTTCCACTAAATGAAGATAAGTGTTAAGCTCCCCAAGGCTTTGGCCTTTGTCAAGGGGATTGTTATTATAGTGGGTCAGGTTAGTTGGGTTGTGCTCATTCCCACTTTGGGTTGTTCCTATTAGTATCTTTCCACCAATAGCTACCCCTCTAAAGGAGATGTCTCACTAGAAGATAGAAAAAATAGATCCACACCAAAGAGGTCAATATTTTTTATTCACCCAAAACATAAAGAGAATACTTCCTATTCTTAGTGTTTCCCCCAAACACACCAAGAAGATTAATTAAGACCACTAAAAAGTGGAATATATCACTCCCTTTTGAGACTTGATGAAGGGTTAAGATTTTTTATTAACCACAAGGGTGAAGAGCATAATATTTTAACAATAATGAGACCTACTCGCATGTTTTATGTCCCTAGGAAAGAAAATAACTAGTATATGCTGCATAGAGAAATAAAATAAAACATCAAGCACACTTGGTTTGTTTGTTTTTCTGTTTCTTGGGCAGCCCTGTAAAAAAATTAGTAGTCCTTTTTAGCAAATATAATATTTGACATGTGTTCTTTTAATGATAAATTAAGCAATAAATTTAAGAAAAGCCTACAAAAAAAATGTGTTAATACATCAAAAGGGTTAGCCAATTGTAATAATCCTGCAAAAGCCCACTAGTCAAATAGTAAATAAATAAAAAAACCCAAAAATAAGATGCTTCAAGAACTCAAAATGCTAATTAAAAATTGAAACATATTTCTATTATAAACTAGTCAATATTTTATATTGCACAAATATCATATGACACTTCCCAGTATAGCCAGGCGATACTTTCTACTTGTGCTATACTCTATGTTAAAGCAAGTGACAAAATGTAGAACTAGAGTTGGATAGCATATGAATGTGTGTGTGATACTTTAACTAGTAAAGTATCACATAGTAGTTGCATAAAATATTGTACAATACTAAATAAGTATCACACAGTAGTTTTATCTACAAAATTTTTCAAAATGCGGAACACCAAGTACAGAAATGCACGAAAGAAGGTAAAACAAGGATGTTCTGCCCCATGGTGGGTGCCAAAAATATACATTTAGAAATTTGCACTTCTTTACGTCCTTCTATTCCAGTCATCTCATGGATTGAGGGCCTCAAATGCCAACCTAGAGCTCCCTAGTCATGATGTGCAAAGAGTGCAAGCATGAATAAAATGACTCTCAAATGAGAATAAGAATACAACCCCTTGCAAGTACACCATGAAATGGAAGATTCTAAGATAAAAGCAATATTTACAATGTATAAGAACCAATATTAGATGCTATTTCATATGCAACTAAGTTACATGAAATGCAAGAAATGTATGCTAACTAACAAGAAAATAAGAGTGTTACAAGCCTTCAAATTAAACTAGACATGTTATTCTAGTGCATAAGAGAAAAAATATACTAATGCAACATGATATTAAGCTACTATGATATGAAAATGAGAGTATGAGTCCACAAGATCTTCCAAAGCTCCAAGAGTACCTAGGAAATTTTGCAGCATAACAACAGCGAAAAAGAGATGGATCCTTAGATGAGGAGAGAGCTCTCCCTTTTAAACAAGTATAGATGGTGGAGATCATAAGACAAGAGGATCTAATCCAGGATGGGGAGTTGAATTTTTCATGATCCATGTGCACAATCATTTCCACCAATCACAAAGAATTCACTTTTGTATCTCCATGTGAGACAAAAGACTTTTCTTTTATTTTTAAATTGGGAAAATGATTTTATGTGTGCAACTTAGGAATCAAGATGATATGGGGTCTTTTATTTAATTTAAGTTGGACATGTTCCTTTTAATTAAAATAGAACTTAGGATATAATGGTCAAACTATAGGATAAAAACAAATAAATTTATTTTTGAAATTTTTATCAAGGTAAGTGATTTAATAAAATTTAGCAAAAAAGTTGAGAAGGGGGCTAATAGTCTAGATGGCCATTTTTGGGTGATTACAATACATACAAGAGAGTATCCACCTTGTGATCCCTCTAGTTGTGAAAAACCATGTTGAGATCCCTCAATCTGAGGTCCCAACTAAGTTATGATCTCTTGAATCAATGGAACCAATGTTTAGATACTCCATCTTAGTTCTCTTTTGATCTCTCCCCTTCTTCTTAATGTTCTTCCTCACAGCATTCCTCATGGTCACCCTAGATAGCATTATGTCAACCACATGTAGTTGGGATCCTTCATGGGGCAACAAGACATGAGTTAAAACCTCACAAAATCATACAAGACCATATAATAATTACATACCATTCCACAAATAATATCAATGTATAG
Organism: Cupressus sempervirens; assembly: GCA_028749045.1. Classification (NCBI taxonomy): domain Eukaryota; kingdom Viridiplantae; phylum Streptophyta; class Pinopsida; order Cupressales; family Cupressaceae; genus Cupressus; species Cupressus sempervirens. Next base: position 460,680,088 of record CM053784.1, read on the forward strand.
AGCTTGATATTCAAATAACATAATAGGAATCTAACACATAGACCTAAATGTTATAACATGGCATCTAATGCCAAATCTTATGCATGAACCAAAAATGATCATTATAAGTGCAAGACTTAACCAACCAGCCAAAGATTCCCAAATCTATGATTCTTTGAAATACATACATATTTAATCTAGGTGACTAGCATACAAGGATCATTTTTTTTTTATTGATAAATGCATTGATACGACATTCATTGTGATACCCAAGTAAAATTTCCTAGATGATTAACCATTCAAGTTTGTCTCTAGATAAAATAAAAAAGATAACATGACAACTTTCCTAACCTTCCCAAAAGTGTATGGTAGTTGCTCTATTCTAGAATGGGAAGATGCATCTTCCAAATGGGTATTCAAAAAACCAAATCACAAACTCCAAAAAAATTTGCAAGTGTTCACTATCCAAAGTATGATAAAGAAAAATTAGTATCGTGAAATAAAACTTCTTAAGAAGTTTGATAAAATAATTTATTACATGATACAATGCTCAAAAAGGAGATAAACTTCACTAGTAAGTAGTGAAATAGAATACACCAACTATGTGTGATAAAGTGCCTTCTTCATTTCATCATGTGATAAGATGCTCTTACTACATGTGATGAAATTCCCTACAATAATTCATTATGTGATATAATGGACCCACATGGAATCAAGTACTAAAGCCAAAAGTGGAAAAAAACCTCCACATCAAAGAGTAATAAAAACACATGAATTAAGGAGGTAAGTACTCTATCTTACCTCAAATAGAAATACAACATATAATCAGCTAAAACATCTAACTAACAAGATACATGAATACCTTAGAATAATAAGAATCTACACAAAGAGTGAAAGTACAAAATTGGAATTAAGAGGATAAGAGGAGGAGGAATAAGTCAAAAATACTTTGCATCTGGAAGATGGTCATCCATGTTCTTCGATCCCTAATAGTGGTATAAGTAGAAATATCTCATAGTCACATGGAACCCATAGGCCCACCCCATCATGCTCATGGAGATAATGACCCAACCAAAGTCACAAAAGAAAAAGGCATCCAAGGCTTACACACATGCCAAATAGTACATGACACAAGAACTCAGTAATCATGAATGTGATGCAATACATCAAGTCACTACTTAGACACGTTGTAGGATAACCATAAAGGGACTCTAGTGGAATGTCATTTCTTGGCTCATGTTGTAATCACCTAAAAATGGTTGTCTAGACTATTAGCCCCCTTAGCATTTTGGTTAGATTAATTCATCATTTACCTAGACCGAATTTCTAAAATCAATTAATATGATTATAACCTATAGTTTGACTATGTTTTAGATTACGGTAAAAGCAGGTTTTGAAGGGACCCCAAAACCTTTTTACAAAAAGTAGAAAGATAAAGCAATAAAGTCCAACCAGGTAAAAGAAACCTTCAACAAACTGAACCACAGTATCAAAATCAGGTTTTACAGGGACCTGAAACCACAGAAAAAGTCCAAGAACAAACTAACCAGGTTTTATAGGGACCTGGAACCACAAACAGTCAAAACAAAAGAAACCAAAAACCAGGACCATATACCCCAACCAGCAACCAGAACAGACAGAAACTAAACCAGGGAACCTGACCCAGAGCCACTATTGCAGCTCCAAGATCATTTTAGCAGCTTCCCTACCAATTGCAGCAGTCTCTTGAATGGTGTCAGCAGTCGAAGTAGCAGCAACTTTCATTGCACTCTTCCTCAAGCTCTGCCTTGTTCTTTTGCTCGGACCCTCAACTGAAGTGATATCTTCATTAGCCCTTTTTCCCAAGCTTGTAGCGGCCACACAAATACTTGAGGTGACCTATTCCATCTTAGTGCCACTCTCCTTGATTAGCATTCTGAGGTTCTACTCATAGTTGTTAATTTTATTAGGGATGTCTCCCATCTGCCCTTCCAGTTGGCTAAGTTTGACATTGATAGTATCTAGATTATGTTGAAGACTTTCAACCTTTTTCTTCAAACCCATCATTTCATTATAGATCCAGGAATCTACTTTGAGCATGGTGTCAGCTTTATCCTTCGCAGAATGTAGGAAGGAGAGCATGGTATCCCTCTGCAATGAGTCACTATCATCTTTAGCAATCCCTTGTGGGGGGGAACGGGAATTGTCATTGTTTTCCTCCATTTCCATTTGATCCTCCTTACGAACCCCATCAGAGTCTTCTATGTGAGCAAAGTCCTTTTTTTCTTCCTCTATCCCCTTGACAGGAGAAGCAGTCTTAGCCGTATGGTCCTCCTTACTCTTCTCTATAGGGTTCTCAACAGTATTATCTTCCTCTTTATCACCCCCACTAGAAATAGCCTAGTTAGCCTCATTAATAGATTTACTCTGTTCAGAATTACCATCACTATTGGCTTCCTTTTTCCCTTTTTCATTATTACCTTCAGTCTTCGAGTACCCATCCAGATTAGAGCTTAAATCCCCGACGTCAATATCTTCATCAACCTCAGGGTTAATATTCTCATGACTTTTTGATTTCTCGATCTCAGACTCGTCATCCTCATGTTTTTGAGAAGCCGAGGGTTTCAAATTTAGGGGTTTATCTTTACCCTTAACAAAGTCACCCTTCTTACTCTTAATGGAGTCCTTCTTCTTGTCCTTAGAGGGAGTGGAGGCAATGTGTTTATTTTTACAATACCTCTCGATAAGAAGAATCAGCCCTTCATGTAAAATGGGTCTGGACTCCTTCTTATGAGCTTCTAAACTATGAAGTAAAGAAAACCTCAGAAAGAAGGGGAAAGATATTCTATCTTTATGTTTGAAATGATTTAAAAAAACAAAGTGGCATTTATGAACTCTTTTACTTCTTCCATCAAGTATGAAATACTCATAGATATAGCAAAGAACATCCCTCTAGATCTCCTTTATCTAATGCACATCGAAGAAATCACCACTCTTTTCCAATTGCTTCTCCTCATCTTCCATTTTCAAAAACTTTTTGTAGGTTGCATTTGAAATACTGGTTTTCTTGGTGAATTTTATGCCCACTGTGGAGAGCCCCGTGATCTCTACAATAAAATCCATCGTGGCTTTCACAGTAACACCATGGAGAGTAACTTTGTCATTGGACCAGTTCTTAAAGAAAGTTGTAGTGATGTGTGGCTTAAAACCATTGAGTCACTCCAAATAACAGGTCACATTTCCTTTCTGTAGAATTTTCCATACATTCTCACGAGCCTTCCAGGCATCACAGTTCTTTGGTTTCTGCTTGCACGGTTCGCCCCCCATCTGCTTAAGAACGCACTCACACTAGAGTAACCAAACGCAGAGAGAGAAAGGGTTAAAATGAAAACTATTTTTTGTCCCATCAAAAGAGACTCCCTTTTTCGGAGATACGTACAAAACCCACATCACATTCATTTGAGTGTACTTCCTTGGGAAGAAAATCTACCAATAATATGCTCACTCCATGAAATCATTAACTTTCTAATCTTCACAAATCTTTCCCACTTGTGCATGGATGGCTTCATAATGAATAATTGCTTTGAGATCAACTTGGTTAGTTAATACATTAGTCCACCTCACCTTTTGCCCTGATAGGATAGCATAGTTGGCAATCCAATCAAGAACACCGTTGGCCTCCCGAAAGGTGTGGGATATGACAACTTTTTCAAATTTTTGAATAAGTTATTTGATCTCCTTGATTGTGGCCTCTATCGAGCATGAGATAGCACTTTTATTATTTAGGATATTCACAATATTTAGAGAGTCACCTTCCAACCATAAATTTGGACATCCTAGATCCGTGCCAATTTTCATAGTATAAAGGGCAGCCATTGCTTCAGCAATGTGACTATTATCCTGCCTATGGGGATTGCTATAGCATCTTTAACATTTCCCCTATGATCTCTCAACACACCTCCACAACCTGCACTTCTCAGGTTTCCCTTAGCAGCACCATCAAAGTTTCCTTTAATCCAACCATATGGGGGGGAGCTCCAAGTCATGGTCAATCTTGGGTTATCAGTTTGAAGTTTAGGATTTTTGGAATGCATTGGATTATCAACGGGAAAGGTTTTATCAGGGTTCTTCAGAGATCTGAAATTCTCCTTCAAAGCTCTAATAATATTCTGACCAAGCACCCATCCTGGAGCCTCTCTATTTCTAAAAATTCTATTATTTCTTTCTTTCCAAAAACCCCACTAGAGATGAGGAAGAGTAATTTTCCATAGGAATTGAACATCAAGATTCTTAGAAGGGCATTGCCAACTTTTAAAAGAAGATTCCACATTGTTATGATGAACCCAGGTCAAAATCCAATGCATAAGGATCTTAGTCTAGACTTGCTGGGAATAAGAGTAGTTTAGAAACCGGTGGTCTCTAACTTCAAATCCATTCTTGCATAAAATACACCTATTCACCAAATTTATACCTCTTTTCTGCAAATTATCAAGGGTCAGAATTTTATTTTGAAGTAGGACCCAAAAGAAGATGTTAATTTTAGGAATGAGACCCTTAGTCCAAGCCTATGCCCAAAAGGGAAGATTTTCCTTCTCCTTAGAAACAAAGAAAGAAGAAACTTTAAATTTCCTAGTAGGATCAGCATACCAAATAATCTCATCCTCAAAAGAAAGATGGAGAGAAACAGCATTGAGAGAAACTTGGATGTGATTGAAGCATTGATCAATGTCCTTCAAGTTCACCCAAGAGTCATTCTACTAGTAATGACTAACAAAAGTGCCATATCTCTGCTTGCATAAGTCAACATGCGTCATATCTTGAACATCTTCAATTAGGGGGTGATCCTTAAGCCAGACATCTTCCCAAAATCTCACCCTAATATCATTACCAATTTTCCAAGAGCACCCTTCTCCAAGAATTTTCTTTGTTCCTTGCACAGCTCCTCAAATGGAGGAAGGATGAGCAACATCAGAAGAAGAGAAGAAATCAGGAAGAGAAATAGAATTAAGCAGGTACTTGTGTTTCCAAATGGTACTCCACTCTTTGTCATATGCTCTAGAAAATTATATCTCCTTGGTATTGTAAGTTTTGTCACTTGGTTTAAGTAGAAATATCACATAAGATAAAATTGGCACACATGTATACTAAGAAGTATCGTACGACAGTCTTCCAACATAAATTGTTGCCTGGATTGAATTTTCTTGTTGTTTGAGTGATTTGGTCAATTTCTCGACTGTCACTTGTTGTTTTCTAGATTTTAAAGGTCTATGGTTTTTTGATAGTAGGCTATTTGCATATTTCATGCTATTTTCAGACTAACTTGCGTGGATAACTATTGTGTTTGTAGGTTGTTGCCTTAAGATGCTTGCATAATCACCTAAAACTAACCCATGTCAAAGATTCAAATGCACAAGGGCTACTAACAATTGTTTGCAGGGCTGCCCAAAGCATAAAAATCCAAACTTTCTTCTATTTCTTTTATTTTAAGTGTGGTAATACTACTAATTGTTTCATTTTTATAGGCACATTAAACTTGCAATTAAAGTCCTTTGGTGATAGGAGAGTATGCTCTTCACCCTTGTGGTGAATCAAAAATATTGATTTTCCTTTGTATTTTGAAAGCAAGGGGATAATTGGATCTTCTTGGCATGTTTGGGGGAAATAGTCAAGATAGGAGAGTATGATCTTCATCCTTGTGGTGAATCAAAAGTATTAACTCTCGAAAGTGAGTCTGATCTATGGTAGTTAGAATCCTTTAGAGGGCCTACTCTTGGGAAATGAAGAGGAACAACCCAAGTGGGGACAAGAAAACCTACCTATTCCAACCCACTATAAATGCAAGGCTATCAATGACACAAAACCTTGGTAGATGTATTATTTTTCTTTGCTTAGTGTGATTGCTTGTGGGATTGTGTCCATTAGGAGATCACTAGGAAAGAATGCTTACGGTGCTCTTGTGACTGTGAGGTCCATTACCCACCATAGGGTGAGGTGTCCTGTAATTGGGTGTAAGAGGAACATTATGAACATAAGCCTTTTGAAATACTCTAAGTTAGTAGCTACCCTATTTTGCTACTCAACTTCTTGGTGCAAGGATCAATCCTAATGGATTACCCAAATCACCCCAAGATTTTACACTCACCATCTATGTTCCTTTGGTTGTGCTTATGGCACTTCCATGACAAAGAAAATATCTCTTGTGAGCAACCACTTGGTGTGAGGCAAAGGAGCACTTAGTGTGGGCCAAGTTGTTGAGTAATGAACCATGACTCTAATGTAGATTGCTTGGCTAATATTTTCAAATGTGTTGACCTATGTAAACATCCTTACAAATCAAACATCTCAATAAAATTGGTAGGAAGGTTGTTCTAATATCACAAATGTGTATTGGAAAGGTTGTTTTGACCCTTGTTCAATTGTTTGAGACATGCTAAAAACCCCTACTATTTGAAAACCTTGTTGTTACTTGACACAAACTAAAATCTAAAACTATCTGGTCTAAAAACTATCTAATTGTCAAATTGAAACACAACAAATTGGAGTTAAAACTTGTCATTTTTACACAAAACTAGCACTTTATCACACACTCTTTGGAGAAATATCGTACGACATTTTTTTTTTCAAAAATTATATCACCCTACTATTATAAAGTTTGTCACCCTGCTATATTGATATTTGTCATCTTGCCTTGTGCAAAATATCGCTCAAGAGAAAAGTGTCACACTGGTATTATAAACTATGCCGTATGATATATTGTGTTGTCCTACTATCACCTAGTTTCTGCAAGAATATCGCCTGGGTCTTTTTGCTATTGAAATAGAGTCTACATTCTACTTTATCTAATCTAGGGTTTTGTCACTTCAGTCCTTCCTGGTCCTAGTCACAAATTTGTACGTTAGGTTTTGTCCCAAGTTGAAAAGATGGGTTTAGTCCATCAGATGTAAGTCTCAAAATGTCATTGATGACCACTTGTCAAAATCTGGTTACCATTCTATGCCAGCTATTTTTTATTGAGCTTCTTACTCGCTCACTTGGCTTGAGTCACTAGTGTTATAAATTCTTGAGCACCTTTGACAAGCCATCTATTCTACCTTGACAAGTGATTACTCTTGATTGTAAGAGCTTCAAATCTGAAACACTCCTCTCATCCTATTAAGAAAAAGCATGTTCTTACATGCCGGTCACAACTAGGTTCCAAGTTGGTAATGGTAGTCATTCCCCTTTCATTTTTTCACATTTAGAGACTCCACCTAAGCACCCTCATGGACAACCTTGTGTGGAAGACCCTAATTCTAGTCAAACGTAGAAAGCCAACATCTGGCACAATCCACTTTACAATTTTGAGAACCCATTTGGAACACCCTTTGAAACACCCATGGGTGAAAACACTTTGACCAACATGCATCCTAATGAAATCAAATGCCACTTAGAAGAGAAAGCATGTGGAAATGAAAGACTTATGGAAACTACTTGTGCTAGAGAAGGAGTTGATCAATAAGCTAAAGCTAACCTTTATATACACAATGAGGAAACTAGAGGAGACTATTATATTACCTTTTGAACACATTCCCATCAGTGGAAACAATGGAAATCACACACCTTCAAGGACTCCAAGAGTCAACACAAGAGCATGTCCATCACCACCCAGACAATCACAATCACATCATGAAAGTGAGGATGAGATCATTATGAAGATGTTGTAAGATTTCAACAAGATGAGCTCACTCAAAAACTAATGCTAAAAGCTTTAGAGCAAAATGGGGACCAATACTTCTAGTATATGACAACGAAAGGATGGAAACTCCCCCAAGGTTTCAATGTGCAATGAATAATCATAAAATAAGAGCCTACTAAGGCTGAAATCTTTAGAGAAGAAATGCAAGAACTAAGGAATCAACTTGCACAATTGCAAACTTCTAAGAGCCACCTAAAACTTCATTTATTGAATCAATATGTGTTCTTCCATTTGATAGGATTTTACACATGCCTCCATTTCCTAAGGATATAGATTTTTCTAAGTATGAAAAATACAATGGAAATGGTGACCCTCATGATCATTTAAGGCATTTCTATGCTATTAGGATGGATTTCATGCATGAAGACTCCTATCTTATACTTTTTTTTTCCTAGAAGTCTAAGAGGGAAAGCTATGGAGTGGTTCACAAAATTTACTCCCCCTCTCAAAAAATTTGATGAGCTTTTCCAATGATTTATCTATTCTTATAATATTCAACATCTTGTAACCGTGTTAGACTTGTACCAAACTAAACAAAAATAGGGAGAACTTTTTGCAACATACCATCAATGATAGAGATCCCTATACTCTAGGTACCCTTAGCAAGTTCCTGAAGCTGAGAAAATTGGCATTTTTGTCAACATTCTTCTACCTAAACTATACTTTGGCTTAATAAAATAGTTTTTCACATCCTTTAATGCAATGGTTGAGAGTGCATATCACATTGAGGATGTTGCTATCAAGAAGGGTGACATTGTTGTGAACAAAGACAAAAATAACAATGGAAATGGAAAAGACAATGGAAAACCTTGGAATAAAAACAAATATGTAGTCAATGAAGAAGTATTGGACACTCCTAAGACTAAGGAACCTTTGTTTAACCTTTCTAATGTCATCTATGCCACAAAGCAACAAGAAGGTTTGAAACTACAAACATATCAAAAGAGCTTTAAATTTACCAAATAATGACGTGTTTATACACTAATAGTTGAGCCTTATGAAGTGGTCTTAAAAACCTTGATTACAAACAATATGGTTACACTACCAGATAATTTCCATCCCTATGACCCACCTGTTAGACCTCCTTGGTAGCGAGAAGATCATATTTGAAGTTACCACAGAAGCAAAGGTCATAACACTAAACTTTGTTTTAAGCTCAAAGATGTTATCCAAGATCTCATCAAGGCTGGTAAATTTGTCATAGATGGTCTTGTTAAAAAAATTGAAAATGAAGCTTTCAAGTAACCCTTGCCAAAATATGAGAAAGGTGAAACTTCCAAGGCTCCTAAGAAGAATCATGATGCCAAGATTAGTTATGCCTATGCTAACATGGACAATGTTATAGGTATGCTTAAGCCCTTTTAGTATCTATGCATGGAAAGTTCTAATGATGGAAATTGACCTAAGGATGAAAGACCCAAAGTTTTCCTAAAAATTTGAAATACTCCCCAACACCATAATGATTCTAGACCTAAGGTGGTACTTTGAGTGGCCAAATCTTCCTGTTCACAGAGTGAACCACTTAACCCTATCACTACGGGACAATTTAAAGTTGTCCTAAAAGTTTCTCATAATCCTAAGAATGCTTCATCTTTTAAACAACCAACTACCTTTGGGATCTCTAACTATGATCTTGTTAGCCAACTACAATGTACCCCAGCTCAAATTTCCATTTTTGAGTTGCTATAATTATCCCCTTTGCACAAGGATATCCTTGAAAAATATGTTCCCATGGATATTGATGTGAAACAATTCCAACCTATGGTGAATCATATTTCTTCACCTCACTACCTCACATTTTTTGAAGAAGATGATTAAGCTCTCAGTCATCCCCACAACCTTTCTCTCCATGTTGAAGTCCAAATATTTTGTAATTGTGTTTGTTTAGTCTTGATAGATAATGGTGCAAGGTTGAATATCATTTCATTCAATGTGATCCAACAGTTATGCATATCTGAATTTCCCATTGACCCTATGTGCAAGATCACTATAAAATCCTATGATGAGGTCAAAAGACCTTCTAAAGGTCCAATTGTACTTCCAATCAGAGTTGGTCTAGTTGAGAAGGATGTCATTTTCCAAGTCCTAGACATACCACTTGCATACAATTTGTTGTAAGGATGATCATGGATTCATGACATACAAGCAGTACCTTCTACATACCATCAGTGCATCAAATTCCCTTTCAATGCTACTTAGATAGTTGTTCTTAGTGACAACTCAATGTCTATCAATACATTATCTACCTTAGAAACATTGATTCCACATAATCGCTCTTCTCAACATCGTCCTTTACATAGTGTGAATAGAAATTGAAAATAATGAGCCTCAACATGTTTGAATGCACTCTAGACTCTATATTTGCTTTACCTATTTCCCCTTGGTCTTAGGAGAAACCTTCCACCAAAAAGAATCCTTCTACTTCTACAATGACTCTTTTTGGAACCTTTGTATAATCCTCAGTTCCCCTAGAAGTGGAAAAAGAAGAACAAGCAATCAAAGATTAGATCTATAGGGAAGAGGAAGATGAGGAGGAAGTAAAAATTACTACTCTCATCTCTCCTGAGTGCTATGGAAAAGGATGTAAATTTCTTGCAAACATGGGCTATCAAGGAAATGGGTCCTTAACTGGTAACAATAAAACTCTAGTTGAACCTTTAAGTCATACTCAGGGTCATGAAACTTGAGATATTATCAACCTAGGTTTTGGGCTAGAAGATGAAATACCAACATTTGATTGAAGAGCACCCATGTCTAGCAAATTAGAGGATGATGATCCTCCCTTTTTTGTTGCCACTTCACAAGATGAGGACTTTATGCCTCTCATTTCTTTGGTGAGAAGAAGCACTAACTACCAATAATGATGTTGAAGCTTCCACTTCTCAATAGTAGGAATAAGATGAATCTAACCATGAAGGCATAAACAAAGGATGGATTTTTTAAAAAATTGCTCTCTTAATTGCTAGAGATTAGAGTATAGACTCTCACGAGTATGAATGGGATAGCCTATCAGATGTGTCTTGTGAATTAGGGGTGGATGTCATTCACACCTATGTAACCCAACTAAATGTATTCAAGGAGTCTAGTATAGGGTCAGATGAGTTTGGCTCACAAAATGCTTTAGTGGATCATGCTAGTCCATCTAGGTTTATTCTTGATCTAGACTCCTTTGCAACATTCACTATAGGCTCAACTTTGCATGTCATTGGAGATGACTCTTTTTGTATTAACAACCTTGAAACTTCCACATCACTCTCATTGATTCACCCTGATCTCATAGATTAGTTGGTTCAAAATCAAAGATCTAAAATACAGTCTTTTCAAAATGACTATGAGATCACTTGTTACTTGAATGTCATTGAACCTATCACTTCTTCCATCAGTGAACCTATGGTTAACATGATAGAATCAAATATCAAGTACCTCAGTCATAAAATTATAAGGAAAAAACAAGCGGTCAGATGGTAAAAACCACATTGTGGTTTTATTTGAACCTTTAAAAAGTAAAAACAAAGATATATCTAATGGTGAAAATCTCCTTGAGGCACCTGCAAATAAGGTTCTTGGTAATCTGCCAAGCTATTTTCAAGATAGATCTTTGGTTCTCATTGAACCTATACACCCTATAAACTTGGGGATAGAGGAATCTCCTAAAATTATCCATGTGGCTCAATCACTATCAACTGAAGAAAAGGAGAATTGTGCTAAATTCTTTCAAGAAAAGAAGATCAATTTTGCACGGATGTACTTAGATATATGCTAGGGCTTGACACAAATCTTATCATGCATCATTTATCTATCTCTCTTGGTTTAAAACCTACTAAAAAAACTTGAGAAAGATACATTCGCATGTGGCCCTCTTGGTCAAAGCAGAGTTGGAAAAACTCTTTAGTGCAAACTTTATCAGAGCTATTGACTATGTGAAGTGGATTTTCAACATTGTACCTATGTCTAAACATGATAAATCCATTCGAGTGTGTACTAATTTTAGAGATCTAAACAAATCATGCCCCAAGGATGAATTTCCACTACCAAACATAAACATGATAGTGGACATGCCAGCAAGTTATGAAATGTACTCCCTCATGTATGGCTTTTTTGGGTATAACCAAATTAAGATTTCTCTAATTGATCAAGAGAAGATAGCTTTTACATGTGCCCAGAGTACTTTCTACTAGAATTTCATGCCCTTTGGGCTCAAAAATGTTGGTGCTACCTATCAAAGAGAAATGACCACCATCTTCCATGATATGATGCATAAAAATATGGAAGACTATGTTAATGAGACATTGGCTAAATCTAGAAAATGAGACACACATCTTAAAGACCTTAGTCTAATATTGGACCATATAGATCAATTTTAACTTTGGCTAAACCCAAAAAAGTGTGCCTTTTGTGTCACTTCTAGAAAATTCCTAGGCTTCATTATATCAGCAAAAGGTATTGAGTTTGATACTAAAAATGTCCAAGCTATCATGGAAATGCCTCCTCAAGAAATATCTATTAACTTAGAAGTCTGCAAGGATGTCTCCAATCCATTAGAAGATTTATTTCTCAGTTGGTTGATAAAGCTCAATCTTTTAACAAGAATTTGCATAAAGGCTCTATCATATATGGAATGAATATTGTTAATAAAATCTAGACCAAATCAAAGAGTAATTGGCTAAACCTCTAGTTTTGATGCCACCCATTCTAGGAAGACCTTTGATTTTGTACTTCTCAGCTACAACATCTTCTCTAGGAGCATTATTAGCACAAAGTGATGGGATTAGTAAAGAATAGGTTATATATTACATCAGTAAAACTTTGGTAGCTTATGAAATGAACTACACTAGTATTGAGAAAGTCTGGCTTGCAGTGGTCTTTTCTTATCAAAAACTTTGACATTACATGTTGGCACATACAGTTCACCTAATTACTAAAATTGATCCTGTAAACTATTTGTTAAGAAAAGTTGTGCTTATCAGTCGTCTAGCTAAATGGATGATGATTCTTTCCAAATTTGACATCTAATATGTTGAATGTAAAGCCATCAAGGGATAGGCCATAGCTAACCAATTGGCTAATTTTTCACTAGAGGATACAACACCCATGTAAATTGAGTTTCTAGATGCCTCAATTATGTACATCATTAACAAAACTTGGAAATTTTTCTTTAATGGTTCTCATAAATAGAATGGGGTTGAAGCAAGTGTCTTTTTTATTTGCCCTCATGGTTATACAATCCCAAAATCCTACAAACTCTTATTCCCTTGCACAAACAGCATTGAAAAATATGAGGCATTAACAAATGGGATCAAAAATGGCTCTTGAATGGAGAATTTCTAAATTACACATCTATGGAGATTCCCAACTTGTTATAAATCAAGTGAACAATGAATATCAAACAAAGGATGACAATTTGATACCTTACAAGAATTTGATTGACACTCTAAGGAACTATTGCACTTTTATGACATTCCAACAAATCCCTAGAGAAAAAAATAAGGTTGTCGATACTATGGCCACTCTAGCATCTATCCTTTAATTACAAGAACATGAATTACAATTTGAGTTCCTGGTGGAAGAACTATGTCATCCTACCTATGATTCCTCAGATAACCAGGTGACCTACATTGTTGTAGGTCATGATTCCTCCCGCTATGTGACCATCTTCTCTTACCTGTGTGATTAAGTTATTCCTAAAATCCTCATGCACAACCAAAAATGCCAACTCCTCTGCAATGCTTCACATTACACTTTGGTTTCTAGTGACTTGTATAGGAAGAGTCTAGATGGAATGTTTCTTAGGTGTTTAGAGCTAGAAGAGTTTGAAAAGGTGCTAGCCAAAGTCCATGATAGCATTTGTGGGAAACATTCTAATGGCCTTGCACTTGCTTGGAAACTACTTAGGGCAGGTTATTATTGACCAACCATGCAAGTTGATGTTGTTCATTATGCCAAGTCCTTTAAGAAATGTCAACTTCATGACAATTTGATTCATGCTCCTGGACATGAGTTGATTCCCTCTATGACATATTGGCCATTTCAACAATGGGCTTTTGACTTGGTAGGAAAAATTCATCCAAGTTCATCTAGTGATCACAAGTTCATCATCACAGCAACTAAGTATTTTACCAAATCAATTGAAGTTGTGCCACTATCTGCTGCTACAAGTAAACATGTTGCCCTGTTTATATTGAACCACATCATTCGACATTATGGTATTCCTTCCTCCATTATCAATTCAAGAACCCGAATCTCAAATAGTTGTGCAAGAAATTTTGAATCAAACAATATTGGTCCTCTATCTACAACCCTCAAGGGAATGGCTAAGTTGAGGCCTCCAACAAAACAATTTTGAAAATATTACACCGAACGATTCACAAGTCTGGGAAAGATTGGCACTTAGAGATAAATCCAGCACTTTGGTCCTACAAAACTACCATTCATACTCCTATAGGGGCCACACCCTTTTCTCTAGTCTATGGCTTGGAGGTTGTCCTATCATTAGAAGTTGAGATCCCCTCCTTGTGAGTCTCTTTACATGGGTTGATAACTAATGAAGACCATAGAGCTATGTGAGTATAGGAACTAGAGAGTCTTGATGACTGCCACAAAGATGCTTTGATCACAGGAGCACCTATCAAAAGTGCATGTCTACTCAGTATAACAAGAAGGTTCATCCTCATGAGTTCCAAGTAGGTGAACTTGTGCTTAGAGAGAATCCAAAAATCAATAGCATAAAGAGTAGAAGGGAAAATTTGAACCTAATTACTTAAGCTTGTACATAATCACAACAATATTTGGGTTTGGTGCTTATCAACTATCTACTTTTGAAGGGGAAGAACTTGTAGAGCCTATCGGTGTCCTATGTTTGAATAAGTTCTATGCTTAAAGGCTCACAACTCAGCTATCTTGTACATACTTATTGATCCTAAAAAAATCTTTAAAATTAGAAAATTTCCTTAAAAAACTGATCATCTTAGTGAAAATCTAGCAATAGGCTCTTTGATGTATCACCAAAAAGGTCAAAATTTTTGAAAATACAAAAAATTTGAAAAAAGTCCAAAAAAAATTGTCAAGTGGTAAAACCCTGGAAATAGGCACTACTCGAGACCCTTGCATCTATGTCTATCAATCTCAACACCCACTTCACAACATATTTCCTAGATTGGGATTGTTTGTTTCCCTCGTCTTGGGAGCATAGTTGCTGAGCCTATTGAGGTGTCCTTGTGCATTAGGGTTTCTTTGACAACTCACAAAATAGTGTTTCTCAAAACTACCCCCTAACTTAACATCAAGTGTTTCTCAACACTTCTAAGATAGTTTAACTATAGTTTTGGATGTCTCACAATATTCTTCACTATTAGAATCAAGTCTTGAAGAAGTGGCCAAGTGACTTACACACACACACACTTAAACATTTAAACAATTGAGCTAGGATGAGATTTATTTACTTTGTGTGTTGTTTATGATGATTTCTTTGCTATGTGTTCCCTCCCTAATATTCTTTCAAGGATGTCATGGACTAGAAGATTGGGGGGATGGGGCATGTTTTCCTTCTTTCTACTTGTGGGTATACTTTGTTCATCTATAGTGTTTAAAGCATTCATGTTTTTTCTATTTGACACTTTGACTTACAAATGTATCATCCTTGACTATTTTCACAAGCCCACACTTAGGGGTTATCAAAGTGCTTATGCCTTGATACAGGTGTAATCTTGCTATATCAAACCTAGGGAATCTAATCGTGTAGCCATCTTGACTTACATATCTTTGATGCTTAGATTGGATTTTCAAATTCCTATCTGATATCAACAATATTCATATCCTCATAGTTACACTAGTGATGGTTGTATGATCTCATGATGTCCCTAATCAATGCTCAATGATGAAATAAGAGTCTAAATGTTATGTGCTTCTTGCTAGTAAACCATTTTGCATATTAGCTTGCATTTTAGGTTCATTCTCTAGTTTAGTCTTGCATTCCTACATATGGGGAGAGCTCTGTGTTCATCTTTTCGTGGGTATATTAGCTAACTGCTTTCATGTCTTTCTTTTCTTTCTTCTAGATCATGTCTTTTCATCTTCTTGATCTTTCATTTTACCTCTTTGATATCATGTCATCACAAGGGGTTAATCTAAACACCATATTTGATCTATCCAAGTATTACATTTTTCAAAAACATAAGTCTATATCATACACATGAGAGCTAAACATCATACATGAGAGAGATACATAAACACATTAACATGAGCATATCAACATGAACATAAAAGAAACACAAGAGCATGAGCAAGAAACTAAAACATCACATGAAAACTTAAAAATGTTGAAACATCCATCAAATGAGACAAGTACACAAAATCTTTCAATCAAATCTAGTATCTCATATATATATCAATGTATCACAATACATAAACAAATGTGGGATCCAAATCTAGATATCTATCTCAAAAATACATAGAGTGCAATCAAAATTGTCAAAATGATCAGCCTCAACATATGACTAACTTGTACCCTCTGCAGCTAGTGGTGGCCCTAGTGGTGGAGCTTGTCTTGTGTATGGTGCCTGCACTACACCCTTTGATCTCCCCACTCTCTTTGAGTACATAGGTTCCCATCAATCTATAGGGACTATAGCAATGTATACCCCATGATAGTAAGTTGTTATGGTTTTCTAGCACTCCATCTCTTGTCGGGCCTTGGCTAAATTGTCCCTCAAAGACTGCTCTCACCTATTAGCCTTTTCCCATGCATCCACTAGTTATTGGTCTTGCACAGTAATGGTCACTTGAGTTGCCTATAGTTTAGCCTTTAGAGCCTAGATCCTAGCATCTTCATCATCCTCTCCTTTGGCTAGCTACTCTGCTTGCACCTCCACTCACCCCACTCTCTATCACCTCAATGAAACCTCCTCCTCCTCCTCCACCTCCCTCGCAACCTATCTTGCATTTGTATCTCCTTCATCAGGAACCACTCTTGACCTCCATCTGTCTCCCCCCTTCACCTTTGCCTCTGCCATCTCCATCTCCTCCCTGCCCTGCTAATACAAAGTAGAGCATATGGCTCTATGAACTGAGGGAATGAATTTCACTACCTCTCATACAAACAGGTTGGGTCTGCCCCTACATCTGCTACATCTAGATAATAGTCCCAAGGTGTCTGAATCAAGGTTTTTGTCTCTCAAATGGTTGTATGATAGTCTAACATGGGCAGCCAACCTTGTGCCTCATCTGAGTGGAATCAAGCATAAGTCATCATCTCTACAATGACTACCTATTTCTCTATGAATTATCACCATACCTAGCTAATCATGAAATACTGCACTATCTTAGAGTGTCTACCTACCAGTGGTCTATCATACTGCATGCAATCCATCTCCGAAGAGTTAGACCATCTCTGACAATCTTGATATGGCCACAACATGAATTTTTTCATCTCATCAAAAACTCACATATAATATAAAACATCTCCACTGTGGGTCTATGGTACAAACCCTGTATATCCAAAAATATAGGGTTGATTGTGCTCCCATGGCTGAACCTGTCATTGAATGGCATCAATGTGCTCCCACACCCATATCTATGCTAGCACTACTCTGTATGCCCAAGAGTGATCACCATGATATACTATCTCATGTAGCTCATGGTACATATCAAGAAGTATGGTTTCTCCCCATGCCATCTTGCAAGGTCACACAATCAGGTTTCCCACCAGTTTGTACCATCCCAACAGGAAGCTCTTCTAGCCCCTATCAGTAATCAAAGCCTATGTCACCAATGAACATAACAAACTTGGTAGTGGTAATCAGCATCATACTCATCAATGAGCCGCACCCAACTCAGATGGCAGTCTAGGATGGTAACATCCTAGAACATCTCCTACATCATTGCCCTCCCCTCTATTGGGGTACTCACTAGATCACCATGATAGAGTACTTGAAGGATGTAGTACACATCCTCCAAACTAATGGTTTCCTCTCTAGTAGCCAAGTGGAAGGTGTTGTGCTTGCTATGCCATCGCTTGGCTAGCACAGACAATAATTCATGGTTTGCCCATATGCGGGGCATCTACATAACCCACCTCAACCTCATACTCACTATGGCTTCCTCTCAACATCATCAAGGTGCTCTAAAACCAACAACCCCACAATTTTGGGGGCTCTGATGTGAAGGGTTTGGAACACCATCTACAATGCAAGACAAGAAAAGATTAGCACAATTCAACAAACATGCAAAATCCAACAAAAGAACACTAAAAAAAAATTGTACAACATTTCTTCCTATAATCAAGCGATATATTTTTTTGATTAAATGTCGTGCAACATTTTTCAAAATATGCAGACAATATTTTTTTCTAGATGACATTTTGCATCAGTTTGGGCAACATTTGGGTAATGTCTCATACAACAAACCTTAAACATATTGTGCGATACAATTTTTCATATGAAGTATCATACAATTTTTTTAAATACTCATGAGATACTTTTTAAAATATCACACGATATTTCATATGGAACTCCTAAAATGTGCAAAAAAGTTCCTAAATGCTCAAAACAATAGCAAAAAGTTGAAAACTTACCAGCGCCTCACAGTCGGTTGGCCAACTGTGCAACCAGCTACATTTGAAATAGTGTCACTGAGTTAGAATGTTTGCAAAGCCATGATGCTCTCTCAACCACTCACAAACAATCACAAAAGACAAAATGATTTTAAAACAACACTTGAACCCCTTATATAGCCTTTTGGCCTAATTTTGACCTAATTTTCAAACTCCTTGAAATTCTGTTAAAAATGCTTTAGAATAACTAAGAGGGGGGTGAATCAGTTATTCAAGGTCCAAATGTCCTAATAAAACTTTTCATCAAGTAAAGTCATCTCATTAAACTATCCATTCATCCAAGCTTAAACTTTCCTACTTGGCAAGTTACTGTAAACCAACATGCAAGCATAACACATGAAGAATCAACACATAACATAGTGATTTATGTGGAAACCCAATTTGGAAAAAACCACCAGTAACATGCTACTCAATTTTCACTCTTCTAAAGTGATGCCCTGTGAAAGGCCTACACTATTAAAGGCTACAACACAATGTTAAATGTGACCTGGTTAAAGGATTTAACCACCCTATTAGAAATGGGCCTAGATAGAGGATTTTAGAACATCCACTTAGAATGTCACCCTATTAAAGTATTTACAAATGGTTTTTAAACCAACATAAGTCCATAGGATTTTACCCTAACTGATACAATTGCTAGAGTAACAATAAGGGGTTTTGACTTGATTACAATTTACAACTTATCTTGTAGATTTCAAATCACTGTTCAGCTCACAACATTTGCCTGGCTTTCAATCTCTTCAGCTCTAACATCTTGTCCTCCTCCCAAGCTTTGTCTGCTTAGGTCTTCATGCTCAATGTACCAATGCAATCATCTCTCTCTGACCACTTATCAAAGTAGAGTCTATGTGCTCTATTTTTCCTTCTCCTTAACACCCTTCAACCACTTCGCAATTTTGGCACACCAGCAACTCTTGCTTCTTGGCCTATGACTCCTTAAATAGAAATTTGGAATTGCTTTTCCCACTCAATTCTTCCCTAATTTAATTTCAGTTCGAATGGATTATGTAGGATTCATTGAATCTATCCCATATCTTGTTTCTTCTAGAAACATCTTGAAGAATCCTCTTGAATTTTCTCAAAAATGGTTTATCAAAAATTTTGTGCTTCCAGCTCATCATCCTTATCCTCCATCTAGTTCACAAAATTCAAGGTAACAACCTTGTCAACTCAGATCTAGTGAATCTTTGACTTTTCAAATAATGCAGCATCTTGGCACTATTGAAATTCTGGTGCTCGGCACATATTGTGTTATTCGGCATCAACTATGTTTTACTAATGCTTAGCACCTACTATGGATTCACTTGGCATCCATTAAGTTTTTCTGATGCTTGGCACTTGTTACTTTGCTAGGCACCTGAACAAGCTCAGCTCCTTCTGTATCACTCGGCACACGCTAGATTTTCCATTTTCTTGACACCTATTGAAAATTTTTGAACTCAAACTAGCTTGCTTGGCACTCACTAATGAACTTAGTTAAGCTTTGCAGTCAACCTTGTTACAACTTATTCTTCCACTATTTCTAAGTGTGGCCAACCTCTGTATCTTCAAGTATACTATCAATACATTATTTTACCATTGCCTTAATTGATCCTTGCACTTCATTAAAAAACCATAGCTCAACCTTTCCCTTAGGTACTTTTGTTACATCTTGTTGATTAAATCCTCTTCATCAATCAACTAAGTGATAGTACTTGGATCTTATAAGCAATTTTCATTCCAGCAAATAGTAGGTTTGACATCAAATGACAAAACAATTATTGAAAACATTCTTCCTTCTTTGCAATCAATCTTCTTCTTACAATGATCTTTTCAATCAAATTTCCAACAATCTCCCTTTTTGGCATTGATGGCAAACCAAACTGACTGACCATCAGACCAAACTATTCAACCAAGTTATCAAAATTCTAACTAGGTTAGAACAGTAAGTCAAATACCAAAAAATAAAAATATGTTACCATCAGTTTTCACTTCTCCCTCTTAGATATATATCCTGATTACTTTACTTCTTCTTCCCCCTCTTAGCTATTATTTCCTTTTTTTTCTTTTCATTGTTCACTTTGTTCTTGTGCTACTTCTAACTCCCTCTTTCATTCTTTCTCCCATTGTTCATGTTCTACTATTCTAGTATCAACTACTTCTCTCTATCTAATTGAATGTTATTGATCAGTTTCTGCTCTTTGCTCTTTCTCCTCAAATGGTGTTGATTAGTTCCTGCTCTTTTCTCTTTCTCCCTCTTTGAAAATAATGCCAAAGACATACTATTTTAGCACCTTTAACATGCAAGTGTAGCATTTGCAGGTACTTCAATTTCTCCCTCCCTCTATCACCTTGCTTGTGACTGATTTGGAACTTCAGCACTTTGATTACTTTAGGCACAATCCTAAAGTAAGTATCCTCTACATCAAATCACAACATTTCAACAATCAACTCATTTGATGCAAGGTAGTCTTTTCTGTCACTTAAGTAGCCTTAGCTAGGGGTACCACCCCTAACTTACATCTAAGATATTCAAATGCATCTTTAGGTAATGTTTTTGTGAAGATGTTAGCAATCTATTCCTTTGAGTTAACATATTCCATTCTCACTTGCTTGTCTTCCACCAATTCTCTTACATAGTCATCCTTAATTGCAATATGCTTTGTTTTGGCATGCATGATAGGATTCTTTGATATGTTAATGGAACTTTTGTTATCATAATAGAGTAGCATATGTTCAATTACCTCTTCTTTCATACCTTACAATAGATGTTTGATCCATACAATATTGGTGCAGTTAATAGCTACAGCAACATACTCAACTTTTGTTGTGGAGTATGAGGTACAACTTTACTTTTTGCTAGTTCAAGTAACAAATCTTTTACCTAAGAAAAGTGCTCCTCCACTAGTGCTCTTTCTGTCATCAATATTACCTCCCCAATCTACATTAGTGTAGGTTCTCAACTCAAACTTTTCACTCCTCTTGTAGTATAAGCCAAAGTCATATGTTCCTTTTAAGTGCCTTGGTATTATTTTTACTACCATAAGATGATTTTCTCTTAGATTTGTAGAAAATCTAGCCACTATTCCAACTACTAATGCAATGTCTGATCTACTATGCACAACATAGTTCAACTTTTCAATCATTGATCTACAGAATGTTTCATTTACTTCAACAAACTCATCATTCTTGGATAGCTTATGTCCTATTATCATTGGTTTACTAACTGGTTTTGAATCTTCTAAGCCAAATGTCTTGAGTATCTCCTTGATATATTTTGATTGGGTCACAAATATGCCATGCTTTAGTTGATGTACTTGCAATCTAACAAAGAATTTGATCTCCAAACATTGACATCTCAAACTCATGTTTCATCTTATTAGCAAAATCTTTGCATAGGACATCTTTTCCTCCAAATATTTTATCATCAACAAAGATATCAGATATCAAAATGTCTTTACCTTTTTCTACCTTGATATGCAGGTTGGTGTTGTCATCTATTCTCTCAAATCCTATTTTCACAAGATACTTGTGCAATCTCTCATACCATGCTCTAGGTGCTTGCTTCAAACCATAGAGTACCTTGTGTAGTTTGCAAACCATATCCTTATTGTTGTCATCAACAAATCCCTCTGGTTGTTCTATGTAGACTTCCTCTTCTAGAATACCATTTAGAAAAGTAGACTTTACATCCATTTGGTAGACTTTAAAACCTTTATAAGTAGCATATGCAAGTAGTGTTCTTACTCCTTCCATTTTTGCAACAATGGAAAATGTTTCCCCATAATCCAGTCCTTCTTGTGCATAGCCTTTGCAGCCTATTCTGGCCTTATTTCTTGTGATCTCACCATTCTCATAAAACTTGTTTCTAAATACCTATTTTGTACCAATCACATTCATATCAGCTGGTCTAGGAACTAAAGTCTAGTTTTTGTTCTTCTCAATCTGATCTATCTCTTCTTCCATAACCTTATATCAATCATCATATTGTAGTGCATCTCTCACTATTTTAGGTTCAATCTTGCTCATCAAATATGATTTTTTTCTTGGTATGTTCCTTGTCATTGGTCTTGCATCCTTGTCAATAATGATTTGTTCTACAGGGTGATGTATTCTCACATATCTAGATAGTCTTGGTTCTATCCTTCTTTCCATGTTTTATCTTTCAGCTTCGAAGTCACCATGCACATCACTATCTAGTATATCATTATCTCTTCAATGTGTACTATTTTTAGAATCAAAATGTGCATTATCTTCATTTTGCAACTTGGCTTTTGAATGTATCTTGGCATTCACTGGTTGTGACTCAATTAATACTAAGATTTGTTGTTGATTTCCAACTTGATTGGTACCTTCATCTTCAATAAGCATTCCTTCATAGAAGCATACAAAAGATATGTACTCTTCTAGTTTCTTAGATTCATCAACTTGGACTTCTACATGCTCATCAAAATTTATATTTGCACTCTCCACAGTCTTGTTAGTGTTAGTATTCAAACACTTATATGTCTTACTTCTAGTGGAGTATCCAAAGAATATGCCTTCATCACTCTTTGCATCAAACTTGACATTTCTAGTATCTTTAAGAATATAGAATTTACAACCAAATACTTTGAAATGTTTTACATCAGGTGAGTGACCATACCATAATTCAAAAGGTGTTGTATTTGTGCCTTTCTTGACTTGAACTCGATTCAGGGTGTAAACAACAGTAATTACAGCTTCTCTCCAGTGCTTCAGAGCAATATTATTTTCCATCATTAAGGTTCTTGCACAATCTATCACTAATCTAGATATTGCTTCTTTCTAGAATGTCATTCTGAGGTGGAGTTCTTGGTGTTGATGTTTTCCTTTTAATTCCTTTGTCATTACAAAATATCTCAAACTCTTTTGATGTAAACTCTCCTCCTCTGTCTGATCTTAGGCACTTCAGACTCTTTCATATTTCTTTCTCAACTCTAGCCAAATACCACTTGAACATTTGAAATGCATCAGATTTTTGTTTTAAGAACATAATAGTCACTAGCCTGGAGTAGTCATCCACAAATAGCATTATGTATCTATCTCCTTAGTAGCTTTGGACTTCTATTGGGCCACATAAATCTATATGGACTAGCTCTAATACTTCTTTGGAAGTGTAGGTTTTTCTTTTGAAACTTGACTTGGTCATCTTTCCTAGTTGATATTGTTTGCAAATTATATTTTAAGGCTTTTTCAATTTTGGCAACCCCCTGGCCTTCTTTCTTTTGCTGATACTAAAAATATTATCAAAGTTAACATGACACTATCTTTTATGCCATAGCCACACATCATCAAGTTTTACAATAAGACAAGTTGCATCTTCCATATCTAGGTAAAACAGATTACTCCTAGTTTGTTCACCTTTTCCTATCAAATTTCCATCAGTGTCATAGATTTTGGCAGTTTTGTTTCCAAATTCTATTTTGCAACCTACATTGCCTAACTATGATACACTCAGCAAATTATAGTTCAATCCTTCAACATAGTATGCATTATCACATGAGATTTTCTCTGTAAGCTTAATAGAACCTTTTCCTTTGATTTGACATGGAGCATCATTTCCAAATCTAACACTATTTCCATCATATTGAGTAAAGGTAATAAACTTACTTTTATCTCTCGTTATGTGATGTGAGCATCCACTGTCTATGATCCACTTGTCATTTTTATTCACATAGGTTACCAATGTTGTTATCTCATTTTCATTTGATCCATCCTTCATGGCTACATAGACTACTTCGTCATCATTATCATTAGAATCTTCTTCAACAATGTAGCATATTTTTCCTTTGTCCTTGTAATCTCTGTTATTATCTTCTCTTTTGTTTTTGTACTTGTTTCCTTCTTTGTAGTTCTTTTTCTATAAACACCTTGCAACAATATGACCCATTTCATTACAATTAAAGCAAATGATAGGTAGCTTAACTTTAAATTTACCTTTGCCGCTGTGAAATCTTCTAGCCAATAATGCTTCCAATTGTTCCACATCTGCCTCATCAGCGTTGTTGTCACTAGATGCATGTTTTTCTTTTCTACTCTTCTTCTTTGATTTCACCTCCTCAATTTCTTTCAATGTCAACTTGGCCTTGAAAGTAGATTCAAGATTCTCAGGTCTGTAGTTATCAAAACTAGACAACTCAAATGTAGTAAATCTTCCTACTATCCCTTCAAAATTTAATGCATTTCCTAGTACAATCTTAACTCGTGGATGGTTAAAACTCTAATAGCATAGATGGGGAGCAAAGTTCTTAAGTATTTTCTATTAACAGTGTCATCTTCCAAATGACCTCCCAAAATTCTTATTGCACTTACCACTTCTTTCATTCTAAAGGCATATTGAGCAGCATTCTCACCTTCCTCCATTTCCATGTCGTCAAACTTTCCTCTGAGGCTTTCTCTTTTTTCTCTTTGAACATTATGATCTCCTCCATAGATATTTTATAGGGCTTTCCACATCTTGAATGTAGAGTCACATCACTTGATGTCATTAAATTCAACATAGTTGAGTGTAGAGGCAATCTCTAGCATTGCTTGATTGTGCTCCTTCCTTTTGTTCAAATCATCTGCAAAAAGGGGTCCAGCTAGATCTAAATGTTCCATTCCAATTGAGGTTTTTGCATAATCACCTATTGATCCAAGGTGTAGCTTCATTAGACTTTTCCATGCAGTGAAGTTATCTTTGTTAAGCTTCAGAACTTCTCTCTTGGACATCTTGATCTTCCTACTTCTAGTACCTTTAAACTAAATCAGCAGATGGCTCTTGTACCAATTGTTAGAAATTCTTTAGAATAACTAAGAGTGGGGGTGAATTAGTTATTCAAGGTCCAAATGTCCTAATAAAACTTCTCATCACGTAAAGTGATCTCATTAAACTATCCATTCATCTAAGCTTAAACTTTCCTACTTAGCAAGTTATTGTAAGTCAACATGCAAGCATAACACATGAAGAATCAACACATAACATAGTGATTTACATGGAAACCAAATTTGGGAAAAACCACCAATAACATGCTACTCAATTTTCACTCTTCTTAAGTGATGCCTTGTGAAAGGCCTGCTCTGGTAAAGGCTATAATACACTGTTAAAGTGACCTGGTTAAAGGATTTAACCACCCTGTTAGAAGTGGGCCTAGTAAGAGGACTTTAGAACATTCACTTGGAATGTCACCCTATTAAAGGATTTACAAATGGTTGTTAAACCAACCTAAGTCCATAGGATTTTACCCTAACTGATAAAATTGCTAGAGAGTAACAATAAGGGGTTTTGACCTAATTACAATTTACAACTTATCTTGCAGATTTCAAATCATTGTTCAGCTCACAACATTTGCCTGGCTTTCAATCTCTTCACCTCTGACAACTTGTCCTCCTCTCAAGCTTTGTTTCCTTGAGTCTTCATGCTCAATGTACCAGTGCTATCATCTCTCTCTAACCACTTATTGAAGTAGAGTCTCTGTGCTCTGTTCTTCCTTCTCCTTGATGCCTTCTCCTTGACACCCTTCAACCACTTCTCAATTTTGGCACACCAGCAACTCTTGCTTCTTGGCATGTGACTCCTTCAATAGAAATTTGGAATTTCTTTTCCCACTTGATTCTTCCCTCATTTAATTTCAATTCAAATGGATTAGGTAGGACTCATTGAATCTAACCCATATCTTGTTTCTTCTAGAAACATCTTGAAGAATCCTCTTGAATTCGATCAAAAATGATTTATCTAAAATTTTATGCTTCCAGCTCATCATCCTTATCCTCCATCTAGTTCACATGATTCAAGGTAACAACCTTGTCGGCTCAAATCTGGTGAATCTTTAACTTTTCAAATAATGCAACAGCTCGACACTATTGAAATTTTGGTGCTTGGCACATACTGTCTTACTTGGCATCAACTATGTATTATTGATGCTTGGCACCTACTGTAGATTCACTCGGCATCCATTAATTTTTTTCTAATTCTTAGCATTTTTTACTTTGCTCAGCACCTGCAACACACTCAGCTCCATTTGTATCACTTGGCACACACTAGATTTTGCATTTGCTTGGCACCTATTGAAAATTTACTCGGCTCAAACTAGCTTGCTTGGCACTAACTAATGAACTTAGTTAAGCTTTGCAGTCAACCTTGTTACAACTTATTCTTCCACTATTTCTAAGTGTGGCCAACCTTTGTATCTTCAAGTACACTATCAATACATCATTTTACCATTGTCTTAACTGATCCTTGCACTTCATTACAAAACAATAACTCAACCTTTACCTTAGGTACTTTTTTTACATCTTGTTGATTAAATGCTCTTCATCAATAAACTAAGTGATAGTACTTGGATCTTATAAACAATTGTCATTCCAGCAAATAGCAGGTTTGATATCAAATGACAAAACAATGATTGAAAAACTTCTTCATCAACATTCTTCCTTCTTTGCAATCAATCTTCTTCTTATAATGATCTTTTTAATCAGATTTCCAACAAATTCCACAGAAATTGTATCCCTAGCTAATTTTCATATCCTAGATCCATGTTTGGGATTGAAATCAAAATTTGAGTTCATCTTGATAGTCAAAATTGCATTTTAAATTTCTACCTTCTTATGTGTAATTAGCTGACCTTTTGAGGTCTAATCTTTGAATCATCGCTGAGGCATCTTTATTTCTTCATGTCTTCATCATTTTTATACTTCATATATTCTTCAATTCACATTTTCATGTCTAAATCACCTTTCTTCTTGATTTGACCTAATTTTCATGCTTTATCCTTCATGGTCAACTCTAGTCAAACTAGGTCATTCCATCATTTCCTTATGGTCAGTCTTTGGTCTTTCATCATGGACTTTGTTATATCTTGATTTTCTCATATATAGTTCATTTCTGCATTCCCCTTACCTCATTTCAATTTTGATCCCGAGGGTGCAAAAATACTCTATCATCGCTGGCTACAGTTATCCATTTCTTAGGAGCATATGTTTGATATTTTCATTTTCTCTCAATCTATCTACTTTGCTTAATGTTAGCATTCTTGAGTTCTAACATCGTCTCTTTCCTAGTGTTCAGTACTATTGCTATCAAGTTGTACATTCAGAAATGGCTACTTCTTTTTGCATTTCATTCTTTGGAATTAGATATTTCTATTACTACCTACTTGGCTTATGTTTTCTTTGATCTAATGTATTCCTAGATTGATCACACATTAGTCTAAGAGGGGTAAATATAATCACGTAAAAATAGTCATGTAGACTATTAGCCCACTTCTTAGCATTTTGGTTAAATTAATTCATCATTTACCTAGACCAAATCACTAAAATCAATTAATTTGATTATAACCTATAGTTTGACTATGCTATTTTAAGCTCATTATTTGATTAAAATAACATGTCTCCTTTTAATTAAATAAAATACTCTATTCTTCTAACCCACTTAAAGTGCACACATAAAGCATTATTTCTATTTTGCAAATTAAAGGAAAAGACTCTTTTTGTCTCATATGCTAAGTCAACTTCTATTTTATTGGTTGACTTGTGTGTGCACATGGATCACTCCTATTTTCAAACTCCACCCTTGACCTTCCATCATTTTGACCTTGATCTCCACCATCCATATGACTTTACAAGAGAGAGCTCTTGATCCCCTTATCAAAGGATCCATCCATCTTTTGAGCATTGTAATGTTGCAGGTTTTCTAATAGGTTTCCTTGGAGCTTTGTGGAGAACTTATCATTCCTTGTCTCATTCTATCATCGTTGTTGCATATTAGTGTAGAAGCATCTTGCATGATAGTTTAGTTCTTTTTCACTATTCTAGCTCACATAGCATAATTAGCTTGGATATTGTAATACTCTCATCTTGTTAACATAGCTACACTTTGCATTTCATATTAGCTTACTTCATATTTGCATTTCCTTTTGAGAGTTCTCATTGTAGACACTTGCATTCTTGCTCTTGTCTCAAAGAACCTCTTATTGCATGGTTTCCTAGCAAGAATAGTATCTCTAAGGCTCAGTTGAGAGCCTTTGTATCCTTTAAACATACTCTCTTGCACTTTGTGGATGGGGAACTCTAAACCGGCATCCAAGCATTCTAAACTCATAGAATCATTTGGATAGAATGGTTTAGACTGTGACATAAATTTAGTGTACACATATTAGACCAAACTATATAGGGGTATGCTCCCTCATGAAACCTTATACCATGCCCTTACACCAAATTCTACAAAATATTGAAAAATGTACAAACACCACACCCTCATGTCATCTCCCTTAGGATTATCAATGACCATACAGGTTTGTAGATCACATTGTTGGAACAAGTGATTAATTGTGTATTGTCTTTGATGTTACACAAAATGTCATATCATTATCAATCAGTGCATGTCAAGCTCACTTGGGCATTGAAGATAGTTTTTTGTGGCTACTGAGCATTCCTAAGTTTTCCTAATTTAGAAGGTAGTATCTACTGAGTTCACTTGGGCAACAAAGAAAAATCTACAGAAGATGAGGGTTAACTAAGCTCATTCAGTTAATGAAGGAAATGTTGGAAGGAACCAATGCTAACCGAGCTCACTTAGTTACCAAAGGAACTTTAGAAGTATGCAGTGTTAACCGAGTTCACTTGGTTAACATAGAAAAATCATTTCTATGTTAGTGTCTACCAAGTAGGGATGGTTAATGAAGGATTTTCTTATTTTGCATATTGAGTTTAATTGATTTATCTATTGCTTCTAGCTGATTGAGAAGATGAATATTATTTATTCTAAGTTGTATTTGAGCCAACTTGACAATATGAAAGATATAAATAAATGGTCAAATTGAGGGATAGAAAGTGTATGTGTGAGTATGTGAATGCATTGAAGATTTCAAAGATCTAATGATGTGAAGAGGAAGCGAATCAGAAGGATAAGTAGAATATCCTTGAGATGCTAAAAAGATATATTTGATAAAAAAGGATCAAGTATAAGCCAAAACTAAGATCTATAGTTAGAAATTTAGTTCCATTAGAATTAGGTCATGTCATTGTTACTCTCTAACTAGTATAGAAGTGATCTAAATCTCTTAACAGAGTTGGCTTAACAACTATTTGTAAATCCTCTAACAAGGTGATAGTTCTATTGAATTGTCTAAAGACCTCTAACAAGGCCACTCCTAATAGGGTGATTAAATCCTCTAACAAGGTCACACCTAACAATTTGTTTTGTAACCTTTAATAAGGTTAGCTCCTAACAAAGCTCACTTTAGAAGAGTCAAAATCAGTAACTAGTTGCAATTGGTGGTTTTTCCCAAATTGGGTTTCGACATTAAATTTTGAAGTCAAATGTGTTCAAGCTATTTCTTATATGTGTTTGCAACTAAGTAATGAATAATCTATAATAACACATTAAGATTTTCATGTTAAGTGTTTGCTGAGAAATTATAGTGTTTACCGAATTATAGCATTTTTAGTGTGTTTGTCAAGCATCAGTAGAATTCAGTTTTAGAAGATTATTTTGTACTGACATCTAAGGGATCTGGGATTTATTTTTGTAGTAACTAATTCACTCCTCCCCTCTCATTTACTCCTCTTATATTTCCAACAATTAGTATTAGAGCATTTGGTGCTTGCAGAGAAGGTTTCAAGGACCTAAGCTAAAGATCAAGATGTCTTATAGAAGAAAGATTCCCAAGTTGAACATAGACAATTTTGCAGCATGGTAAGGACTCATGAGATTACATCTGGCAACTATCAAACTATCGATGATTCAAGTTGTAAGTATCTTGATGTTGAATACAAGATTCTTGCTAGAACATTATCAGTTGAAGATATTGCTAAAAAGAAGAATCATAACATCATGATGATTGATATTGCATCTGCTCTTAGTTATGTTGAATTTGATGAAGTAAAAGATTGCAAAACAGCTCATGCAATGTGGACCAAACTGAAACACGTCTATGGAGGAGATGACAATGTAAGAAGAGCCAAACAAGAAAGCCTCATAGATTAATTTGATTAGATGAAAATGAGAGAAGATGAAAATATTGTAAAATATGTGGAAAGAAGCAAGGCAAGTGTAAGTGCAATCTAAGCATCTAGAGGAGAAATTGATGACAAAACAAATTGAAGCAAGGTACTCAAAACTCTTCTTCCTATTTATTCAATTAGAGTGTATGATATTCAAGAAATGACGATGTGATCCAAATAAAAAAATAACTTTGGATGCTCTAGTTGGTAGATTGACAGCTTTTGATTTGAATAACTATGATAACTATGTTCCTAGTTTCAAAAATATTGAGTCTGCATTTGAAGCCAAACTCTCACTCCAAGAAAAGAGCAAAAATTCAAATGCCAATCAATCAAGAAGTGAAGAAGAGATAGAGGAAAGTTCTGATAGTGATCTTGAAGTTGTTGAAGCCTTCCTTGCAAAGAAATATTCAAAAGGTAGAGGAAAGTACAAAGGAAAGATTCTCTAATCTATTTTTCTTGTGAAGAAGTTGGTCGTATTGTTGCTAGGTTCCCAAACAGAGAAAGCAACGATGAAAAGAAAAGTAAAAAATAAAAAGGAAAGAAGGAATTCAAGAGCTACAAGGACCACAAGGACAAAGGCAAGAAATCTTGTTTTATGGCTAAAAATTTTGATAACGATGAAGATGAAATGGTATATATTGTTGTAAAAGATGAATCTGATGATGAAGGAGACAAGATGGCACTTATCTCTCATGTTAGAAAAAATGATACATGGATTATTGATAGTGGTTGCTCACATCATATGACTGGAGAAAAAATAAAGTTTGAACACATGGAATACTATGATGGTGGTATGGTAAGATTTGGAAACAATGAACCCTGTTGTATAAAAGGAAAAGGATGCATCTCTTTGACTAATGAACTTGTATGTGATAATGCTTATTGGGTTGAATGATTAAAGCATAATCTACTTAGTGTGGCATAGTTGAATAACATTAGATTCAAGGTAGAATTTATGAATGGGAAGGCAAAACTACTAGATGGAAAAGGAAATCTGGTTGGATTTGGAAAGAAAACAAAATGTAATCTATTTTATCTTGATCTCAATGAAAGTTCATGTTTTATTGCTCAAGTAGAAGCAAGTTGGTTATGGCACAAAAGACTATCATGTAAACTCTAATAATCTGGTTAAGATAAGAAAACGTAAAAGAGTAAAAGGTATTCCTAGGTTGAAGAAACCTAATATGGGTCTATGTAACAATTGCCAAACTAGTAAGATGGAAAAGAATAGTTTCAAAAGAAAAACTATCATTTTGAAGAAGTATTAAAACTTGTGCATATAGACTTATGTGGACCTATTGGAATAGAGAGTTACAGTGGATAAAAGTGTTTCATTCTCTTTGTTGATTATTACTCTAGAATGATGAATGTAATGTATCTAAAAGAAAAATCAAAAGCTTTTCAAAAATTCAAGTAGTATTTGGAAAGAGTAGAAATTGAAATGTTTGAGATTAGACAAAGGTGGTGAATTCTACATTGAAAAAGGGATTAAAAGACAAGTATCATCTCCTAGTACACCTCAGTAGAATGATATAGCTAAAAGAAGGAATAGATCCATCATGGATTGTGCAAGAAAAATGATGGTAGAAAAGAATGTTGCAATGAAATATTGGAAGGAAGCAATCAACACTGCAGTGCATACCTTGAATAGAGTACAGCTGAAGAAAGATTCAAATCAAACACCTTATGAACTATGTTATGGCTACAAACCTAATGTAAGTTACTTTAAAGTATTTGGTAGCAAGTGTTACATCTTGAAAGAATCTAGAAAAGGAAAATTTGTTGTCAAAGGTGATGAAGGCATATTTCTAGGATACTCTTGTAGAAGTAAAGCATACAAATGTTTTAATTTGTCTACTCATAAAATCATAGAAAGTGCACATGTGAGAATTGATGAGTTTGCAGAAAAGAGTGAAGAAGAAAGCAGAAAAGAGCTTGAGGTTTATAGAATATTTGTTTACTATGAACTTGATACCCTACCAAATCTATCTAAAGGAAAGGAGGCTTCACCTCTTGAGTCCCCAAAATCTCCAACAGCTACCGAGTTGCACACAGTGCAACCTGAGTTACAGTCTGAAGGACCCAAGTCAGAGGCTACCAAGCTAGAGAAAAATGAGTCTGATGAACCTAAGTCATAGACAATGGGACCCAAGCTTGATACTAAAATTCATAATGAAATCGGTAAATCCAAAGAAATTGTGCTAGCAAGATATGTTAGAAGGCATCATGCACTTGATCAAATCGTTGGAGACAAATCAGATGGAACAATAACAAGAAGCAAATTGAAAGGTACATGTTTAGTTGCTAAATTTGAACCTAGAAATGTTTAAAATGCTTTGGATAATGAAGATTGGATTGAAACAATGAATGAAGAAATAGAACAGATAGAGAAGAACAAAACATGGACTCTTTTTTCTAGACCCAAGGAAAAAAATGTAATTGGCACAAAGTGGGTATTCAAAAATAAGTTAAATGAAGATGGAAAGGTATCCAGAAACAAAGCAAGGTTGGTACATAAAGGCTATTTCTCAAGAAGAAGGTATTGATTATGGTGAAACTTTTTCTCTTATTGCAAGATTAGAAAGTGTTAGGACTTTACTAGCTTATGCAGCTTACAGAGCATTTAAAGTCTATCAAATGGATGTAAAATCTACATTCTTGAATGGAATTCTTGATGAGGAAGTCTACATTAAACAACCAGATGGTTTTGTATATCCTAGCAAAAAAGACATGGTCTACAAATTACACAAGGCATTATATGGTCTCAAGTAAGCTCCCAAATCTTGGTATGAAAGACTTCATAACTACTTGATACATGTTGGTTTTCAAAGAACAAATGATAACATTAGTTTGTACATCAAAGAAGGACTAGATAAAAAGATTGTGTTGGAATAAATATTTGTTGATGATACTTTATTTACAAAAAATGATGACTTGTGCAAGGCATTTTCAGAAGAAATGAGTAAAGAATTTGAAATGTCTATGATTGGTGAGATAAAATTCTTTGTTGAATTGTAGATTTAAAAGAAGAAAGATGGTACCTACATTACTCAATCTAAATATATCAAAGAAATTTGGAATGGAAGATTCAAGACCAATTTGAACCCCTATGTCTACTAGACATAATCTTTTCAAGAATGATGATTCCAAAGAAGTAGATCAGACCACATACAGATCAATGATTAGAAAATTGCAGGATGTAGTGCATAAAGGCCTGATATTGCATTAGTAGTCAATGTGGTGGAAAGATTCTTAGCAAATCCCAAAGAAAATCACATGATGGGAATCAAAAGAATCATAAGATATCTAAAAGGCACTAAAGAATATGGTTTATGGTACAAAATAGCAGGCAATTTGGACTTAAAAGTATTTACAAACATTGATTGGGTAGGAAGTATTGATGATAGAAAGAGCACTAGTGGTGGAGCATTCTTTCTTGGTAAAAGACTAGTGTCTTGGACAAGCAAGAAACAAAAGTGTATCTCTTAGTCCGCAGTAGGGGCAAAATATGTGGCAGCAGTAGTCAATTTTTCTAATATTATTTGGTTCAAACAACTATTGACAAGTATGAAGGTAGAGATCAAGGATCTAGTAGACATATACTGTGATAACACTACTGAAATCAATATATCAAAGAATCTAGTGATGCATATCAAAACAAAGCACATTGCTATAAAATATCATTTCTTGAGAGAATTGGTGCAAGATAAAGAAGTCAGATTGGAATATGTAAATACAAAAGAATAAATTGTAGACATATTCACCAAGCCATTACCTAATGATACATTTATGTATCTAAGAGGTAAGCTAGGGGTCATTCCCCTATCTGAAGCTCACTAAATGAATTTTAGTGATGCATCAACCAGAGCAAATTGAAGATCAATCAATTGATGCAAAATTACCAAGGGCATATTGCAAATGAATCTATACTTGAGGTACATTAATATTCATTGATTATTGCCTTTGGAATTAGATGTCAAAGAGGGAGAAATTTACTATCATATTTTATAGAATTTTTTTTTAAAAGAGGGAGAAGTATTTTATCATAGAGAGAATTGTCAAAGAGGGAGAATGAACTTGGCAGAAGTTCTAGCAAACAACAGTTTTCTGATAGAGAGAGAAGTTGAAGGTAGAAAGAGTTCACACTGACAGAGGGAGTTCTTATGGATGAGAATCAAAATGAAACTAAGGATATGTTCCTATTTTATTCTTGTTCCAAAATTTCATTGTGTTATGACATGTTGTGTTGCCATCAATGCCAAACTGGGAGACTATTGGAACAATTGATTAATTTTGTATTATCTTTGATGTTACACAAAATGTCATATCATTACCAATTAGTGCATGTCGAGCTCACTCGGGCATTGAAGACAGCTTTTTGTGGCTACCAACCATTCTTAAATTTTCCTAGTTCAGAAGGCAATATCTACCGAGTTCACTCAGGTGCCAAAGGAAAGTTTGTGGAAGATGAGTGTTAACCGAGCTCACTCAGTTAATGAAGGAAATGTTGGATGGAACTAGTGCAAACCAAGCTCATTCAATTACCAAAGGAACTTTGTGAGTATGCAGTGTTAACTGAGTTCACTTGGCTAACACAAGAAAATCATTTTTGTCTTAGTGTCTACCGAGTACGATTGGCTAATGAAGGACTTTCTTGTTTTGACATACTGAGTTTAATTGATTTATCTATTGGTTCTAGCCAACTAAGAAGATGAATATTATTTATTCTAAGTTGTATTTGAGCCAACTTGACAATATGAAAGATATAAATAAAAGGTCAAGTTGAGGGATAGAAAGTGTGTGTGTGTGAAGTATGTGAATGCATGGAAGATTTTGAAGATCTAATGATGCAAAGAGAAAGAAAATCAGAAGGATAAGAAAAATATCCTTGAGATGTTGAAAAAATATATTCGATCAAAAAGGATCAAATATAAGTCAAAACTGAGATCTATAATCAGCAATTCAATTGCATCCAAATTAGGTCATGTCATTGTTACTCTCTAATCATTGTAGCAGTGATCTAAATCTTTTAATAAAGTTGGCTTAATAGTTATTTGTAAATCCTCTAACAAGGTAGTAGTTCTATTGAATTGTCTAAAGACCTCTAACAAGGCCACTCCTAATAGGTTAACATCTAATAGTGTGTTTTGTAACCTTTAATAGGGCTAACTCCTAGCAGGCCTCACTTCAGAAGAGTGAAAATTAGTAACTAGTTGCAATTGGTTATTTTTCCCAAATTGAGTTTCTACGTTAAATCTTGGTGTCAAATGTGTTCATGTTATTTCTTTTATGTGTTTGCAACTAAGTTAAAGTAATAAGTAATCTTTGATAACATATTAATATTTTCATGTTAAGTGTTTGTCGAGCACTTCTAGTGTTTACCGAGTTATAGCATTTTCAGTGTGTTTGTTGAGCATTAGCAAAATTCAATTTTAGAATATTAGTTTGTATTTACATCCAAGGGATCTGGGATTTATTTTGTAGTAATTGGTTCACCCCTCCCCTCTTAGTTACTCCTCTTATATTTCCAACACACATATCTTATATTAAGTTCGATTACCCATTTATTTAAGTTTGGCTATCACTTGTTAGAGCCTCCCCACGTTACCTTGTCAACCACTTCTGGTTTGAGGTGCATGTGAGAGGTCACTCCACTCCTCTACCTTGCATACCCATTATTGCCCCATGATGAGTGCCATAATAATATATCAATTCCCATCTAAACCACAAAATGAGAATTCACTCAACAAGCCTAAATCAAGGAGTTCATGTCTCACAAGATATCTCCATATGCATGTGCACATTCTTGTGGGTGGACATATCCAAATCCATGTAAAGCCATGATAAAACCAATGCAAGGGTTGGATTCAAGAAATGCAAGCAAAAGAATCAGGTGTAAAAGCTTACTCAATGGGGCATCATGTGGGAGTACAGATTCACCAAAGAATCTAAAATCCACAAAGTAAAAGCATAGGATGAATTACAATATGGAGGACATCCCATTTTAATTATCCAAGCACATGCTACAAAATCCCAACATAAATCTGGGTGGAGTACAAAACAAGGCAAAGATTAAATTCCCAAAAATTTAACATCTCAAATTTTAATGAAAATGAAAACCCTCTTCTAGAATATGGTCAAACTGCCAAAAATTCAATAAAATTATCAATTTGACTTCACATACAAAATCCAATAGTATACTAGGGTAATTTGATATCTAACACACAAAACCCAATCAAATGCTTGTTCACGTCTAATCAAGCCAAATAAATGCATGAAAATATATGGGAAAACTAGTTCTCAACTTCCCAATACATAGAATTCAAAAGTATGCAATAAAACACATCAAATTAAAAGAAATGAGAGAGCCCTACCTCTCACCACAAGCTTGGATACAGGGAATACAAAATAAAAATGGAGAGAGCTTCAAAAGTGCCAAAAAGTATAGAGTAGAAGGAGATCATAGTTATGAATCCAAAGAGTTCACTCTCGTAATGATTTGACAAGCTCAACTTTGGCAACAAACAAATCTCACACATGGCCAAAGAGGATTTTGGATCAAATTCTCCAAATTCATGAAAATTCCAAAGTGAGAAAGTAATAAAACTCAATTTAACCTAATATAAGCCCTTTTTTTAAAGCGACTTATAAATTAGATTGTTAAATCACTTCATAATATATTTGGACGCATTCCCACATTAAATTAAATAATTCCATGTATTTCGAATTCAACTATGACAAACTAATCGCTAGTTAAAATAAATTAAATCAAACAATAAAAATCTCTCAAATTAATTAAATTGGCATTTTAATTAAGAAAAATTGAAACAATGTGGATCCTAAATGCATAGACACACTCACATGCCTAATCATATAATTTGTTATGGATCCAGATTCACCAATTTCCTAAGGGTTAATACTAATGATAATATGGATACTCACCCATATAGTGACAACATTGGCTCAACATGAACAATCAAGGTCACTATCTATTGGTGTCATTATTAGGGATATAGGTACACACTTAGATCTGGAATTAATAGTGAATGTACCTAGTACATGTTCAATAAACAACAAAAATCAAGTATTGATGCTCAATATACAAATAGCCAAAGAACATAAAGACACAATCATATGAAAGACTAGAATGAGACACTGTATAGACCTTGCAAGAGACTACAGCCCTAGTCCCACTTCATACTAGCACCAATAGGAAACAACGCATAGAAATGGTAATGTATAGCATAACAGTGCATAATTATATGATAAAACATTTAAACCAAATAATTTAAGCATTATACTATTGAAGCTAGAAGATGGATATCCATAGCACAAAAGTGCACTAGAAATAGATCCATCAATATCCATTGAATAACATATAAACCATAATATGAGTCCAAATACAAAATAATCTAGGTATTATCATAAAGCATCATGCTACATCCCTAGAATCATCATACGAATATGATTAGACTAAATAACAACATCATCTAACATCTAGTAGCAATGATACTGGTAGTCAAAATAATTTATAGTCATCAAAGCATCTTAATATGCAAAAAAACACGTAGAATCCATCAAAGTTTCTCTCAGATCAAAATAACCATGGAAATGAATGCAAACATGAGAGACGCTACTCATAATCTCTTCTTTATTTTCAATTGGGTATTCATAGCAAACAAATATCTTACCTAGGGGGGGTAAAAGTGTGTCATCCTTCTTTTAAAATTACTCTACCTAATAATGATGAAGCCTCAAATAATTTCCTTCTCATTCTACATCTTTTTTCAAACTTCTTCAAAAATATCCCTTTTACACTTCTTTCATTGTATCTCTATGCATTGATCCCTTTCTTGGCCTCATACAACTTGTGACCTCTTTGGCTTGCATGAAGTGTTGCTTGTGGGACACCTCCTTTGTGTTAAAGGTTTTTAATCTTTGTTTCTCTTTTCTTAATATGTCAAAGTAATCTTATTTTTTCATCTTAAGTGGGGGAATATATGGCCTCCTTATTTAAAATATTTTGTTTCCTCTACGAATTTCAAGTAGAGTACACAAGTATAAAACTATTTTCTAGGGATATATCGCTCTCCTTTACACATGTTTTAGCAGTTTTCTTTGTATGCAATGCTTTCCTTGATTATCCATAAGATTGGTTGAACTAGAAAAAGACAAATTGCTAGCCCATTTGATCTCTCATTTGCATAAATTTTCAGGATTGGCTCACTAGCATAACACAATTTGCTAGACCATTTGACCTATCCTCTACATGGGTTGAATAGCATAACAAGATTTAATAGACCACTAAACCTTGTATTTACATATTTTTTATGATTTGACTAGTCAATTCCATATTTATATTATCTTTTATGGATGGAACTAGATAACATGATTTTATGGACCTTTTTCCCTCTCTTCTCTCTTTTACCTCTCCCATGGATCACCTAGCACAACAAAATGGCTAGCCTTTGTTATCCAATGTTGTCTTATTCTCTCCTCCATGATTTCATGCCATAACGCGCTTTTCTATTTTATTGAATCGTGGAGTCTCATATTATCATTGACATATACTCTTTCTCTTTTTGTGTGATCGCTCACACTTTTGCAATAGCTTTATAAGCATGACACTAGAATTTGAGACATTTCTTTAGTAAGGTATCTTTAATTAGTTGACATGGAATCTTGGTAAGATCTACAATTTTTGTTTTATGTGTCCTTGTATATGGATGTAGAAGTTAATATCTTTAGTTTGGAGACTTGTGTCCTTAAACTGAGAGATCTTTATTTTCGTATACTTTTCCATGATATCTCTCTCTCTCTCTCTCTCTCTCTCTCTCTCTCTCTCTCTCTCTCTCTCTCTCTCTCTCTCTCTCACACACACACACACACACACACACACACACACACACACACACACACACACCATGAGCATTAGTTGGACTGATACTCTTACCAAAATGTGGGGTAAATGTATCATCCTAAAAGGTAAGCACTATTAATCAGGTGTTTATTTAAGCCCCATTATAGTATGTATAGTTACCACGTTGATTTCATGCTCTCCTAACACTTATTAGACCCTCAAATTACTATTGTAAGTAGTATATATATTCAGTCTCTTCAAAATTTGGGGTTAGCTCTTATTTACAAGTGTGCTTCTCTATTTTTCCTTCCATCAAATAACTCATATAAGCACCTAGGATCTATATTACTATTTTTTTCCTTTGTGACCTAATTCAACCTAAGATTTAATTATACCTAGAATTCAACTCAACCTTCTAGACACAATATTCCATCAATATTTTGTCCCTTAGAATTAGGACCCAAATTATGTGTAGGGCCCTATTCTAGGGTATTAGTGGGAGATTTGGTCCTTTGGTCAGTCTTCGTGAGATTTAACCCTTGAAATAATGGATTGAGTATATAAAAACTCTCTCTGTCCTCATTTTGGTATCCATTATCAAGTGTAAACTTTCACTATCAATTTTTCAATCATTCATATTCAATTAAACAATCAAATTCAAGATATCTTCTACAATTGAGAATCCAAGTCTAATCCTTCAAAGCATTCTTGCTTCTTCATCACACATTGTTGTAAAACTAACTTATCCATTATTCAAGGCATTTATTTTATCAACATATTGCATCAAAATTAGCATGGTGTTATCAAGGGATAAGGTCATTTACAATTCAAATATGATTTCTATTTCATCTTCTCTTATGCATTTTCCTTTCATTTTCAAGGTTGATTCCTAAACTAGGGTTGGACTTAAACAAACCCCTTTAGCCAACCTTCCCTATTTGTATATGCATAGAAATAGGTTATAGAGTTGTTGATGAAGATCTGAGAAGATCGAGACTATATGGAGCATCCCTATAAATTTTGGATGAAAATAGAAAGTATAGGACAATATTAGATATTTATCCATGGGTAAATAATGGCAATAGAATTTGTATCCTCCAAATACAACTCAAATTTGGCAGGAAGTTAGGTTATAGTCTTTAGGCTCCAAATCTACAGTTACAGGTCTAGCTAAATCTCCAACAAATAAGAATTCAAATTTTAAAACTCGCATCTTTTCATTTTTAAGTGTATTCAAATTCTTCTTCATTCCCTTTTACTTCATTTTTCTCAATAAGATTGGATCATTTTTGTTCTTATTTGGCATTTTGTATATCATTGTCATTCCTCTTCTTCTCAATCCTAAGAAACAAAGATATAAAAGCTCTATAGGCATTTATATTGCATTCAAATATTTCTTACCAAGTGGTAGCAATCATATTGGTCTTGAGGTGGTTTTGTATTCTAGTGTGCCTTATGATTAAGGAGACCAGCCCTTCTATGTGATTCATTTTCATATTTTATAGTTGAAAAGGAATTGGACGATTTTTTATGATATTATAATGCTTGTTCAACACTTCTGGTAGAAAATTATCCATTTTCTTCATGATATTGTCTTGCCAAAGTGTGACTTGAGTGGAGCTGTGGATCTTGGGGATGTTATTTGTGGCAATCTCAATTATCTTCTTCAAGGGCATGTTATGATGCATGTTGGCTAGGTCATGAAAAGTAGATGCAAACATCCTTTACAAAGTATTAGTCGAGAGGATTGTTGGAGTCCTCCTCCAAGTAAAAATTAATACTAAAGGTTTATTGTAGGGGAATCGTGCGCATGCAAGCATTGGTTGAGTATATCATGATAGTTGTGGTGATATTCAATTTATATTTTCTATTTATAAGGACTTTTATACAAATCACTTAATGGAGGCTTTTGTTGTTTTGTATGTTGTTGAACACAATTGTGTTTTTGGTTGGAGAAGGCTTATTTGTGAGTCTAACTCTTAGATGGTGGTGACATTTTTACTATGCAATAGCTAGTTGATGTTACTTAATGAATAGCTTTGGTTATTAGACATATTATTCAGTTATGTAGCTCCTTGGGATCAATTACTTTTGGACATAATAGTGTAGAAATGGTTTGTCTAAATGGGCTTTTGATCAAATGCATGGAAAGAATATAGTGAATAGGGAGCAATTACCTTTGGATATGTCACATATGTTGGATTAGTTGATGGACGTGATAGGGTTTTGTAATTCTCTCTTGCATTTAATTAAATTTTTACCCTTCTTATAGTTGTACTATTGACCTAATTTACCAAGTAAATTGCTTTAATATTCTCGATCATTAACTACTTTTACTTTAATATTTTTCTTTAAAAAAATAAATTGATACTAACATATAACTATAAAGAAATCAAAGAAAATTTTATCATTTTGGCAATATTCTCTAAGCCAAGAACGAAATTTGGATGAAAACTATCTTGAACAAGCATGGTTCTTTATCAAATTCATGTTGATAATCATCTAGGTAAGACTTCAAAGATAAACGATTTATTCAAATGTGTTCAAGGTTGATTGGAAAATATAAAGGAGATATGGAAATAGAATAAACTTAAGTTAATAAGAAATTTTATAGTATAATGATTGTGCTTCACTAGTTTTTCAACCATAAATTATTGTCAAAGAAAAGTTTCCTAAGACAAATGAAACAAAACTTTTGAAGAGAATTAAAAAGTATTTGTTATTTGGCACTAAACTTACTTCACAAAAAGTACACAACTACCAACTAGTAGCTAGTGTACTATCCATATTTGATCATTGACAAACTCAACAAAGTAGCTAGTGTGCTTTGTGTTATTTATGGTCAAAATATATTAGTAGTTAGAGTAATACCCATATTTTACGATGAACAAAATCATTTGGTACTGGAATTTCCATCATCAAGAATTCAATTGGAACTAACAACTAGTTGCATTGTCATATTTTACCATGGAGAAACTGAAAAACAACAAAAATCCACAAATTGTATGTTTAAACCAAAAGCATCGCATGACGACAGTGCAACATGCATGCGATAGATACTCTCAGAATGTGCAACTCCACTTAGTACTACCTTTGTGTACAAGAAATATTTGAGAAGTGCTCAAGAAGGGAAGTAGATACAACAAAGAAGTATGTGTAACACACATTTCCATGTGATATTTAATTATATGGAAAGAAGAAATGTAAGTGAGGAGACGTCACCAACATACACGGTGCCAAAAGTAGTGTTATCTTCTGCATTGTCTCACTTTCTAAGGATTTGGATGGAAAGAGGATATTTCCCACAAACAGCAAGTAAAGGACAACTAATTTAATTATGAAAGATGAACCATTCATGAATTTGTGTTGCCCAACCCAAATATGAAGAGAAGTTTGTACGGAAAAATTGATAACAAAAATAATTAGTCTCATTTCCTAACTATAACATTAATTTCCTTATCATTTCAACGTCAAATTTAATAAGAACAATTATTATTTTTTCCAACATATTTATGTTTTATTCTAATCAAGTGACTGACTTAAGATTATTAATTACTTTTAACCTTGCAACGAAAGTATTAGATAAACATATATGGATTAAGTACAAATAATTTAACTAAATTAAAACCATCCATAGCATCATAGCATTATCTTTATTAACTATTTCAAATGCAAGCATTGACCAAGAAAGGACAATCAAGCCACACTAATAATTATTTTTCTCCAAACATTACTTATTCCTTTCATTTACTAGAAGATTTGATAAGAAGAAAACATTGGTAGAACACATTCATGACAACTTTACAATG
Source organism: Cupressus sempervirens (assembly GCA_028749045.1). Classification (NCBI taxonomy): domain Eukaryota; kingdom Viridiplantae; phylum Streptophyta; class Pinopsida; order Cupressales; family Cupressaceae; genus Cupressus; species Cupressus sempervirens. The sequence continues at coordinate 460,723,041 of CM053784.1, forward strand.
ACAATTTTAGATAGAGATGGGATGAGAGAGGGGATATATAAAACTAACATATTATGTCTTTCAAATGTGCATTATTAACTCTATAAGCCATGTATAATTTCAAGTTAATAAGGTAGTAAAGAAAGATATAGACAATAAGAATACATTTGTGTAACATATTAAATAATGAATATTTTTGGCGACCTTAGGTATAATCCACTTTATTTCTATAAAATCATACATACTTATAAGGAGGGAGGAAGGGAAGGAGGGATGGAGAGCAATGGACAGAGGGAGAAAGGAGAGCCTAAGAGAGAGCCTTCCCTTCATTCTCTACTCTACACACTATTCAAATCATGTCCTCTTATAATTGAACAATGTCTAGAGAAATGATCAATCCCAAGAAGAGATTAATTTAGATGATGGGTCTCGAGGAGAGATTAATAGGTTGTTCATGACATTATAAATAGGCAAAAGAAAAATTTATCAAATATATAAGCAACAATTTCATGGACGCAATGTTGATTGTAGTTTTATCTTTCTTAATGATCTACATCACACAAAATCAAAGTTCTCAAGCGATGGACTCGACAAGGCCAACTCAACTTGTGACTCGGCTACAACTCGACAACTTGGCAGAGAGAGAGAGAGAGAGAGAGAGAGAGAGAGAGAGAGAGTACGTATACACACACATGAAATTATATATCATATTCCATGGCCCAAGTCGATTCATAAAAACTCAACAAGATTGGCTTGGCTTGACAGCTCTAACTACTGACACACACAGAGTCGTGAGACTCTGCACAAAACACACAAAGAGATAAAGGCATGGTATGAACATCCCTTAGCTATTTTGTAACCTAAACCAATTAGTACAATTTTTTAAACATAATTTTTTTTTTTTACTTTTTAGATATTAACAAATTATTTGTAAACTTATTCATAACTTGATGTGAAGACTAAAACAACAATATGACTTTTTCATTTTTAAATAAATATAAGTTTTGAAAATGTTCTAAAAAGCTAATACAAAGAAAAAAAAACTTCTAAATATATTTAAAATAGTTCATAAAAATGATTGGACAATTTATGTAAAAATTAAGACATTTCCAAAATACATTCTAATATTTATTTCTAAATTTTAAAAAGAATTTTTCTTATACTCCTCTAACAATTATTCAAAGTTTCTATTTGTGAAACTAATCAACATTGAAACTTCTCTTTGCATTATAACTCACTCATTCCCATATAAGATTTCCTTCTTTTGACTCCTGTATTTTTATCCCTCAGCATTACTTGATGTGTTTCTTTTAGCACACATTCTAATTACAACTTGTGCATTCACATTCTAATTACGACTTGTACATTTACTATGACTGAATCAAATAATTAGCTTTAAAATATATTACTTTTATAATTAACTTTCAAATATATTACTTTTATCTTTCTTATATTGATATGTATTGTTTATTTTTCATCTTTCTTATATTGATATGCATTGTTTTCCTAATAGTGAACTCCAGACTCCATGTTAACTTACAAGGCTGGTGGAGGCAACTATGCACCATCATGGCATGGATAAAACCCAATTATTGTTATCTCATTACAAGGCCAATAAAAGATCATAAACAACACCACAAACAAACAGAGTTTACATTAATTACCACTAATTTCATTATTCATGTTTCTCATATAAATTAACAGAAAAACAAGAATGCTATTGGTTACAAAATTGCAATTGAAGAGGTAAAATCTACAGACCGAAAGAGGTCAATTACAATAAGATCAAAACAGATTATTACCAGCCTGCTACTAATCTACATTTGCTATTGGTTACAAAATTGCAATTGAAGAGGTAAATTCTAATACCAAAAGAGGTTATTTACAATAAGATCAAAACATATTATTACCAACCCACTATGAATCTACATTTACAATAGGTAAATAACTCACCCAGCCCGCTACTAATCTACATTTGCTATTGTGTTGCCATGGTTCTTGTACCCGCTAAAATGCAAGAATTCCATCTATGTTTTGGGTCAAAACAAATACGAATGTATAAAAATTCAAGCTTTCAAAGGACCAATTATCCATTGCATTTTTAGTTGTTTTCTGACCTTGATGCATCCATGTTGTCTCCAGCTCCGTCCAGCACTTCGAATTTTTGAAATCCGGTTCCTGAGTCTCAAGTTATCAAAGGTTAATGAAGCATCCCAAAACACATGTTTCATCTTAAAATCTTAACTTCTCCATCAAAAAAAAGATTAAGATATGTTTCCAAAATACGTGTTTCGAAATAAATCATTAACCATTAATCTTATCTAAAAAGGTTGAGTTTCGAGGTCCAAAATACGTGTTTCAATTAGAAATCTTAACATTTCCATCTAAAAGTGGGGTTAAGATAAACTTCTAGAACACGTATTTTTGAGACCGTTAATAACGTTTCAGTTGATAAAAGTCGAAGATTGAAAAATGGAGACAATGGATTAAATACAGAGCCAAAGAGAAGGCATCCAATTTTGACAAGCTAGCATCACTATTTGTATATGATGAAGAGCTCCAAATGATTCAAAGAAAGTGAAGAGTATCTTATACGCAGCACAATTATAATGTTGTAGGAGATTATTAAAACATTTTGGCAATGAATTAATTCAGTGGTCCATGTGAGTTTGAAGGTAACGAATCAGTTAAATAATGATTTGTAAATTCTCAAGTTCACTCCCAATGCCAGTTTGCAGATGCAAGTTTCAAAGAAATTAGTGCATGGGTTTGAAGTTTTAAAGTGTGTACTTGATGATCTGTCTCACCTCCAGCCCGGGCGTAGAAAGATTGGTCAGTGAATGATGAATCACGTGGACAGCGACATTTTGAATGCCAATTAGTTATTTTATCTTGTTCACGAGCTCCCAGTTCCTTCTCACGATTGGTGTTGAATGAGCCGAAGGCCATACACGTGATTTATGGAACATCATGTTTGAGGAAACATGGAGAGCGTAGCCCAAGTATTCGACACAATGCTCAACCCAGCTTTAGATATCAATCAGATCATGAAATAAGGTTCAAGCAATATAAGGTAACACACATTAAGAATGTGGCAATCAATCTGGAAGAGAGACCAATGACCCAAATCTGCAGTGACATCTATATAAGTTGGCATGATAAAAGTAGCAATTCCTTTAAAGGCTCGCACCCGGTGGAGGAACTCCCAACACACTTGCTCATCGCACTTCAGTCCGAGCATAGCCAAACCAAACAACCCATTCAAAAGCATAGACAAGGTGTGTGACCCGTTTGGCAAAACTCTCCCTCATTTCTCGAACCCGCAGCCTTGATGGTAGTATAGAACTAGTAGTGGTTGTTTGACACAATGCGTTGAGAGGAGTGGACTGGAGGGAGTGTACAAATTGTCTGAAAGAATGATCCAGCCTTCAGCCCGCGAATTTGGTCATGAACGCTCATCAAACAAGCACAAACAAGACACGTGAACTGAACAAGCATGGACAAAACACCAATTGTTTGACCAAATGCTTGACCCCCTCAATTAGCGGCATTCGCTTGGCAGGGCTAATCAAGCATGATTTTAATAGAACACTTGGGTTCCCAACCGGCAACATGTTTAACCTGCAACAACATATAACCCACTCATGCATGATTCCCAATTCGCAGTGATGAGAAGAAGTTGGTGATCTGTTTTTCAAATGATTTTCATCAAGGGTGACACCGCATGCGAATTTTTTGACACAATGTGTTAAGCTTCAGTTTGTAATATGGAGGAGATACCATATATTGGCGGTGATTGAACACTCCAAACCAGTCCGCCGCCACATATCATGTTAGGACGTTGGAAATCGCACCTGTTTGACAAAACGTGCCACTTAAATGCCATGAAAATGAATGAAAGTATTGTGATTGAGCGTGGTCATGAATCAATTCATGATAGCACAAAGATTTTCATCAAACTCCCTAAGGTGAGAATGGTCTCCTATGCACAACGCTACTTGCATGTACCCGACAAGGGAAAAGTATTGAATCAAATGCATTGCAGAGAGGTCACCTCATTGAACCCAGTGATTCATTGAAAAGCTTCTAGAAACTTTCATTTGCAAACTTTTTGAATGAACAAACAAGACCACATCATTTTTGTTATAATTCTTCTATAGAGAAATTATCTACAATGAGGAGAATGTCCACAACAATGTCTTTTATGAAGTTGAGTTGCTCAAATGGGAAAATTTGGATTGGAGCGCTTCAAAAACATTCTATAACAAAATACATTAAACAAATAGTGGGATGCAATGAAGTGAGTCCATCATTCAATTAAATGCATATAAGAGAAGAGATTCCTAGCGAATGACTATTTCTACATGTCAATATTCAAGAGGTTTAACTCTGGTGAAGATCACAAGGAGACTCGGGTTCAATTGGTACACTAAAATCAATGATTCAACCTTCTGAAAACAACTTCCAAGTCATCCATTGTAAATCATGCCCTTTGTTATTTTTGATTAATTTTTGTAAGGTTAATTAACCTCTTCAAAATCACATAATTGGAAGGTAATTATTAACCAAGGAAGAGTAGTTCTTAACCTCGATGTCTATATAAGGAACCATTTTAGCTTTGCAAAGGGACTTTTTGGACTTTTGAATAGGAGAAGACTTCGTTTAGAATTTTGGTGATAAGATAATATTTGGAAAGTGTGTACAAATTTTATCTTTGTAATCAAAAATTCTCAATTATGTTCTTGGTGCAAGAAAATAAAAGAAAACGCTATTCGAGTTCTCTTCTTTCAAAATCTAAATTGTTAAAAATGTTGATTCTCTTTGCAGTGAGCATTTTCATGGCATTGTGCAGTTGTTTATGAATCTTTGGATCAACATTGTGCTAGTTGTAATTCTCAAGCATAGATCTTGATTGTTGTTATTAGCGGTTTAAGTTAGTCCAAGAAAGCTTTGAAGTCGTGTGGTGCATTCGCCATCAATGGTTTTCTATTGATCTTTAAAAGTTTGATATCATCTTTATTTGAAAATTTTTAAAATTATATCATAGGAGGGAACTGCCCCTCTAAACGCAGAGGAAGGCTGCATATCAAAGACCTATCCAACTGTTATGAACAATTTGCCACAGAAACTCCATTGGACTTTTTTTCAAGTGACAAATCTGTTTACTAACATATTGGTTACAAAATTGCAATTGAAGAGGTAAAACCTAAGACCAAAAAAGGTCATTTACAATAAGATCAAAACAGATTATTACCAGCCCACTAGTAATCTACATTTACAATAGGTAAATAACTCACCCACAACATATGGAGGAAGGAAAAGGAAAGGTTGAAGATTGATTTTTTCTTCGGCATCGGTAAACTGTCCAAAGTTCCAAATAATACTAGTAACGCGGCGGGCAAATTTAGATGTCAAAATCACCTTATCTGAAATAATTGTTAAATGGCAAGAAGCACCCAAACTAGAAAAAGGTGACGAGCACCAGCGCAATAAGAGGACACATAATAACAACCACCAATGTTTACTCCAACAAACAAATCGCCTGATGCAGAAACCAAGCCACTATAGAACACGCTCTATTTTCCACATGAATGCTAGCATACATCCACATTACAAAGTTATATAAATTCATAACCATTACAGATAAATAGTCACCAGCACAGCCAAAAATAGGATCAGCATCATGCCAATCACTCAACTCGGTTGACTCACTTTAATACTGATTAAACAAATATCAATACAGTGATCACGAGGGTTATTAACCAAAAGGAATATGTAAGTAAATAAAATTCTGATCAATAATAACAGTAAAATACATCAAAATGCATGCGAAGTACTAATAACAGAATAAGTCCCTAAGCCAAGAAGTGCAACTAAGGCGACAACACGGTTGGGCCTTACAGTTGGGTCTAGAACGACTTTCCCACCTTCCAAATCACTGCATTAAATTCAAAAAAACATGCCCGTCCACTCACTCTGAAGGTTACAAACTTCCAGAACATGCGTTTGGTCCTCAAGGTCATGTTTTTATGGAACAATAGTTCAAACACGCAAGGATTTGTAGATCTAAACCACCATGAAGATCAGTAGGGCCTTCAGCAACCTAATAAGTGGAAACAATCAAAGTCTGGCCTGTGTTACCTGCAGCCATTTATGGATATTTTGGATCAAAAGTTTTTTGATTTTCCCATCGTGTCTGTAAAGTCATAGGATTTCTGCAACAAAGTCCTGGTGAATGTCCAGAGAGAACTGCTAAATGCTGAAGATGATAGGAGATTGCAATTGTTAACAAAGTACTTTAAAAGGAGCAGCAGTCCAACCTTCGTCCCACAGCCCAAGGGTCTGATATAGTAACAAAGAGCAGAGAAGGTGCAAGGAAATTTAGGAAACCTCGTTTGCCTGCACCATAAATGACTCAAGCCTAGTAGAGTTTCACTGCAGTTGTTCAATTAATATCAGAATCCGATTTCCAAAACTGAGATTTGCCTTTGATGTTTTATATTGAATTGTACTTCATTATTTGTTTTAGTTTTCATTTGCAGGTTTATATTTAGATGTGACTTTTCTTACTCGGCATTTCTAAATCAGATGATTATCCTCATCTTTCAGATTTGTTTATCTTCTGCTTCATCTTTTAATGTATTAGTTGCTTCAGGGTTTTAATTCAGAATTTATTAAAATTTGGTCAATAATGCTTACTTTTCCAAACATCAGGACAATTATTTATCTCAGTCTCAGACAGCTTCCAAGATTATTTTATATAACAGGGTCTTGGCTTCTGAATCAATTACGCAGACATAAGTTTAATCAGTGATAGTCTTGTTGTAGTCTTTAATTTCGAATTTGTTTTTTGTTACCTTACATATTGACCTTAGATTACAACTCCATTAATAAAACACTTGCTTTTATATCATTAAGACTGTAAGCAGATAAAGACTTGAACCGATGAAGTGGCAGCATATAAGTAACAGAAACAAAGGAAAGAATTGAAAAACTCTTAAGAAATAATATGGCAAACCTTACCATGAACAACTTGAATGAACAAAAAGTTTCTCGAATGTTTTTCACAACCTCAATGTTCAAAACATATAATACATTTGTCTTGGACGAAGTTTTACATGACCTTGTCCTTTATTTCTAGTTGCTCTAAAATGAAAGACAAAATCTATACATCAATTTCCTTAAAAATTCTTGGTTAGAGGCATGCTTAAGCACTGTGCTGAGGCTATTATAGAATCCTGATTTGAGATGAGACTCCCTACTACCAAATTTAATAAAATTGCTCCTCTCATGTACATGAAGAATGATTTCCAAGTGACATGAACAAATCAGCAAAAATATCCTTACTATCTGTATCCATGACATTGAACGTCAACTCATTTATCTTACAAGCTTCTGGGAAAAATTTATGATTCTGATATTAGACCCAAGCACTTTGGGTTCAAGCTTTCTCAGAAGAATTTGTGGCTATCCTCCACAACAGAATGCTATGCACCAAATTTCACAATCGTAAATATGAGCATAAAACTTAATTCTGGGTAACATTTCAACAAACTGTACTTGAATGCAAAATGGAGGATTTTACTGGAAATGATACCACAGAAGGGATCTCTCCAGACAAGCCATTGCCAGCACATACCTCTTTTCTACGACGGCTGTAACAATACTTGAAAGACTTTAGACAATTTGCATACCCATTTGTATTTTCTCTGTGGTGTTTACTACTAATAGTATAAAAACTGCTACATTCAATTTCTCTGTCTTCAGCTACATGATTTGATCTATCCTCGAGGGATGTATTTTCATCACATGCAGGTGCACTTTCTTTTAAGCTTGAAAAACAGTGGCCTTCAGATCCTATTGCTATTTTCCTGCTCCACAATATTGATAGATCTTCATCAGGTTCCCTTATTTCACATGCACCAAACTGGATATTCTGAGGCTCTGCAGATTCTCCTGGGTAAGTAAGACAAATAGGGAGACACTTGTCACCAGTAAAAGTTTCCTCCGTCCTTCGTCCTCTTCTTCCTCTACTTAATTCGTGATTGTTCAATTGTGCTTTCCATTTCAGTTTTCTAACCTACACAGAAACTTTCCATATAAGAATATCCTCAGAACTTTAGGAAACAGAATATCATATTCTCTAGAACCAACATATCATCAAAAAGAATTTTTTTCTTCAGTAAAATATGCAAAAGAAATAATCACTTACCAGAGGATAGGTACTTCTAGCTCCCCCTATTATTTCATCCTCCACAGTACTTCTAGGTCATTGAAAAGTGTGATTAATCAGACTGAAGTCCAAACAAGTATTCCAAAAACACAGCTGCTATCAGTTGATACAAAAAACTAGTAATATCTGATAACATCATTAAAATTTGTGTCTAGAACAGAATTTTGCCTTTGCAGTTGCATGAATATATGAAAGGATGCCATTATACACTAATAAAATAAGTACATTTGAGAGGTCCATATAATAAACAAGCTGTTATAAAAAGAAGAGCATTAGATAACTGGCAAAACTGTCCCTACTGTGGAGCACGAATAACGAGTCCAGATTCCATGGCTCCCGAATGACCACTGTTATTTTAAACTTGTTTAAAAATATACTTTACTATTAGTTATGTACAACAATTAATAAAGGTTCCTAGAGCATTACATCCCATATAACAATTATGAGTTAAAACGTCACTAAAGTATTGTCTGAATGCAATCATCTCTAAAGAACCAACTGCAGGGGCACCATGTCCGCAACTAAAGGCCAACAATAAAAACAACTAGAAGTAGTCTAGGGCAAATGACAGCAGCAGAAGGGCCTCAAATACTATGCTTTTGAATTTCACTATACAACTTGCCCACTGGCATGCAGTTTGGACCTGGACAAACAAGAATAAATGTTGTATGAAATTGAAAATCCTTCCAAAGAGAACGAGAGCAATTGTTATGAACCAAATCCAAAAGCTGCTGATATTCTGGAACAACTGTCACAATCTAAAAAAACCCTATATTCAGTATGCATATCTGAAATCTAGACTGGAAAGAAGATATATTTTGAAAATTCTAAACAAGAATCTAAAGCATTTGAACAACAAAGGAAAGAAACTCCAAATTACAGAAGGAAACCAAAACAAACATTATTTCAACCCAAACACAAATCTAGATGGTACATTACTTGTTAAAATAAAACCGTGAAAAGGTATGGGAGTTGAGTTACCACAGTTTACCATCCATCTGGCAAAATAGGCAACAGACTTTGCTAGTCTTCCACCAACCTTCCACATACAACTGTTCCAAGGCACTATCTATTGTAAGCCCAAATTTTCTTCCTAATCAGTTCAATTTTATTGCCCTCATTTTCAAATGGGAAACAGATTGAAGTTACTTTTACAGTAAATTAAAGAGTTGTCACTTCTTTTATCACTAAATAATATAAATTATATAATTAAAAGATCTCGTATTGATTTTTTTTAATACAGCGTAATAGTGAACTCACTAGAAATACTGCACTATAAAAAGAACTAAAAAATCTAGCAAAGTTTTCATACTTGCCACTTACTCGGACTTGGTGAATACTCATGGGAGTTTGGTAAAATACATAATTTTTGCCCACTGTAATGAGCCCTTTTTATAATAGGATTTAATACTAAACAATAATAATAAAATTTAAATACGAAAGAATAAAAAATAAATTAAAATATGAAATAATAAAATAATAAAATTAAAATATAACATAATTAAAAGTTAGTTTACTTTTTAATCAATGGTCAAAAGGCGTGAAATGGAAAGTTGCGACTCCTCCAAACATGAGATACAAATGGGAGAAGAAAACTTCATCTGAAAGAGGATATGAAGAAAGAAAAAATGGAGCATGTGAATCAATGAAGGACTAATGAAAGAAGAAAGGTATGAGAAGTAGATAAGGAAGTGACTCTTTCAAAGGGTAGAAATTATGAAGGGTTATACTCATTTAAAGGAGACAATTTGTCACTGGAACTATTGGACTCTTCATGGTCAAGTTCTACCAAACTAACACCAACCAGCCCTGCATCTGAAACCATAGCATCCTTGTTAATCTGTGTTGGCTCCTCTCACTTTACATCCGATCATGCTATTAACTCTCTTAGTAAACAAGTGTCTTACCGTGAATGAAACACACAGCACTACACACAACCACAAGCTTCTCTGCTCTCATTAAGGCAAGTTTGTTCCTCTTATGAAAGTGGATGAATCCATAGGTAGACCAGAGGTAGAACAGTTCCTCTCAGTAACTTAAGAACTAAAATCTTAAAATAGCACGAATGGCTAGGATGGTAGTCTTGGATTCCAGTCCATGGCTGTTCCACCACAAAATTGGGTCCTCAAGTGCCATAGTTGACATATCCATTTTGGCCATCTCAGAATAACCCCTAAGAGTGGCAATTTCAATCCACTCAGCGTGAATCATGTTGACATCTAGAGGATCATACATCTTCTCAATGACCTAAAGAGCCCTACGTTCTCACCACAGCATCCTATATAAATGTAGCTCTACTAGGCTAGTATTATACCACTAAAGGTTCAATGCATAGGCAGCCATATGCAAGGGAGTGTTGAGCTTATACCATCCATGTCGAATGATTTGTTGAATGAGCTCACCATAGAAAGCTAATGTGGGGTCCTCTCAACACAGCAGTCATAATCTGGTCAACCATAGAATCAATGCACTCAAAGTTAAGTGCACTCCCATCCCCATATCCGATGACCAAGAAAATTGAAGCAATATTGAAAACTATATAGTTGGCATCACTACGAAACACATCATTATTCATCATATCCTTCGCCCTCCTCCCTTGCATTGTCCGGGACTAGGTCCAACAATCCCAATCTACCATCATAACCCAGAGTTGCAGTGACTTGCAACTCAAGCATTCTTTGCAAAAGAATGACAAAGGATGCAAATCTAGTTTCTATAGTTTCAAGAACTCCTCAAATAAGCTCCTAAGAGTGTGTGTGAAATGCAGTGTTTGCAATCAAACATTTACGCATCTCTAGCATCACTAACCACTACTCTAATCCAATCAAAATTCCAATCTACCATCATAACCTTGAGTTGCAGTGAACCTTGCAACTCAAGCATTCTCTCCTAGAGAATGACATTAGATGCAATCTGGTTTCAATAGGTTTCAAGAACAAAAAGAATCTTTTGAAGAGCACATGTCAAGTTTGGTGGTTGCAAACAAACATTTACGTGTCTCTAGCATAACTAGTTACTACTCTAATATACTCAAACTTCTCCATGCACTTGTGTGCGTTGTTTCTTGCATGCACACAACATGGAGTCCACCAAATATGTCTGTAAGTTGCCTCAATAAGTTCCCTTGCAGCTTTGCACACGTGTTGCAGATATCACTACTTGGACCACATTTTGTGGCCCAACCTCCTAAATAGCCTCTTTGAGGACATGGAATTGAAAATCAGCATACATTCAATCATATGTACACTTGCTGAAGGTTTTGCAAATAGGGTTGCAAGCTAAGTGGGTTTAACCTTGGAGGAAAATTCATTATTAAGCAAGCTTGAGCTCGAATAGTATTGGGATAGGTGACCTCTTGAGAAGTCCTAGTGCTTCACCTAGATGCAACGAGTGTTCAAGTGTTCCATTCTTTGTCATGAGTGATGTGTTCTTGTGAACCACTCGTAAAACATGGGTCAATTAGTTTGACTCAAAAACTACACAATTGAATCTTGATATCAATACCACAATTTGACTTCTTGTTGAAAATATCTCCTACTTATCATTCAATCATCGCTCACCAAATATATGAAACCAACATTCATTACACCATCCTCATCAATCATTGAATCAGCAATTCCCTAATCATCACTCGCCCATACCTCAAACCATACAATCAAAGGAAATCATTCAATCGATCAATCATCCATACAAGTATCAATCACTCAACAAAAATTGAATGATCAAGTCTGATTTGAATAGAATTCAGAACAAGTACAACAATCTAAAATACTAAATAAAGTTATCGGTATGCAATATAATTGTATTTACTATTTATTTATTTATAAATGTTACGGTTCTTATGGAATCAAAGGAATGAAGAAGTTTTCAAGCTAAGATGAGGGAACATCTTGGTCTAGCAATAAACTCGCCCACCACTTTATTATGAAACAGGTTTCTGCTATCCTTGTCATCCCAAAAAGAAGGTTTATTATCCTCATCAAGAAGCTATTATTATCTACAAGTCTGACATCTGAGCCACTACTCATAAACATGGGTTAATCAGTTTGAGTCAAAAAAATACATAGTTGAATTCTGATAGTAATATCACAATGGAACAAGGTGTCCGAAAAAGTAAATAAGACGTGTTAATTTCCTGATTAGTTGGCAGACTCAATGAATTCCTCTACACAAACAGATTTATTATGTCATCACCTTGGAATCATAATAACTATTCTTGCATCAAATTGAATCCCTATATATAACCATAAGTAACTGAAATCTGATGTGCAGATTAATACAGATCAAGGAATGGTCTGATATAGAACAGATCTAGTTATGATCGAGCATAACCTGAACATAACTGAACCTGATTCAGATCGAACAGATGATCTATAGCATTAAATGCAGATCGGCGAGTTAAATTAAGAAATTATTGGCCAATTCCTAACCACCCGATTAGGATAAATAGTTAGTATTTGCTTGTTTAAGAAAGTCATGTCATGAGTGGACATGAGTCATGTCCACTCATGACATGTCTTTTGACTTCAAGTTTATTTGAAATGATACTAATACCCATAAAAACGAGAATCGCAGTGAAATAGCCTAAATCGCCAGTTTGGTGATTCGATTCAAAATTGGGAACCGGTGAATCAGTTCAATGATTTCATGCCATGAATCGCCAATTCATGCAATTCATGCAAAAAATTGCATGAATCACCTTTATGAATCGCAAAAAATCGGCCACACAGCTAGGGAAAAAGTCCAATCAAATTTTAATTAAAACATTTTTTTTTTTAATGTTTTTTTTGTCTTTCCTCTTTGTTTTAACCCTAAAGGGCCTTTAATTGTTTAGCATGAGTAGAAGAGAGGAATGAGAGAGAAGAAGAGAAGAGAAAAACCATAGGTTTGCAACTAACAAGAAGGAAGAGCACCAAAAAAGGATACGTTTACAAATACTAATAGACATACATTTACAGATATTGATAAACATACATTTCATGGATCTTGATTCTTCATCTTACATACATTTATGGTTTAACGTCTTATGGATATTCATCTTACATACATTCTATGATTTGACTCACTATGATCCTATGATTTCTATTTACTTTAGTTACAATTTATATTTTATGTGTAACATAGTTACGTATGTGATGGATTTATCATTTATGTTCCATGTTTATGTATGTTAGCTTTTATTTGATGATGTTATAGTGTATTTAAGTTATATTCAATAAAGGGTGCACGAAATAAGTTTTAAATTGTTAAAATCTCTAAATTTCAAGGGTTTTTAAAATTTGCTGATTCGTGGCCGATTCAATTCTAATTCATGGCCAATCCGTGATTTGATTCGGCCTTGCCGATTCCAATCCAATTCTGATTCTCGTTACTTTGCTAATACATAGTTGTCTAGACAAAGAGGGATATAGAAGTCAATTAATATTCTCTACTTGAAGGTTCGGCATCTACATACCTGCAGATAAAATTGCATTCTCATTTGCATTAAAATTTCATATAATATACCAAATTGATTCCTTCAAGAGTATAAAGTCTGATCATAATCTGCAACAAAGAAAAATCAGTGCATTCGAATTTGCAAATTACTAAAACTATGCCAGTTTGATTAGAAGTTTAATTTACATTCACAGGATACATTGTCATGAATTTGGCAAAAAAAAAAGTGTATTTAGAGAAATTTAAGCAATTTTTTAAGTAGTTTGTGTTTCCCTGAGATTTTGCCAAGTTGCATATTTTGTGTCTATCGAGTTTTTGTCAAGTCTAAGATTGCCAATTTTTAGTACAGTGTTCCTTTCAACATGGTGACCAACCCATACTTGGAAACCTTGGCCACACTATTGATGAGTTGTGTAGCAAAGGTACAAGCACCCTCCCCACATGGGCAAGTGCTACAAAATGCTCTTATGACTACAAAATTATTTTTGGAAGAGCAAAGGAAGTTGTGGCATAGGTTTGGATGTGCATAAATTCAAATGGGTGAAGTGAAAGAGCTTCACCGTCATCAACTTTTTAACGGTTTCAAATGGCGAGATGGTGTCAGAGGAGAGCATTGGAATTGTGGTGCAAATTGTAACCAATAATTTTGAAATATACTTAGCACCAAGGAAACAACATAAGGTGAGGCATCCATCACTCTTTTGAACCCCTTGCATTACTAATTGTCTTGAACTTCTTTTGGAGGACAAGAAAAAAAAGTAATTAGGTCCATCCAATTGTGTAATAAACCGGGAACATCACAAAATACATTTAAACTAAGCCTTGGGCTCTCATGTTAAGGAGAGATCACACCAAAGGGAAAGAGCTTGTACGAACAAGTGTAACAAGATTTGAACTAACTTCCTCACCTTGCAAAGCATTTATAGTTTATTGACATCTTTTAAGTGGGGACATTTATTAGTCAAGCATAGCTCAATTCATTGTATTCAAAAGCACTAATGGAGGACATTACATTTAGGATGTCTTTTAGAGAAGAGCCACAAAAATCATCAAGAAAAATCATCAAAGTGACTTCAAACTTCAATTTAAATCTTAAGTTTAACCCCTTAATTTCAACTTTTTTAAGTATATCTTGTAAATTGAACTTTAGTTTGCAAGTGTTGGAACCTTTGGCGAGAGTTTGGCACTTGGTGGATAGGAAGCAAAACATGATAGAATATATTTACAAAGCCATACTTAAAGCCAATGAGGTCATCGAAAACTACTAAAATCGATATAGAGATCATTTAAATAAATCACTAATAAAGGGTAGAACAATCAATTCCACCAACCCATTCACACAACCAGATACTACCTTAACTCCAAGTTTTTCTTGGCAAATTGTTTAAACATCAATTTAAAGCTAACATAAAGATCACCTCAAAGTATGAAACAACAATTAAGAAACATATAAATGTCAAAAAACAAGTTTCCACAATGAAAACTCAATGTGCATGAAAAAATCCAACAAATACCCTCTAGTCCACTATCAAAATGCTTGATTACAAATTTTTACATGGCCTACACAAAAATTATGTGCTTACACAACAAATTTATCCCAACACTCCAACACTACTCTCAACATCAAAGACTATCAGCACACACTTCTAATAGACATAAACGAACAAAACGATAATACAAGAGGCATGCCCACACAAGTTGTAGAAAAACATTCTATGACAACAATTGAGTCTCCCATCCTCAACAAATGACAAAGCTACCACCACATTAGAAGATCAAACAACACAAACAATTTATATTCCGTGTTTTGTCTATTACTAAGCACTTTGCTACTTCCACTAGTTAAGAAATTGCCATAGTGTCATTTTGTTCAACAGAGTGACCACAAGATCGCCATGTTATTATATGTGACTATTGTAACATTAGAATATTTCACTACAATCTTCATGATTGTGAGAAACTTTGTCATGCATACAGCAATTTTATTTCTTATGTAAACTAATGCACTAGCCAAAAAAGGATTTTCTATGTTGTTTTGAGAACTGCAATTATGATTGAAGATTACTGATGATGTGCCATACAATCTCTAGTCATCCTCAACCACCTATACAACACCTATTTAGTAGAAGCCACCAAGAAGCAACGAACTTGATACCCTAGCTCCTTGTTGACCCTACAACAAACATGAAAAACCACAACTCCAATAGTCCAATAAACCTTAAACTAATTTTTCAGATCGCGCTGCTTTAGGAAGAGAAGAAAACATTGAGCATACTATTATTGTACCTTGCAAAGTCTACAATGTTCAATGCACCTTTTTGTGTCTATTCTACCATTAAGAAAAGCAAAGTGCAAATATCTTCCTTCCTAACAAGACATGCAAAATAGTTGAATTTCGATAACCACTTTGCTTTCCTCCATAAATCTTGAAGCTTCATGAGCATCTTGTCTGGAAATCTGCTTATGTGCAAATACTTAAAAGCTTAGAACTAATAGCTACCATACAAAGAGACCCAACATTTAGTTTTGTATTGCAGCATTGTTCTGTCATTCATTAAATACTACTGCTTAAACACCCTACAAATTGTTTCTTTTCTATTCGTTGTAACTTGTACCACTTCGGTGTTTGAAACCCAAAAAATCAAAAAATTTGAATTGCAGAAAACCTGTTTGAGTCCAGTAATGGAACCAATTGTTGATTAGATTTCCAATCTTTGTGCAATGCAAGCATTCTAGCTAGAGGCAAGCATTCTAGCTAGAGAGAATCAATGTCATATATTCTCAATTTCTCATTGGTCAAAATCCGCAACTGAATCAAATCGTTTAATTATCCATCCAGAGTTTACAGTCACGTTTATCTTAAGCTGTTCCAAGGGGAAGTTGGGGTATTTGAGCCATGGCGTGCTTGTAAAGAGAGAGAGGGGAATAGGGCACCCAAGTAGTGGCACACAAAGATGCGTGTTTTCCCACTTAGTTCTGAAATGTGCACTTTAGTTATAGGTATTTTTTACTAACAAACTTATTCCTTGATATTTTGATGTGGCCTTTCCTTGTTTGTTACAGTTCTATTTGGGTCATAGCTTCATTCTCTTGGGCTTCTTTGAGATTAACAATACCTTCTATTGTGATTTGGCTCTTTCTTTTGATTGCACAACAATAATCGTGTCGGTTTTTAATTTTTTCCATTTCTATTATGTATGATATTACTGATGACCCTTCTTACCACTTATCTAATTACACTATGACATAATGATCATTCTTTCTGACATAGAAATTCTCAATCAAAGGGGAGTTGGATTTTGTGTTCTCTTGTTAAACCAAACCTTGAGGCCACCGAAAATGGGATCCCTATTTGTAAACTACCAGATATCAATACAGCAATGATAACCCCAGCGATTCAATTAACATATGATTTCTATAAAACATCCTTCTTGATATGTAATTGAACCACTGCTAGCTATTCTATCATTTTTATAGTTCTAAGTCCACCTCACTGCAATCTGACTCTTGGTTTTTGATAATATAGTTTCAATACTTCCCCATCTTCCATTTTCTCCTTTTTGGATAGGATTGCTGTTGATTATTCCTTACTGGATGTTAGATACATTGTGCGATCTGCAATCTGGATCAGCTGTTTCTCTTACCTTTGAGACTTGAACTCCTTATACTATTGATGACAGAAGATTTCCTTTTAATTTCATTATGACTGATTTCTACCCTGTGCATAAATAGCAAACAGTGATGATCATAGTCTGGCTCTCATACAAATTGAAGGAGCAAACATACACATACACATACACACTTCAAAATATTCATTGAGAGAAATATACTGTACAAAGTCATTAATTGTCAAATGCAAAGTGTAAAATGGGTTCTGCCACTATGTGCTTGTCTCATTTATGATTTTGAGATGAAGCATTCTTTCTTCGTGGAACAAGCTTACACTGCATGAAAGTAAGCATTTAAATGGGCTCCACCACTATGTGTCTGTCTCATTTAATGATTTTGGGATGATTCTTTCTTCATGGAACTCACTTACACTGCATGAAAGTAAGCAAAAAAAAAAAGGGAAACAGAATACATAGAGGCTTCATAGATTAACATTAAGTTCCACAAATGACCAACATCTGTCATTGGTGCTATAAGGTACATGTTAGCATACCAGCAGCAAGGGAATGTTTAAGAACTGTTGCTTTGTTCGAAGAACAAAGCAGCTTTGATATTCAGGGAAAAACAAAATTACCCGTAAAAGAGGCAAATCAAAAAGGCATACGAGCTAGGCACCTAGAAACTTAGAAAATGCTCAAATCAATAAAAAGCCACCCAGAAGGTACAAAAGAGCAACAGGTCGCAAATATTGTAGCAGCAATATACTCTTTGTGGCAGAAAACCAGCAGATGGTCCCAATAGTGGAGATTGGAGAGCGTAACTCAAAGCATCCCTAAAACTTGTTGGTTATTGTGTCTTCTCAAACCATCTTTTTGTAAGATAGAGAAAAAGAAAGGCCTAAGCATCTAAATGACAGCAAGGAGACTGTACTGTTGAATTTAATTTTACCTGCATCATGACAATGTGATCCTTAGTCATATTCAAGATGCCCCTGTTAGTTTGTTCCATAAGTAATAGTTTATGTTAATTCTTAGTTATATTCAAGATGTAGAGTATTATTTTGTTCCATAAAACTTTAAAAGCATAAAGGCAATAGTTCAACTTCCAATGATTGGAAAATGAATTTAATGAAATGATATACCAGACAACCAATTTTGCAATTATGTTATCTCATAATAGTCAAAGAAATTTGAAACCATAGATACCAGACTCAAACTCTTACTCTACACTTGGACCTGATAAAAACTAGGCAAAATTGAAATTCCATGAACTCTAGAGAATTTTTTGAGCAATTAAGGGTTTTACTATGCACCCATCAATAAATAAACTTAAAATACATCGTAAACTTATTAATTAGATGCACCTTGATCACATAGAAAAGTATACATCAATCAAGTGATTAAAAAAGTAAATTCAAGTTGAAAGATGCAACATTTTCAAATTTATAAATATTCTCAAGTGTTTTAAATGTACAAAACTGACAAATTAGGATACCATGGCAGTAATGAACTATGGTAGAGAGGAGCATATATGACTCGACACCAGCATCACTAGCTATATTTGGATCCCCATGCTTGTATCAGAGGCTTCTGCAATACCACTACAACAATGCTAGTATTACTCAAGATTGGGATTGGCATGCAAACTGAAAGTAAACTAGAAAATTAATTACCTAGGATTTGATTGGGAAAAACTCAAAGAATAAAATTAGTTGCTTTTTCCATCCAGCATGACCCAAAATGATTTTAGTGATTTGCTTTAAAAACTAGAGCTAGGGTCTATGGCCGCAGCCCACAGTGGGGTCAAGATGAAGTGCCACAAACAAGATTCTGGAGACAAAACCCCCTTGTAGGCTCCTACAAGTCAACATTGAAAGGCAAATCCCTCCGCATCATATCCAAATTTAAGGCCTTTGAAACAAAACAAACATTCATGACACATGCTGTTTCCATATTTTATTGCTTTTAACTAGGCTCCGAGAGTCAAGATGAAGTGCCACACACAAGATTCTGGAGACAAAACCCCCTTGTAGGCTCCTACAAGTCAACATTGAAAGGCAAATCCCTCCGAATCATGTCCAAATTTAAGGCCTTTGAAACAAAACAAACATTCATGACACATGCTGTTTCCATATTTTATTGCTTTTAACTAGGCTCCGAGAGTCTAAAGACTCTAAACTACGAATCCTTCAAAAAAAAAGTGAGAAATGAAGCCATTGTGGTAACTAGGCCCTAATTACATTTGCTATTATTCACTTTGATGGACTGTAAAGCTTCAAACAACTACAAATATTACTTGAGATTAAGGATGAAGAAAACAGGTAAGGCTCACCGCAAACTATTTTGTTTAGATTTGACTCTATCATTCTTAGATTTAATCCTATCTGCCCATGGAGTCTTATCCAATATTTCATGGCAATCTACGAGAATCTGATATTGTTCTCTTCAGCATTCTGATCAAGCGAACAAGTAAAATTAGCTTAGCTCCATGAATATGGTTATTTTATATCATGGAATAAAAGAAGCCAAGTTACCCAAGCCATGCTTTATCTTTGTTCTTGCAAAAGACACACTTAGCATTTAGAAGAGTTGTGGTACCTTATTTAAGGTTTCAAGTTTGTTTTTCTTGTTTTCTTTGCTCTGTTCTCAACTTTCTGCATCAATTCTAACGAGTAAGATTCAAGCTTGAGTTTTGGTGAGTCTGCACTAGACTTCCCAAGAACTAGGTCAAAGTTTCTAGGACTCTATTAACCTAACTCATTTTTGGACTCACCAATTCTAGTCAGTCTTGAAACTTTGCAACCTGATTTTAGTAGGAGGCAGTCAGGTCCCACATGAGCCTCATGACTCTTCAATAAAATGAATTATTTAGATAATCTAATTAAAAGTTGCCCAAGATAAACACGACAATTAAAATTATGTTGATAATAAGTGGCAATCTCTTCAGCTGTAGAAAAGAATTGGAGCACATACTTATTCACTTGGGAAAGTAAAATTAATTGGAATCGCAGAAGGCCTTTAGGATCTAACTTTTCTGTATTCTTATCTTCTTTTGTTAACTTGCAACAAATGATTAGGAAATGGATTCTGAAAATCCATGTTCAACAGTTTCTGATATGCATTTTATGTCAAGGATGATGAAGCTCTCCTCATGGTTGGAGTTATTAGAATTGAATCTTCTTGTTCCAATGCTATTGAGGATGGCTTTGGAGAAATTTTACTTTTTAGCTGATTTACAGTTGCATTCTGTGTAATTCATGTTGGCATGTCATGCATAACCTCATCTATAAAAACTAACCTTTGAAAATAAGCAACATAAATTTGTAATGTCCCTTTTTCTAGAAAATTATAATTTTGTTTTGTCAGCTCACTTCGCCTAGGTTCCGGGGGCGAAAGGGTTCTTTGCAGAGTTCAGTTCGAGATTTGGCCAAGACATTTCTAGTTTCAGACCCATCAAAGCAATTTTGGCAGGTTGTCCAAATGCTTACTATTTTTAGTAAGTAGACAAAGCTCAGAATTCTTGGTATCTTAGTGTTGGTTTGGAAGTGTCTCACTGAGAGCTTTCCAACGAGCTATTGCACGTGCTTCTCCGAGTTCATTTGGTCAGTTATTTTGATGACTGATGATTATATGATTTACTAACTAACTTTAAAAGTTCATTTAACTTGTCACTCTATTTTTAAAAGGTATTATGTTCACCTAAGTGACTAAAGGAAAAAAAAGGTGTTTTATCCCATATTGCCTAAAAGGGGGTGCATCACACTAGGAAAAGGGATAAAGGTACAACAAGCTCAGCATGGGAAGGTATGAAGAATATAATATTCTAAAACAAATATTAATCTGGGTGTTGGAAACAGTTACTGGTTATCTCTTCGAGGATGCAAACCCTTGAAGAAGCTTTTGGAGGTTGGACGCAAACCTAGCCTTCTTACAAGTTTTATCTATATTGCCAATTTGACTATTATTTCTATTATAAAATTGGATTTTCTGGATTGTTGTGTGTTATTGTATTGTTGATGTATAATACAGTAACATTATTTGGCAACTATTTGAGTTAATTGTTGGTTTAAATATGTACTTCTAAATATTGGAGGAAATAAACACACTTTTCTGGATTTTCTCGTATGCATATCTGTTGGTTATAAATCAATTAACGTTCTGGAATTTATATCAAATATCGGTTTACTGTTCGGTTTAAATTTGCTAGTTTTATATCAAGGGTTTTTAGTAAATATCCAGAAAGGGATATTACAGTGGTATCAGAGCTGGTTTTCCTGCCAGCCTATGAAATTATATCAGCAAATGAAGTACAGAAAGGAAAAAAACACAAGGGATATATGAAATCAATATATTGATACGTTTTGGTTGCTTTAATGTGACTGGTTTGGAAAACTCGGAGGATGAAATCCCTCGAGTTTAGTTTCCAAGAAAGATTGGACGTCACCCCAACCTTTCCTCTTTTTGAAGTTAATGCATTATACAAGCAGAAATCGGCAAGGAATCACAGCTGAATTAGTTGGAGTATTTGATGAAAAACATGAATGTATTTTTTTCTCTCTTGCGTGAGGCATCATTCAGTGGCTAGTAGGACATGATAACGGTTGGAGGAGACTCCACTGGGGCATTAACTTTTGTTCCACTAGCCTGCAGGCAAATTCACAGCTTGTTGGAAGGATGTTATTGATATCTGTGATTGGAGGAAGGTTTTATTGGTGCTGCAGGTTATTGGGGATATCCGCCAGCATACTTCCAACCGCCAAGCGATAACAGAGGTACACGAGTTCATTCAGCATTGGAGGAGGGATTTCTATCACTCCCAGATTACGACAATGGTATTTGCAAGTTCTAGAGGGGATACTTGGGTCTGTCTCGACTGCTATATTCTTGTTATCAACATTGTCCTCTTCTCAACAAACGACCATGGAGCAGCGCCTATTATACGTGGTGGGCCGATGGCCTTGTATCTACCGGATACGTTAGGAGTCACGGGCATTTCTTACCTAGTGGAACTCATTTTCGATTCACACATCAACAGGGCAACATGGGTGATGGGAAGGAGGTGCTACCAGATTCCAAACCGCAGGCTATTGATAATACCTCATGTTGGAGATTATTGGTCACCACAGGTAATGCGGAAGCTGAGCATTGAGTCGTAGGATATGCGTAAGGACAAATAACAGTGTTTCTGAAAGTGTTGGATGGTCATCCTGAATTGCCTCTACTCACGGGTTGTCTTTCACACAGGTCGGTAATTATTTCCAAGTCACGTCCGAGTTTCCCAGTGGTAGCAGTAGCAGTCGGATTTGTACCTCATGTTGGTTCCCAGCAACAGTGGTTATTTGGGAGACATATCTACTATCCTTGGCAAAGTTTTTGGTGGCCGCGGGTACCAAGGCATCTAGCTACAATCATAGAATCAGAGAACATTACAATGGGCAGAATACACGGGTTGCAACTCGAGTTGTACGCAGGAGGTTGTGCCTAGGGTTCTCACAGCAATAGCAGGATTCTCCATTGTAAGTACATTATATTATCAACTAGTCGATTAATATTGTTTAGGTGGCAGTTTTAGTAGGGAGAAAACGTGGCAGATATCTTTGTATGGTTAGTACCAACACTCATCCAAAGTAGGATCCGTAAGTGAATGCAATCAAACATCAATAACCGATGAAGACCAGAACAGATATAAGGCACAAAATTAGGAAGTTTGCAATCACAGTCAACTTTGGTAGATCGATATCATTCCCAACTATAATCTACAGAGTTAGTGGTGCCTGTAGAGACGGGATTAATCACTGGTTATGGACAGAGCAGCAATACGATATCCTAGGGCCTTTCTCTTACCTATACTGCAGAGTCTCACGCACATACACAATGAAGAAGCGAAGTTGGAAGCCGGACAGGTTATAGTCACAGTCGGATTTCACCCATCCGTGAGGAACATTACAGGATGATTGGAGTCTGAATATGAATACTAGAGGACCTTGTTGTCACAGTCGGCATAAAGGAGCTTTTCACATTAGCCACAAGACTGTATGGTAACTCCCACAATTGCACTTAAATCAACTTTAATAAAATGATTGCACATCCTTTGTATTGATCAGTCCAGTAGCATGTCAGTAATGAAATTTGCTTAAGGATTTGACTACACAACAAATGTTTGACGAAATACCTTAAGCCCAGATCATGACTCTTTGGTCAGAATTTGGGAAGTTTATTACAGTGATTGGCATTGAGTTAGAAGCAAATTCAGGAAGCTGGACGGTGCCGTCTATATTTCGCAAGGGCATATCTCAATGAAAATTATCCACAGGTGACAGTTCAGTAGCCATTTCATACAAGCAGCAGTGCAAAGCATAAAAAATGCCCCTCCTATTTTGTTATTCTTTAGGGGTAAATCTATATGCCCCCTCCACTTATATTTAGGGAGCTACCCACAGGGGTACAGCCCCGGAAGGCTTAGCCCACCTTGTCAGCCCCATGCCCCCTCCGCTTTACCAGCCCACTAGGGTATAGCCCCTTCCCTTTTAGCCCACCTTATTTAGGACCGCCTCCTTTTCCTTTTAGCCTCCCTAGGGATCTTATGTATAATCTTGATCAATTTTTCAATACAAGTATAGAAAGATGGGAATTGTTGAAGACTCAAATCATGGCTACAACAGACCTTCAAAAAAATAAGAATTCAAGGTACACTCGTGATGGGCAAGTCAAAGATCCTTATGAATATAAAACTGAAGTAAAGAGACTGTACGACGATTATATAAAATTTCCGTCAAAGCTTCAAAAAGAATTTCCTTTCATTAATTATGTGGACTTTCAGCTAGAGCTGCAAAACAAGATGGATATGATAAGAAACAAATACTATGCTTTGACTCGATATCTCCTTGCAGAGGACAATTAAAGAAAATTGCATAGGGAAGATATCAATCAACTTGATAGTAGTACTAACAATGGCACAAGTATACTAACAGGTAATTGGGAGACAGAAGTATCTTATGGAGTTGTTTACACTAGTCCTTCTGATGAGCATATTGATGGCCCAGTTAGAAGAGTTGACCAAACAGCCAATGTTGGCAACTCACCATCTTATTTAGACATGGAAAACACCAACATCTTATTTGGTAACATGGAAATTAACTTGGATGAATTTTATGGTGACATTACGTTGGAAATTATGTCAAATATTGAGGAAGCAAATGGACTGCAATGTTGGCAAGATAGATGATCTAGCACACGTTGAGTTAGAGGACATATCTGAAAATGTTGTCTCCCTAGGTGATGAAAAATCAAAAGATTCTATGGAGAACAAGCCGCTTGTGTTTGAAGGAGATGGTCAAAAACCATTGTTCACTCCTTGACTTATTGGATATGTTTTTAGTCAAAGAGGACAAGCTTGTCCAAGTGTTGACAAGGATGGATGATTCTTCCAATTTGATTAAGGATCTCATGAGGAAGATTGTGATAAAAGAGAGGCATGGGAATGTATGTGGTGTCACAAGTCCTCTTTTACATACTATTTTTGAAACTTTGAAAATGATAAAATATGAGTACTTGCAACTATTAATGGATAGAGATCTAGCAATAAAATTTGGAAGGGACAAGGAGAATGAGGTAGATGAGCTATGCCTTGAATTGAGCATAACACAATATTCTATCCACAAAGCTGAAAATCAAACGAGTGGGGCAGCCACTTATAAAGAAGATAACAGTGGTTCAAGGACACAAGAAATCACGCAAATCATTGAAGAAATTAATAAAGCGGGTAGATGTGAAGGCAAACAATGTAATTCAATCATTTAGAGACTTTCTATGATGAGCAAAATTCTATGGATCAGTTAGTTGATGAGTCCGGAAATTCTGATTTTTATGACAGTAGCTGTACATTGTCACATGAGCACATGGTTAGTGATACAACAAGTGAGGATAATTCAGAGATTTCAATTAATGATGAACCTTCCTTTTATGAAGACTTTAACATGAGCAAGGGTACTTACAGTGGAGTAGGAAGTTCAGATTTATTCTTGGCTTGCTCTAAGGGATTTTTCAGCTTACCCAGAGATTTATCGCCCAGCTCTTATGAGATGGCCACAGCCTACTTGTTGATCAGTGATTTTAATTGTTGGTATATTCCAGTTATCAGTGATTTGCCTATGTACGTTAGTAATATTTTCACTGATTCTATTTGGCCATCACAAGTCAATGAGTTATTTACAGATGAGTGGGGAAAACATACATTACCCTATGTTCCACATGAGGTGTCTACATTTTTTAATCAGCAATATATTAAAGACAATGTTAGCCTTCATGATGTTGATGATTCACCAACCACTCCTTCCTTTATACAGGATCATGTTGATTGGGTGATCGGGTATCCAAGTGTTAATAGTATCTTACATCTAATGGATTATGTTGTGTTGTTGCACAATCACAAGATTATGATCTATGTGTTTCAGCCTTCTGACACATCAAAGTTCCAGAGATTAGAATTACTCTGTTTTCCACAAGGTGATATAGTGGTGGAGTTAGATTGGTCGGATTTGTCATTGTCATCAATACAAAGATTACAGGAGTGGTACAGTGGTACAGTGATACAGATATTACAGGAGCTGGTCCGTGGTATCTTAGACAGCGCATGAGTCCTCACTTGGGATCCAGGTGGAGCATCCCTATGTATTGCTTTTTATCGGGGAGCTTGTTGGAGAGTTTGGTTGCTATCATCTTGGGGTAAATATTGGCATATTGTTGAGCTCCCATCTTCACTTGATAGTGCAAACTCGCAGAGTCACTCATGGAGTGAGGCATTCATGCTGACTGAGGGTATGGGCACACAGGGCAGCAACACATGCCAGTTGGTGTCCCTTTATGGTGAGACTTGGGATCCTGGCATCCAGTTATTTGGCACATTGATCCCTATTGTACTATTTCACCATTCCGAGTTTGGGAAGATGCATGTTGGGGTACATCAGTTGAGGAGTAGAACCTCTTTCTCGAGGCAAGTATGGGATCCTAGCATTTGGTTTCTGCAAGTTTGAGCGGATTGCTTGAGGGCAAGCAATCCTTGAGAAGGGAGGCTTTGTAATGTCCCTTTTTCTAGGACGTTATAACTATGTTTTCCCGGCTCACTTCCCCTAGGTTCCAGGGGCGAAAGGGTTCTTTGCAAGGTTCAGTCTAAGATTTGGCCTAGACATTTCTAGTTTCAAACCCATCAAAGCAATTTTGGCAGGTTGTCTAGATGCTTACTATTTTTAGTAAGTAGACGGAGCTCAGAATTCTTGGTATCTCAGTGTTGGTTTGGAAGCACCTCATCGAGAGCTTTCCAACGAGCTATTGCACATGCTTATTCGAGTTCATTTGGTCAGTTATTTTGATGCTTGATGATTATATGATTTACTGACTAAGTGACTTTAAAAGGTCATTTAACTTGTCACTTTATTTTAAAAGGGTATTATGTTCACTTAAGTGACTAAAGGACAAAAAAGGTGTTTTATCCCACATTGCCTAAAAGGGCATGCATCACATTGGGAAAAGGGATAACAGTACAACAAGCTCAACATGGAAAGGTATGAAGAATATAATATTTTAAAACAAATATTAATCTAGTTATCTCATCAAGGACACAAACCCTTGAAGCTTTTGGAGGTTGGTCACAAACCTAGCCTTCTTATAGGTTTTATCTATATTGCCAATCTGACTGTTATTTCTATTATAAGATTGAATTTTCTGGATTGTTGTGTGTTATTGTATTGCTGATGTATAATACAGTAACGTTATTTGGCAACTATTTGTGTTAATTGCTGGTTTGAATATGTACTTCTGAATATTAGAGGAAATAAACACACTTTTTTGAGTTTTCTCGTATGCATATCTGCTGGTTATAAATCAATTAAAGTTTTGGAATTTATATCAAATACTGGTTTACTGTTTGATTTAAATTTGCTAGTTTTATATCAAGGGTTTTTAGTAAATATACAACATTAATAAATAAAACATACACATATTTAACATAGTTTATAAATGTTATTATAGGAGATCTTAATTACTTCAAAAGCGATATTGACACATAAATATTTATAAATTAATTTAGCACTTCACAATATGTAAAGATATTAGAGTTGCATTAGAAGATAACCCAAAAATGGGTTTCTGAAATAGATAAACATTTTATTTGTCTTTCTCATTTGGTGCAGGTTTTGTTTAAACCATTTTTTTTAAATTGCTTTAATAAAAAAAATTTGAAATCAAATTTGGGAAGATTTATGTCAAATCTTTTAAAAAATCAAATCCTATTATATTTGGCATGGTTGGAAAATCACGTTTTTTTAGGCAGACATCATTACGATATTTGACATGTATCCGTGCAGTATCAGATACGTTTCCAAATTGGATATGGGGATACAAGCGCCCAAGGAAGGACAGAGAAGTTTTCGGCAACTCCAGTATTAATATTACTAGATAGTTTTACCAATAAAAGAAATAATTGCAAACAAACTCTCAATATGTTGCAAAATGTAACATTTCTGCAAATTTATGTGATCAGAGTTTGATAGTAACTTCTATATTGTTTGTTGTTCTTGATCTTCCTTCTATCTGACTTGAAAAGAGATGTCATTATCAATTGTTATTTTGAAATGTATTTGTCTCAGCAAGTATTCGAGTACAGGCAGAATTGCTTAAAGGAGCAGACTTATTCTTCTTGTGTGTCCTTTAACTACAACCACACCTTGTATAAATATCTTAACCAAAGGGCATGTCCCTTGAAGGGACATGACCCTATCTAGGTTGGCCCAATCACTGCATTCTCATAGTCGTGGCCCAAGGAGATATTGTTTTATTAAACAAGTATAGCTAAAATTAGTTAAGGTAAATGCTAACACACAATCATCTAGGAAATCGTCGATCATGCCTAGTCAAGGAGCAATGTATTTATAAGCCATCATAAGGTATTATATGAAAGATAAGGTATGTGCAATTTGCACAATCAGATCTATATGATAATCGAAGTTATAGTTTTAACAATCCCTCTTAACTTGATAATCATACTGAGAGATAACATATCTAGCATCATCAATTTCAATGAATAAGCATAGAATGATACTCTATATCTATCTAAATCTTCTTAGCTTATGGTATCATTTAACACATGATACTATGTCATATTACTATACCTGTGATATCTGACTTATCACTGATACTAGCGATAATAGTATTGCATGGAATGCAACACACAAGATGAAATCCGAAGAATGATTATATTCTTCATTTATCCAGGTTGTAACTCATAGGTAATGGAAATCCTATATCACAACATGATCTTGAGTTAAGATCTACCAAAACACAAGATAAAGTCTAGAGAATAAATTCTTCCTTTATCCAAATTGTGATACATAGGCATAGAAATGTCTGTCACAAATGATCTTGAACTCATCTAGATCTAACAGTAGTTCTCTATTGTTCAACACATTATCTAAGAGATCGTCATCTCTCATAATGTCTTTTACACAAGTATTCATTATCTTAGAGATCGTCACCTCTAAAATAATGAATACAAATAGTGGAGCCCATAACAGTTAATAGCCTGACAATAATATTATTTTATTAATAATTTTAAGGAATACAAAGTTTTTCATAATTCAACCATACCAAATTTTTTCCTAAAGTGATCTATCTTCACTCGAGAGAGAGGTTTGGTAAGAATATCTGTTGTCCAATCTGCAATACAAATGTATTCTAATTTTACAGTATTCCTATCTACCATATCTCTAACATAATGGTAAGGAATTTCAATATGCTTGGACCTATCATGAAAAACTGGATTTGCAAAAAGCTTGATGGAACTCTAATTATCACAATGAATAATCGTAGGAATCATGGCCAAACCGAATAGTCCCAGAAGTAATTTTCTAGGCCAAACTGCTTTTTGAGAGGCCATTGCTGCAGCAATGTATTCAACTTCTCTGGAGCTTTGTGCTATTGAAGACTACTTTCTCCATATCCATGATATCATCGCTAAGCCTAAACTGAAACATCATCCTGAAGTGCTTTTCCTGTCAATAACACTTCCAGCCCAATCTGAGTTTGTGGATCCATGTAGATCCAATTCAACTTTCTCATACTTAAGCCCAAGGTTAAGAGTGCCTTGTAAGTTTCTCATGATGTGTTTGACTGCAACTAAGTGAATCTCCTTTGGCTTAAGGCATTAATAGCATAGCAAATATCAAGTCTTGTATTTACCAAATACATAAGGAACCCAATCATCTGTCTGTAAAGAGTAGAATCTATGGAAGGTGATTCTACAGTTGCTTCCTTAAGTTTATGTAGATTAGTCTCCATGGGAGAAGGCATAGGCCCGTAGTTCCACATACGAAATCTCTTCAAGATATCTAATCTATACTTTCCTTGATTGAGTATGATGCTGTCAAAATTTTGCAATACTTCCAGTCCTAGGAAGTAATGAAGGAGTCTTAAATCTTTCATCTCAAATTATATGATTAGGTCTTTCTTGCATTGTTCTATGAGATGATCATCACATGTTATTAGTAAATCATCAACATACAATATCAAAATTACCATATTATCTTTATCCCTTTTATAATATAGATTTGGAACAGCTTCATTCTTAGAGAATCCTAAGCCGGTGAGATATCAATTCTTTCATACCATGCCCTTGGAGCCTGTTTAAGCCCATAGAGAGCTTTCTTGAACCTGCAAACAAAAACTTTAGAGTTATGAGTTTCAATTTCTTCAAGTTGCTCCAAATATACCTCTTATATAATTTTTCCATCCATCTAATGTACTTTCCATCCCTTTGATACTGCAATTGCTAGGACTACTCTTACGGAGGTGTATCTGGCAATAGGAGAAAAGGTTTCTTCATAATCAATCCCCTCTTTCTGAGGAAATCCCCTAGCTACGAATCTGGCTTTATATTTTTCAATGCTACCGTCAGCAACATGCTTGATTTTAAATATCCACTTGGAAGAAACAACAAATTTTCCTTCAAGTCTTGGAATAATTTCCCAAACATCATTCTTCATAATGGAGTGGTATTCTTCCGTCATGGCATCCTTCCAAGTTGTATGTTTAATAGCATCTGAAACATTGATTGGTTCTGATTTAGACAAATCACTCATGATTGCTACATAACTAGAAAATCTTTTGGGTTTTTTGCTTTCTCTGGAGGTACCAGATTGTGCAACAAAGTCTTGTGCTTCCTCTACTATCTTAATAGCCCAAAGTGGATTTTCTTAAAATTTTGAGTTTCTTCAAGATTGAGATTTTGAATTTCATCTTCAATTTCTTCAATGTTCTCCCTCTGAGACTCACATTCAGTATTTTCTTCAGAACTAGGTAAGGAAGAGGGATCTCCAGAGCTTAGGGCTCTTTTGAATGCTAAATCTTCTTCAAAAATTATGTCCCTACTAAGTTCAATATTTTTCTGACCAGGTATGAAAATCCCATATGCTTTAGATGTTTCACTATACCCTACAAAAATACCTTTCCTCCTAAAGGATTCTAACTTAGTTCTCTTTTCTTTTGGAGTTTTATCTCTAAGATGGGAGTAAGGACTTCTATTTTGAATATAGACAGCAGTACAAGAGACTTCTGCCCAAAGATAATATTCTAGATTTTGATCAAACGTCATAGCGCTTGCAGTTTCTATAATTGTCCTATTCTTCCTTTCTGCTACCCCATTTTGTTGTGGGTTATACGAAACGGTATACTTCCTCTTAATTCCTGTTTCTTTACAAAATTCTTTAAACAAATCTGAAGTATATTCCCCTCCATTATCAGTCCTAAGAGTTTTAATATTATGTCCTAATAAGTTTTCAATTAAGGTTTTAAATTATTTAAATCTCTTAAGGATTTCTTCTGATTCTTTACATTTAAGAAGTCAATCCAAGTTTTACTAGAGAAGTCATCTATAAATAGTATATAGTACCAAAATCCTCCAAGAAAAGGAACAGACATAGGTCCACATAAATCTGAGTGTATTAATTCCAAAACATTGTTAGTTTTTCTAGTGCTATCATGAAATGGACTTTTGGTGTTCTTACCTAGAGTGCATCCTTTGCATATGCTTGAATGATCTTTATTTAACTTAGGTAAACCAATAACCATCTTCTCCATAGTCGATAAAGTTTTGAAATTTAGATGTCCTAACCTTTTGTGTCATATTTCGTTTATATCAGCAGCTTCATGAATTAAGGCTTGAATGGGTCGACTAGGTTCTAAGTTTAATTCATACAAGTACCCATTTCTTTGACCAATCAATTTTGCTCTCTTAAATGAGGAGTTCTTAGCCCAGGTCATTACTTTAACGTACATGAATGCAACATTATGTCCATTATCTTCAAGTGTTGTAACCGAGATTAGATTCTTTTTTATTTCTGATACATAAAGTACTCCTTTGAGATGTAGAGAACTACCTAACTTTAGTTTTACGGTGCAATTTCCAATTCCTTTGACGAAATGTGTCGAATTATCACCGATGGGGACTTCACCATTAATTTTTTCTGACATAGAGTCTAGTTCTTCTTTGTATCCTGTAATTTGTCGAAATGATCCACTATCAATCACCCATGCCTTACTTGAGACTTCATTTGATAGAGCTGAATACAATACATGATCCTCAGGATCATAGTTAATTTCTTTCCTACTAATGTTTGTATAGTTTACTTGTTGCTTAGAATTCTCAGGTCAATTAGATCTATAATGTCCAAATTTTTCGCATTTGAAGCATTTTATTTTAGATAGATCTTTCTTAGGTTTGTCATTCTTTTGATTACCCTTTTTCTTCTTGAAGTGCTTCTTCTTACCTTTATAGGCATTTGTGTTGAGAACATGAAGTTCTTCATCTTCAGTTTTCAACTTTCCCCCTTTCTTAAGTTTTCTAGATTCTTCCTGAAGACAATCTCCCTTAAGTCTATTGAAGTTGGGAAGATTGTCTCTAGCACTTACTCCTTGTGGGAACGTTTCCCATGAATCTGGTAACCCATCTATAGCCATCAGTGTTAGTTCCTTGTCATCAATTATGGTTCCTATACTTGCAAGTTCATCTCTTAGACTGGCAACCCTTAGGAAATAAGAATTCATCGATTCTCCCTTCTTTATTTGTATATGATTTAGTTTCCTTTTTAGTGCGAGGACTCTAGTTGCATTGTTGACCTCATATGCATTTAATAATGCATTCATCATATGAAATGTTGTTTGATGTTTTGTTGGCATGGGTACTATTTCATTTTTCACTCCATCTAATATAATCTGCATGGCTTTCTTGTTTCCTTTACTCCAGATAGTTTTATTAGGTCCAACAGTAGGTTGTCTGGATGCTGAATCAACAAATTGTTTTACATCATTTTCTTCAAAAATCATCATGATTCTGAATTTTCAAGCATCAAAGTGTTCTTTCCCATCAAACCTGTCCTCGGGTCTAATTGTGTATGCCACTGAAGATAAAAGAATGATGCTAGATATATGTCAAGTCTGATTATTTAATTTGCAGAGCCTAGGTTCAACTACCAAAGCTCTAATACCATGTAAAGTTTCTGCAAATTTACGTGATCAGACTTTGATAGTAACTTCTATATTGTTTTTTGTTCTTGATCGTCCTTCTATCTGACTTGAAAAGAGATGTCAATATCAATTGTTATTCTGAAATGTATTTGTCTCAGAAAGTATTCGAGTATAGGCAGAATTGCTTAAAGGAGCAAACTTATTCTTCTTGTGTGTCCTTTAACTACAACCACACCTTGTATAAATATCTTAACCAAAGGGCATGTTCCTTGAAGGAACATGACCCTATCTAGGTCGGCCCAATCACTGCATTCTCATAATTGGTGCCCAAGGAGATATTGTTTTAGAAAACAAGTATAACTAAATTTAGTTAAGGTAAATGCTAACACACAATCATCTAGGAAATCGCCGATCATGCCTAGTCAAGGAGCAATGTATTTATAAGCCATCCTAAGGTATTATATGAAAGATAAGGTCTGTGCCATCTGCACAGTCAGATATGTATGATGATCGAAGTTATAGTTTTAACACAGAAAAATATGACAACTTGACTCCCAGCCCAAGTTGAGCCGGAAAAATCATGATATTAACCAAAAATTGTGCCCATCAAGTTTTTCAGCAAGATACTTTGAGTTAAACTAATTTTATCAAACCTCAATAGCCAAAAACCTCAGAACTCTCCCGAAAAGATAAATCACAAGAATAACCTTTTGTGTTCCAGAAATTCTTATCATGGCTATAGTTTTTTCGAAATTTTTGTCAAGCTGCAAGACTTTTTTCCAAAAAAAGTCTAACTGGAACCAATTTTATCCAGTTAGACCTCAATTTTTTGAAAATAAATGTTATCTTTCCATCAGTAAATTTATTTGCAAGAATGATTTTTGCTGCAGCTAACAATTACCAAAAAACCCTCAAGTATCTATAAATTAGCAACTGTATCATTGTAAGTTGTATGCACTGCCTAAGTGTGTCCAATTCCATAAAATATTATCTTTCCATCAGTAAATTTATTCGCAAGAATGATTTTTGCTGCAGCTAACAATTACCAAAAAACCCTCAAGTATCTATAAATTAGCAACTGTATCATTGTAAGTTGTATGCACTGCCTAAGTGTGTCCAATTCCACGCTTGTGTAGTGCCCATTTTAGTGTATTCATTCTTCCATGCTTTATAGGACTCTTTTTTAAGTTGTTTCTCTCAATTTGATTAATGTGGGCCCTTAATTATAAGTATGTCCTCTTTAATTATTGTATTCAATCATTATCTCTTAAGAACATAGATCCTATTTCACTATCAGTGGTCTTTTGTATGTTTCCATTTATCACAACTCAATTTAACGCACATTTTTTATATCCATATGAACTCCCAATTCAAATTTGAGCCATAATCACCTCCTAAAGAGCACCCCAGAGCGTATGAGGCAGCCAGATCCACCCCCTACAATGGTAGGTGTCCCCTACATTACAGCTAAGACCAGAATTTAATTTGGAGAGAGGTCTTTTGATTTTGCGTCTTTTAATTTAGGGTGGGATTTCAATTCCTTGTCAGCCTCCTTCGAGTTTTGTGCCCTGAAATGGCTTAGAGAGGTATGAAAGCAATGTTACCTTTCCCATTTTGGCATCTATAATCTTGTGTGGCATCTCATCTCATCTCTATCTATCAAATCCTATCAAGACACAAGCAATCAAGCATCCAAGGAGAACTCAAGCAAATTCAAGCATTTGAGCAATTCATCTCATCATGGTGACAAGCCTAGCAATCATCATGCAAGCATGTCTTTTGTGATTTCATTTTAGGTTTTTGTGAGTCAGGGTATGGCATCAACAATTGTGATCTTAGTTCAAGAAGCACTTGCATTGCCAAGGTATAAGACACTAATCAAGCCTCTGCTATTAATAGCGCGCGTTCTTTCCTTTGTTTCAATTTCAATTTAATTTAAGGTGAATTTCTAAACAGGGGTTTGACCAAATCAACCCCTTTCTCCCAATATTCTTCCAGCTTTCCACATGCAGGTAACAGTTACAGGAATGTGTGACAGTCTGCTTCAGATCTCTGTTTTTTCCATCTCTTTTTGGCTGATCAAGAGCACCTCCTAGCATCAGGAGCGAGCTCACTTGCCCCCACACTCCAAGATCCCACTGACAGGCATTTTGGGCTAAGACTTTGCAAGCAGGTTACTCTTCGTGTTGGCTTTTCAGATCTGGTTTCGGAATTTGGCTTTCTGATCTGCTGTTTCCTCTGCATGAAGAAAATCCTTCTTGCTCTCTATCATGCATTTCTTTATTCCTCTTACACAATCAACAATCCATATAGCAATGGAAAACCCTCACACCCATTCAGCATTTGAGTTGCTGTTGAGCCTAGTGGGTTAGTTTCCTTCCCCATGCCTTGAGAGAAAAAAAGAGGGGAATTCCTGGCCTTGATTATCCATCCCAGTGATCTTCTTTTCCTTATTCACCGTTTCTTTCATTTCAGCAACTTTGTTAATGTAAGTGTTCTGCTATAAGTTCTAAGATTAAACAATGAGAATGGATTTTAGGTCTATAAGCTTTCCGATTCACCTACACCAACATCTACTCAAGTACTTAAATATCTGAAATTAGATTAACAATTGATTAAAAATTAGGTCAAGCTAAAAACCATACTTGGACAGATTCTTTGTCATAGCAGAAGTTGAATTAATATGCAGATATCTTTTCGCCAAAGATGTCTTCATTTCTTCATCAAATGAGCCCTCTCCTTCAGGATTACAGTGTGATAATGGAGTGTCAAAAGGTAAACTGCAGAGAGGACTCACATTCTCCACAACATCAGTGTAAGATCTGTTGTTCGATGGACTAGAAACAACAGCAGAAGGAATAATTTCACTCTTATTTCCTTCTCCTCTGAATCTGCTTCCTGGACTCGGATGATTTGCATCTATGCCATTTTGAGAAGCATCTGTTTCTGAAAGCCCAGAGCATGTGAAACTGTGTTTGAGAATAAAATAATTTAACATTATTTGCCAACTAAATGAAGTTGAAATATAGCCTTACCTGTAACAATCCCATGTTCCAGAGTCACTCTTGCCACTACCTTTTGGAGAACCGTGGTGTCTGGAAAGTTCATGAAATTGTGTTTCAAAAGTTCAAATCTATCTTCAGAGGTCATCTCCTGAAACCCAAAGCTTCTGAGCCATGTCTGCTTTAGCTCAGAAACCGCTGGTAAAATCAGTCTTTCCACTCCTAATGAAAAAAGAAGCTGATTTCATGAACAAGACATTAGTTTGTGTCCACAAGAATATACATTATTTGAATTTCCAGTACACTTAAAACACTTCAGCTCAAAGTTCCATACCTTCTCAAGTTCTTTAACAAGAAGACGACACATTCCTTGATATCGGTATTTGATACGAGTACCAATAAGTGGCATTTCTGCAACTCTTTGTCCATATATCCTACCAATTTACCAAACTCTTTCAGCCTAAATTCATGTCATAGTAAGGAAACAAAAAATAACTAGTCACGTCCAAAGACAAACTGGAAAAATAAAACAACCCACACGTGAATTCCACCGCTTACCTCACAGTGGCAACAGAAATAAAATCATCTTCTATTTGCAAAACCATTGTATAGAAACCACGAAAATTTAACCAATTTCCGTCATATCTGAACACAGAAAACATATATAATTTATTTTCTACGTTCGAAACAAATTCTGATGCCACACTAAATATAACAGATCTTGAAGCATAAAATTTTTAGCCATATGAGGCAAGAGCCTACAATGCAACAGTAAATTGTGAGCCTCTCATCAGGGAGGTCTTGGGTTCAAATCTTCTTCAGATTAGCAGATAATAAAAATTAATCTTAACAATAATAATAAATAATCTAGGATTCGGCCGATTACCGATCAAAAAAAAAAATTAGCCATATACCAAATTTTAATAATCCAGCCAACATATACAGACAACCCCTTTATAATTACCCCATCTAAAATTCAGATTAAAATAACAGAAACTAACTTATCTGGGACACAACACCTACATATAAAACACCAACACAGTACAAAAAATGTAACCCTCTAACAAATCAAAGAACAAATCACATTTACTGCTAGATTGAGAAGGATAAACTAGTGTGGTGAAAACCACACTGCTACACAAATGTCTGCATGTAATAGCCATCCTAAAGGACAAAATTTGTGCCATGAACAAATAGGAAAAAGGCTAGATGTGGTGACATTAATTGAATCCAGAGGAAACAATTTTTGCAAGACAATTTGAAACGTGAAGAAAATATCAAAAAATAGTAATACAGTTATATTTGAGTTACACAACTTTTTCATTCAGTACAATGTAATAATAGACTAAATCATAGGAACAAAAATCATTTGCGGAATTAAGAGACAAACCCAAAGTTTAAGATTTTTTTAAAATTTGGATATTCAAGAAAAGGTAAAAAAATTGTAGAAACACTTAAAGAGACAATCTATTTTTTTTAAACTTAAGGGGATTTCCTTAGCATAGAGATATAGAAAGGGCAAAAAAATAGAACTTAACTCATGAATATTAATTTTTTTTTTTTCAAATTCTTGTTTATATTCATAAAATTGATTGCATAGGCAAATATTCAGTTGACTTTTTACGAGGGAAGTCACCATATAGTTTCCCTAGTATGAGATCAAATTTTAGCCAAGTTTATAAAGTACCTTGGATTAAAAAAAATTCTAGAAAATTTTTTTTTTTCGTTTATGTTCATATTGCTGATGACATAGGCAAATTTTCATGTTGACTTTTTAAGAGGTCAGTCACCTGATAGCTGTCTATGTCTGAGATCAAATATTGGCCAAGTCTACAAGTACCTGAAAGCAAAACTTCTCATACTTTTGAAGAGGGAAGTCACCAAATAGTTGTCTGAGATCAAATATTAGCTAAGTCAATGAAGTAACCGAGATCAAAATGTATCAGACGGCAATCTAGCTCCTGTTAAGAATTTATCAAAAGTGAAAATTATTAAAAGTGGAAACCATTTTGAAGTGATCCAAGAAACTCTTATTTTGATTGAGGCAAGGACTTTTGTAGGGGTAGTTCAATATTTGAGAAAGCTTATTAAATCATATTCCAATCAGACAGCAATCTAGCTATTGTTAAGAATTTATCAAAAGTGAAATTTATTAGAAGTGGAAGCCATTTTGAAGTGATCCAAGACTCTCACTTTGAGGCACGAAGTTTTGTAGGGGTAGCTCAATATTTGAGAAAGCTTATCAAATCATATTCCACAATTGCCATACTTCATATTCCATAATGGCAATTGGTATGTCCTTTATATGGGGTAGAATTCAACACAAGACAGTGGTTTAGTTGAAGTAAAAGATTAGCAAGCCACTAGTTTTGGCATCTACTATTTAGGTGGAGACCAATGCAAATGAAAAAATTAAATATATTGATTATAATTTAAAAAGCATATATATACATATATATTTGAATATATTAATTATATATTAATAATAAATATATACAATATAAATTTTACATTATTTTTTATTTTTTATTTATTATTTATTAATCTATATTAATAATGTAAACTTCATATCGTATATGCTAAAATAACTAAGATCGTTTCTGCAAATATATTTTCATTGCCATTGTAATTGATGATTTCCAAATGCAGATTTGGATCTTGCATAAATATTAGAGGAGACATGTCTCTTCAAGAAACATAAAGAGACATGTCTCTATAGTTAATTACTACCATTTAGTTAATAAGTAACTATATGTATAACTCGTCTTTAACATATATATAATATTAATATATTAACCATATATGTAATATAATATTATATTATTATATTATTATTATATTATTATATAATAATATATAATGCATATTATATTTCATATATCATATATATATTATATATATAAGACATATAATGCATAATATATATTATATATTACATCACATATATATATATATATAAGAGACTTATCTTAAGGACAATTTATCATCAATGAGATAGCTTAAATAAAATTGATCCAACAAAGGCTGCAACAAAGTCATGTCCCGTAGCTTATGTAAGTAATAGACATACATACATACATACATATATTCTTATCAGTAATATGAGACATTAAACTCAATGTAATGAGTATATCACTTCGACTGATGCTATACTTCAACACTCCCTCTTAGCAAGGAGAAGTAACAAAAACATTTTATGAGACATCAGAATCAAGGATATCTATACACAACATATTATCTGACTTTAACACTGAAATAGTGACTTGTCAAATAACTACAATCACAATGTTATAAACACTATCATAACATACATCATGATCTCTAACTGTCTGAAACAATATCTAGAGTAATCATAATGAATATGTTATCTATGATCTCTAATTGCCCGAAGCAATATCTAGAGATGTCCATAGTAATAACATAAAAATTAGTTACTCATGATCTCTAATTGTCTGAAACAATATCTAGAGATGTCCATGGTAATAAATGAGTTCGTTATCTATGATCTCTAATTGCTCAAAGCAATATCTAGAGATGTCCATGATAACAGGCCTATCATTTGCAAGATCGTCACCTTACAAACAATAACCTTCTGTTTGTTCAGTACCATGGTTTCCAACAAAATTCGGCCCAAAGAACCATGATAACAAGTCTACCATTTACAAGATCGTCATCTTATAATGGTTACCTTCTGTTTACATATGTCAGTGAAAGATCATCACCTTTCATTACATATCATATGTGAAATAGTAACTACCATGAACCTAGTCATAGGGTGGTACCAAGGGTTTTCACCTTATATTTCTCTCTCATAGAGGAGAGCGCATTATAAAGAATTTCTCTTAGAACTTCTCCTCATTGAGAAGATATCATCCACAAAGGATTGCATCTCAAAACTTTCTCCCTCTAAACATCGATCCTAGGAAGTCAAGTCCTCTTGTTACTTCCTCAAAAACTCTCTTTACCCAAGGATACCTGTCAAACTCATCACTTCCTCATGGTATACATAAGGGTAGGCCCATTAACATCATGCAGTCACCCACATGTATTTCTAGACTCCCTCTGAGTATCAATCTTCTAAGCTCCAAAATTGCCTTCAAAGAAGTGTCATACTCCCTCTTAATGTAGAAGAATCTCATAATCTTAATCATCAAAGGTGTTCTCTTCAAGAGCCTGACTAATCCATCTTAATCATCAGGGTCTTTGGAACTACCATCATTAGATTTAGTCTGCACAATATTTTGTAGCATATGTGTAGTACCAACCTTCTTTTCTTGTAAGAATATCCTCAAACAAAAAAAAGGAAAAGATCAAAGCAAATAACCCTATGTGAAGGGGTAGGCCCATTCACATAGTTGCATGAATTTCAATCCTCTTGACTGTTACAATTTATCGATTACTGAAGATTCCATAACTACATTGGTTTACTCCCTCTGAATCATTATGATCAATATCACTGATAGTTGATGAAACCATATCCTCTATCTGCTCCCTCTGACAGATGTGTCAGAATCCTTTTGAACATAAACTTTCTAAGCTTCTACAACAAACTTCCTTTTAACAAGGTGTTAGACTTTCTCTGAATCTGATAATAATCCTCCCTTTCCTACAAGAACATTCTCCGAGGAAAAGATCAAGGCAAATGCTTGTTAGAAAAAACAAGTAAGCGAGATATTACAAAGATAAGATAAAAATACTCAAGGGTAATAAATAAGATCATTTCAATATAATATTGATTTAACTCAAATCTATATTTTCAACATATTGTTTTCTTATTAATGGTACATATAATAATCTTGGTGACCAATTTCACTTATATTCTTTACAAATTATTTAGAAAATATATTTGACTATATAATCACCATATATTTAATATCAAATATGTATATATATTCATTGATTTAATAATAAGAACCTTTAATATATATTCACCTTGTTCTATATCACTCAAAATATTTCTTAGAAGTTATATATATATATGATTTAGATAATATCTCATTATAATGTGAAAGAATTACTACATCACATAACTTATCTCAATACAATCGTGCAAGTACCACCTCAGTATCACCTTGAGATCTCTCGTAAGCATTTATGTGCCTTTCCTTTTATCTTATGGATCCCATGATATTTTGGTTGTAATTTTGATTACCTTTCGTTTCATGATAATAAGTTTGAACCAATAGTTACTAGCCCTTCCTAACATTATATCTCTCCCTTCTAACTACTTCAACAGTGTATCATGAACCAATATCAAGTCCGCATAAATGTTTGATGGTTTCCTTTTAATATATTTCATCTATCATATATTTCATCTCCTCCTCATGCTATACCGGTTTGACCTCTCATGCCATGAATTTTTAATCTCCCTCTTCTTCCTGCAAGGGCATTCTTGAAAGAAAGATCAAAGCAAAATAGCTCCCACAACATAATTATATTTCTCATTAATATTATCATGATTCACATTGTAACTCATATTAATCGTTATATAATTTCCAATATAGTATAGATCAAATAAATATTAAATTTAAATGAATATACATATAATACTAAATTTCTTTCATCCTTATTCTTCAAACATTAAATTGATCCAAAAAATATCAATCTTCTTCTAAATAAACATATTTTATCTATTTTGAGAAATTCATAGTGCTCTATATGTACATTCATATATATACTTTGTTACAAAATGTACTTTCAATTATAATATCCATATCATATTAAACATGTAAATGAATATTTCCAAAATGAACATTACCAATAAAACATAACAATGAATATAACATTCTAATTCAAAAATAATGAATAAACCCTGCATATTTAGTAATCTATTCTTTATTAATACCAAATTAATCGTACTTTGTTCCCCAATATATTATTTGTTCGTTTGGTGAGGTATCTCCCTCTTCTCTCTGTATTAGTTCTAACCCATAAGTTTTGCTTGATTCGCTTTCGCTATGTAATGTTTATAGTCCTCTGGATCCAGGGTTATCGACCTCGTATCCACCCTATTTGGAAAGTGGCAATTTAAAATGGTCTTACGTGCTATTTTCCTATATGTTTCACCTTCTATGTCAAATCGTCTTAATATAATCAATTTTAACGGACGCAGAAGGCAAGTAATGTTTTAATCGACACGTCCTAAGCCTCTCCTATCAATGCAGATCTAAAGCAGATGACCATTTACACGTAGCATCTCACTACATAGCATTAGCAATAGAAAACATTCACAGGGCACCCAAATCTCATTGGTATATTTTAATGCCACAAATCTCATCGCGAAGCCCTGCGCACGATATTTTTGCAACAGATATTGCAAACAAGGGTGAACAATAGTAGAGATCTATATATGTTCCACAATAGGGGGTTTTCTCCGAACTGTCTGAAAGTTCGTTAAATTCCTTTATTTGTAGCCATTGGGTAAAGATTCAACACGTTAAATATGATGACAACCACCAACTAGTGATACAAAGCCGTTATATAATATGGATTTTGATTGGGTCTTCTTACTTTATTCTCTTCTCTTCGTACTTCCCTGCTTGAGTTGGTTTGAAGATGTTACAAGTTGATGATCTTCATACTAGCTTTGTCGCTCTTTCCTCTATAATCATCTGTTTATATCTTCATTGTATATAATTTTGTGGTGGTTTTATATCTTGGAGATATGTCCTTCAACAATTTAATGTAACACTTGAGGCAATCTACAGTCAAATGAAATGTCTTTTTGTGACGTCTTCCTATACAATCTACATGTCTGTATAATTTTTCAGATGCTTGGAGGATATACCAAAAATACAGTTGAAATATTAATTTGGTCAGTATAATTCAAGGAGGAGACAAATTTTCATCATTTCCAGCTGGCTCAAATACCATGTTAAAGTAACTAAGATCATTTCTGCAAATGTATTTTCATTGCCATTGTAATTGATGATTTCCACATGCAGAATTGGATCTTATACAAATATGAAAGGAGGAGACATGTCTCTTCAAGAAACATAAAGAGACATGTCTCTATAGTTAATCACCATTTAGTTTATAAATAACTATATGTATAACTCTTCTTTAACATATATATAATATTAAAATATAACCATATATGTAATATAATATTATATTACATATATAATGTATATTATATATATAAGATACTTATCTTGAGGACAATTTATCATCAATGAGGTAGCTTAAATAATATAAATTAATAGAGGTCCAATGCTACCTTGCTAAAGAGCCATCTATAATAGTGCATAATAGTTATAATTTTTTAAGTATATAATATTTGATTGCATTAGAATCCATGGGGTGAGCCGCTCAGAGAGGGCTTAACTCATATTGAAACCATGATTTAGAGAAAATTCATAAGCTGCTTTGACACCATCTCACATACCCCCAACAATTTAGGATGATTGAGGCCCTTTCTAATTCCGTTGATGACCACCATTGCTCCTCTAGCTCTTTTGTTTAGGGTTTTCCAAAGGTCAGAAATAAAAATAAAGGGACAAGATAAATTGTTTCCATGCCAATTTCGCATTCACTTTGCTTCCTTCTTGGAATCAACACTATTTTTGAGTGATTCGTCAATTTCTGATTTTGGGTTCTGCAGGTTTATGTAATGATTTTTTAATCTTATTTTTTGCCATTTATAAGAAATTTAAATATGATTTTAGTGCAATGTAAACAATAAAAGGTCATTGAAAACTGGGTCAATGATTTTTTCCTGAATCAGGATTTTTTCAGGGAAAAGATCGGCTGGCTCTAAGATTCAGGTAATCAGATATAATCAGGAACTTTTGCAGATTATTGCTTCTGTGCACTAAATAATTATAAAAGATTTTAAGAGCTAGTCCCATTAATGGTTCAAATTACTTGCTACACTCACAATGCCACGGAATAGTAGTTAATGTAAATCTCATGTCATATTATGCAGACCAAATAAACCAACATGATTAATGCAACATCACACCATATGATCAAATGATCTATTAGACATTCAATAATCCACAAAAAACCTAAATATGTTCATTGTCCATTGTTGATTGTTCCAATCGAACTCTGAAGTGAGGTCAGCAAAAATGTTAGAAAAATGACAGATATTAAGTGCAAGTAATGGCTATTAAAAAAAATTAAAAGTAAAACAATGCCACAGTAGCCTAAGTTCAAAACTCATGGTCACACCCTCAGCAGTAACATGGCTCATGTGAAATGGCAGAGTTGAATTTCCCTGATTCAACATTCTTTGTTCTTCACAATGTGATAGGTGCAAGTATCTACTCACTTAGTTTAGGATGAAACCCTATCTCTCATTTTGTCTTTGATTTTAACTGGACATGTGTTGCAATTCCTTCTTGTAGCATCATGGCAAGTTATCACTTGAACAAGTCCTCTGCTAGTGCTTGTGTATATTTGAAGTGCGTTGCATGGGTATGTGCACTACCTTCATTGGAATAAGGTGATGAAACCATTGTACTTGTGAATAGCATTGTCAGGAATCATGATAATATAGGTGCATGTGCATGCATTTATATGCATTCTTGATGTTTTTAAATGTTACAGTTTTTCTTGCAATCATATCTCATCACTCAATATGCATGTCCTATAAGGTCTCCATTTTGATGTTCATGCAAACTTCAAAAGTAAATGTTAGTTTAACCATATCTATGAAATGCAAAGAAAATTTTATTAAGATTGAACCAAAATAGGAAACTATGCAATATGGAAAGCTTCGTGAAGTTTATTTTTACTATTTAATTTTCAAATAAAATTTAGAAGGAAATGAGGAGAGAAACCAGTACATCTCTGTTTACTTTGAGAACTGAATGTTGCCCTACGCATGTATAAAATGGTTCATCATGAACAAACAGATCATGTAAGTGGGGCATCCAAATACAATATAATCTAAGTTTTTCATAAACCATAAATAAATAAACTTTACTCACCCCTTATTGAAAATCAATTCTTTAATAATATCCTTTTTTGTTGTAGTTTCAATCATAGGTGCAAAGCACTCATGCATTACAGATACTGCAACAGAAAGCTTGCTGCGATACTCTGCCATAAGTTCATCAGAGTTTTGATCAGAAGTAGGAACATCACCCTCTATTGACCTTAGCAACGTCCAAGAGAGACCTCCAACTCCCATCGGATTCACCACTCCAACAAGATTCCGTAGCTCAGAAAATAACT
Organism: Cupressus sempervirens; assembly: GCA_028749045.1. Lineage (NCBI taxonomy): Eukaryota > Viridiplantae > Streptophyta > Pinopsida > Cupressales > Cupressaceae > Cupressus > Cupressus sempervirens. The sequence continues at coordinate 460,767,995 of CM053784.1, forward strand.
ACAGAAATAAAACAGATTTCAATACATAAATTAAAGTACCATCAAGTGATGACATGCAAAACATGAACCCTTCACTTTCTAGTCATTACATTACATGACCCAAACAAGATATAATGGATAACAATCAAAGCATTCGGTAGATTTTGTAATTCAATGTTTTCGCTGGAAAATCAACAGATAATTGAAATAACCATTATTCCCAAGCTACAATTGATATGGCTGGCCATTCCAAAGCAAAAGTCATCTACACAATTTTAATATGCCTCCTGCCTACGAAAAACAGAAAAACAGAGATATCACCCCCATAAAGATGCATTTACCAGTAGTTAAAACAAGCTACTCCATTTTCGTTTGCAGTTCTAATACTCTATATTTCAGATTTTGATCTCATTGTTTTTTCTATAAACGCTTTTTTCCTCAGTTCAAGGAGCCTGGAGTGGTCCCAATATTGCTTTATGTTTTTGTATAAAGCTATATTAAATAATGCAGTTTTTATGCTTGTGCCATAACACTGAATTTAAATATACAGCCTATATTGATATGTTTATATGTTGCCAATAGTGGCATGTTGTGATGGTTAAGTTGTTGCGTTGTTATCCTTGCCATCAAGGTTCAAATCTCATGGGGATGAGGTCCCCCGTTTGTGGCCTCACTGGTTCATAGCTCCAGGTCAAAGCGTTTACCCCTCTTTCCAAAATAAGATATGTTTATATGTTACGTCTGACATTTCAATGTCTAGAATTTGAGAACCCATTTAGTTGTTAGATCCATTTCGAAGTTAAAAATTATCTGATTTGAAAATCCATTTAGTTGTTAGATCCATTTCAAGGCTAAAAAATTATCTCCAACATTTCAATTTTCAAACTCTCAGTCAGCTTCATTTCAAATTGCTAAACAAAAATGATACACAAATTCAGGAGTTTTATGCGCAATACAAGAAACAATGCCCTTGATAATTAGATTCCATCACCAAGATGGAAACCAACCATTTACTAGATCAGATAATAACTCTTAAACAGCATTTTCAAGGTCAGAGTCCACAGTGTATATTGGCAATCACATAACATGCCCAATTTTTTTTTGTATTCGTAATAATTATCAAACATAAATACTTGATCTTACAATCCCTCCTTGGTTTTGAACAGAGTAACGAGAATCGCGCTGAAATCGCGTGAATCGCCGATTCAGCGATCAGATTCATGCACCCCGATTTTTTTGGAGTCGGAAATCGTGATCGGCGATTTCATCGGGTGAATCGCCTGAATTGCATGTATCGGCGATTCACTCAAAAAATCCCCTAAATCGCCATTAGAAATCGCCAAAAATCGGCTGGCAACAGCATGCATGTTTAGTTGGAAATAATAAAAAAATCACTTATGTTTTTTGCTTTCTTTTTTACCTTTCCTCTTTGTTATAACCCTAAAGGGCCTCCTAATTGTTAAGCATGACTAGAAGAGAGGAGAAGAGAAAAGAACCATAGGTTATAAAAAATAAAAATAAAAAAACGACGACAAATAAAAAATGTTTAGAATGCATAACGGATGATGCCCAAGGGAAGGGAAAGACATTATCAGGTAGTAAAACATCAGCGGTTCCCAGAAAGAGTGTGGGATCAAAAGAAAATCACAAAAACACTGTGTTCCATATAGTTTTGTGTGGGTTTCAGAGTGCAAATTTGGTTTTGGTGACAGGGGCGCTGCCCCTCGACCCCGCCCTGTATCGCGACAGGGAGCGCGCCCGGGGCGCTGCCCCAGGACCCCGCGAGGGCGCTGCCCCTCGACTCCGCTGGGGGCGTTGCCCCCTAGACCCCCAGTCGCTGCGGTTATCAGTCGTGGGAAGTCTCACCAGTTGATGAGACTTGAAGCTGTTGCAAGCATTGAGTGCCTGTGGTGGAGAGAACAATAGAGCAAGCCTTTCGAGAGGGGTGATATGCTTTGAAGCACTTGGAGTAGGTGTTGGATGTGAAGCTGTCTTATAAAAACTCTTTACCCCATGTGGTAAACACAAACTTCCATGTTTATATATGTTAAGTTTCAACTTCTATTTGATGATGTTATAGTGTGTTTAAGTTATATTCAATAAAGGGTGCATGAAATAAGTATTAAATTGTTAAAATCTCTACATTTAAAGGGTTTTTTCAAATTTGCCGATTCATCGCCGATTCACCGGTGATTCACCCCCGATTCACAATTCGATTCGGCCGTGCCGATTCCGATTCTCGTTACTTTGGTTTTGAATATTGCTTTCAAAATCACTTTCAGATGAATTTGCACTTGATATCCATCCTTATTTTGAGATCAATTTTAATAAAGCATTGCACATAAAAAGCTTATCCAAGAGGTCATCAAAGCAATGCAAGGGGTACTCGTTTTTCACTGTGATCTTGTTGAGGACCTGATAGTCAGTGCAGACTTGCCATGTCCCATCCAACTTTGGCACAAGGCCTATCAAACCGCCGCAATTGAAAGAGTCAAGGTTGGTCTTGCTTTGATCAATTAGTTCTTGAATTTTTCATCAAAATTAATCATTTTCCTTAATAAATCTGCAATAGAGAGTGCTATTTGATCAATTAGTTATTAAATCTCTCATCAAAATTAATGAATCTCCTAAATAAATATGCGACAAAGAGAGATATTTGAAGAGGAGATCTAGGAACTAAATAGATCATGTGCTGTACCATGTAGTATGTGGAAAGGCATTTGCATTCCTAAAAGACATTCATGTGCACTTTCTTTTCAAGTTTCTTGAGGTAGACCATGAGAAACACAGGCATTTACATGAGTGAAATGATCCTTCCCTATTGTCTTAAAAATACAAAGCTGACTATATCCTTCAATGGAGATTCCTAAAGGTTGAAGTCGTAGTAACAAAGGTGAGTTATCCACTACTATTATTTCATCAATGTTACATGAAGACCCTTCCCCCAAACCCAGGCGTTCTTGGAACAAGAACATCCACAAGACTTGGGGGCGTCGTTCACAAGTTTTGGCAACGCAGTCGACGAGCCACCTGTCATCCACTGAGACATAGAGTAATGTCTTTTTTTGGGACAATAGGAATCTTAAAGTGAAATTCATAAAATAATTAAAAGTGGCTTTGGACTTAAATTAAAACTATTTAAAAAATCTATTTTAGTTAAAAGGGGTAAAAGGTGACAAAGGGGAGATAAGACAAAAGATAGAATGGGAATTGGGAGAGTCATTGTGGAACAGTAAAAGAGGAAGTCTCATTCATTTTTCAGCATGCTTCGATTATTGTTTCGTTTGGAGAATTTCAGTTTCTCTTGTAGAAACATTGGCAAAGTTTACATCTTCCATTTCAGACCTAAGGACGTAACCCTTCAGGCCATCTCTGGTGAATTGGACACAAAGTAACAAGACTCGGACCCGGCCCAAACTCGGCAAGGGTAATTTGACTCGCGACTTGGCTCGGACTCACCTGTGACTCGGCAAAGTGACAAAAACCCTTGAAATTAAGAGATTTTTTAGGATTTAAAGAAATTCCATGCACCCATTATTGAATAAAGCTTAAAGACACAATAACATCATGAAATAGAAGGTAATTTGATCACATACATAACATACATCGATTACATAAGTACAAAGGTAAACTTTAGATGTATTAAGAAACTTTTGAAAACAAAAATTAAAAATCAAATGAGTCAGATGAGTCAGCTGAGTCAGCTAGGGAAATCAGCAGAGTCAGCTAGTCAAGTCAATCGAGTCAGGCGAGTCAGCCCAGTTGACCCATCGAGTCAGGGTCACGAGTCATTTTGACCCGACTGAGATAACTCGCCGGCTTGGACGACTCGCCCAACTCGCGGCGAGTCTCGTTACTCTGATTGGACATAGCCAGAATTCATCATTGCAATGGATTCAAGACAAAGTTCACACTGAGTTTACGAGTTCTTTTTATATGTTTCCAATTTGACTGTTAATATTGTTTGTAAGATTGGACTTTATGCATGTTATTGTATTGCTAATTTATAATACAATAGCAAATTTGAAGTGTTAAAACTAAGTCTTTTATTGAGCATATTGATTCATTAGTTGGTTTATGTTGTTGGGTTATATTATATTTTTGGGTTCTATTCAAAGCCTAAGTGGATGTCATGCCCATCTAAGGCCTTTAAAGTCTACAAAAGGCCCGCAAAGCTTCATTTTGATTCACATTTTCATCTCTAATTGGTTGCTACAGCAAGACGAGTAAAAGAGTTGAGGAAAGAGTGATTGGAGTGAAAGGAGTGACTGCAAGTAAAAAACCGAGGGATGATTAGAGGCCTCCCTTCACTATATTTTGACATTTTGTACTTGTTTTGATATCATATTGCTCATGAGTCATTGTAATCATCTTTATGATATTTTTGATATAATAGAAATATTCTATTTGCCAATTCGACAATTTAAAGTTTTATTAAGTATTGGGCATTCTAATTTCTAATTATCAATTAGTACTAAGTTATTCAATATTGAAAACATCAATGTTCATTGTTTAATGTTTAAGTATTTACTATTTAGTATTTGGCATTTGCAATTTGGCTATTTTACTTTTTAATAGTCTTCTACATCTTTTCATAACTAGCATTTTTAAGTACCATATGTATATAGTATATACGGCACCGCACACCCTCTGGCGCCCCCTTAACATCATCCCCAAATTGAGGCCCTTTGTCCAACATTTCAAAAACTCATCCCCACGTCTGTGACGATGATGTTATTCAACATTCCTATTGTACACTTAGGCCTCCTTAGAAGAATTTTGCAGACTTTGAAAAATACATGGCAGACTTCACTAGTTCTTGCAGATATTTTCCTATGTTGGATAATCGCACTAAAAACTCACCATAAATACTTGCTAACTTTTTGGCAAGAGCTCGCTGATTTGTTAGCTCGTGCATGCTGACTTTCTTGAATTCCATGCAGAAAACTCATGACTGGCAGTCATAAAACACATTAAGTAAAAAAACAAACCCAAGAACACCCAATATTGCTCTAAAAAAATGTGATGTTTCTTTGTGAAACTCCCAACACCCCTCAAACTTTGAATACAAGATTCACATTGTTTTTACATCCCAAAAGAACATTAGAAGCACGAGTTTTTCTATTTTTTGTTTTGACTACAAAAATCCAGCATTTGGGTTTAAAAACCCATCCATACACTAGAACAAAGTAGTATTTTTTCATTTCAATTCCAAAATAATGAATTCACAACCATTTTTTGATTGTTTTTTTTTCCTAGGTTGCAGGTTTCAGACCCTACCAGCCAGGTCCAGGTCCTTCTCGAGTCCAGGTTCATGTTGGGTTTGGGCAGGGTCCGCACCACGAACTGTGAGTCCTCATGGGTCCACGAACCCAGGAGAACCTACAATCCATGGTAGGGACCCTCAAGGACCCACAGCCCATGAGGCCAAAAAGTATGGTAAAAACTTTTAAGAAAATATTTTTTATTATTTTATTATAGTACAACTACAAATGTATACATATGAGCTATACCATTTAATTTTAAATTATATCAAATTGCATTTTACTAATGGTACTGTTATATCATTTTGGCTGATTGCATCTTATATTATTTTCAAGTAGAATTGTTGTTGTATCTTTCCTTGCCTGTCATTAGCTTCTCATACCAAAATAATATGCAGTTAGCCAAAATGTTATAATAGAACCATTAATAAACTGCAATTTGATATAATTTAAAATTAAATAGTACAACTCATACATATATATATATAAGCCTAGCATAAATAAAATAAAATATGTGATACTAAATATCAATAGCAGATGAATTAATCCAAATCCTACACAAAGCTGATTTAAAAAGACATCAAATTGAAATATATATTGAATAACTAGAAACCACATTGGCTGTCAAGCCTAGTCCTAAATATTGTCTCTCTTTTTTCAATATAATGCATATATATATATATATATATAGCCTCACAAAACCACCCCCACCCCACTGCCCCCCACGAACACAAATGGAATTTTTTTTGCCTGAACCCACGAACCCGTATCCCAACCTGCTCCCAACCCCAAACTGGCAACTTAGAATTTTTCTAAATTTTTTACCAAATTAACTTTTTTAATCTAATCTTTAAAAAAAATTAGAAATTTTAGATTGTATTAACTTTTATTGATTTAACATAATTCCATATTAATTTAGACTAGTTCTTACACTGCTTTTTGCTGATTTAAGTTGAATTTAGATTATTATTATTTTTTAAATATTTAAAATGTTATGCTTTTACTTTGTATGTGCAAGTTGAATGCAACATATAATGGCAAACAGAGAAGCATATAGATCAAGTTCCACCTCAAGCTTTACCCCATTGGTGCCATTGTTAAGTACATGCACTCATCCTATTAAAGCTAGAAACCTTGCTCGCCTATATCTATCAAGGTCCAATATCTAAGATTGTTGATTGCATTGGATTCACAAACTTATATCATGGAGGCAGAAATCACCTCAAATACCATCTTGTAGGCATCACTCATGGTGATGACAAGCCTTGTCAACATTTAATGCTTATCTTGCATTTTAAGGAAGAAAAAAATTGCAAAAGGAGAAGACAAGGGCAGCTTTGCAACAACCATCACTAGTAGTCAAGCTACTTAAGTGCAACCAGAATAAAATAAGATATGACATATCAAGGCATAGTGGGCTCTCTTCGTGGTCCATGAGTTCAAAGCTAATCAACCTTCACTTCATCCACTTGAAATAAAGTGTCAATACCTAAACCTACATACAAGCCACATAGTTTTTCTTTTTTCTTGTGCCTAGAAACATACCTAAAGCACGACCATTAATGGAAGCTATAGGGTGGAACAAGAAGGTGCATGAACAAACAAATATGATATGTGTTGGTTTTTGGTTCTTCAACAACATTTCTTTCAATATAGCGAGTAGTACTTATTGAGAGAATTTGGAAAACACACAAACACTTGCAAGAAAAGGCTACAAGCCTTTTCTTAAAGACTTAATAGGAGCTTGGTTAATTTATGCTAATCTCTACTTATAATAATTTACGTTAAATTTTAGGCTAAATAAATCTTCATTACTTTACAGTGATTTATATTGAGTTTGGAATTTTTTTTGTTTAGAATTTAAAATTTGTAATGTCATTGTACTTGTACGTTGCTCACAAATGCACCAAAACCGGCAAGGTTTATAATGGAAGAATAGAAGCAATGGAGACAATGTGGTTGCACTATTCTTTCACATCACTAAATAGAAAACTATGCCATTATCAATTGTCTGGTAATGAGGTGACTGTTTTTAAATTGGTTAATGACTGCAACAAGTCAAAGTTGTAGAAACATTGTATCTAATGTTGGAGTATGTTTTTATAAAGGTGGGCACGGAGAATGTGTTACAAATCAAAACGGATAATGGAGCATCATATATGGCAGATGGGAGTTTGCCAAGACAAACATACAACACCTTTTTTGGGCACCTTGTTTAGCATAGTGCCTTGACTTTCTTTCAGAGGAGACAAGCAAACTTAATTGGGTGAGACCAATTGTAGATGATCTAAACAGCGCGACCAAATTTATCTTTGATCGCCCTTGGATTCTTGATTTGATGAGAGATCACACCCAAGAAAAAGAGTTGTTGCAATTGGGAGTTGCAAGGTGTACAATGATTTCCCTAATGTTCCAAAGCATTATGGGTTTGTTATCATCTTTGAAGCAAATGTTTGTAGTCTAGCATGGCTAGCCTTGTCATATTCAACAAGGACTAAAGGAGAGATGTTCATTTGAAGACGTTGCTTGCAAAAGATCTAAAGGGACTACTATGGGAATTGATAGAGAAGATCATGAGACTTCCCAAGATATGGATATTGCTACCCCTAATTACCCTTCTAAGATTCAAGAGGGAGACTCCTGAATCAGAAGATCCTATTGATTCTATAGATTCTACTGCTGGACAGAGTAATGATTCATTTGATCAGAAGTGATCTTTATGGGCCAGGCATAATATGCAAGAGGCTGAAAAATATGCAGCGCCTCGTGGGACTTTCAAAGAGAGTAAGAGACCTCATAAGTTTGCAAGATATGTTGCTTTAGTGAGTCGTATTATTGAATCTGGGCCTTCAAGTTATAAGAAGGTGTCAAAATAGCAAGTACGGAGAGATGTCATGCTGGAAGAGTATCAATCCATTACCAAAGCATCATGCTTGCAAAATTATTCCTAGGCCTAAAGTTAAATCTGGTGTTTCTTCTAAGAGATTGATCAAAATTACACATGCAACTGATGGAAGTGTTGAAAAGTATAAAGCTAGATTTGTAACAAGAGGGTTTTCTCAAAACGAAGCTATAGATTATGAGGAGACATTTGCTCTTGTAGCTTAGAATACCTCTATTAGAACTACATTGCTATTGCAACAATTAAAGCGTGGAAATTACATCAAATGGATATAAAGACGACATTCTTGAATGGTGTAATTGTAGAAGAGGTAATTTATTGAGCAGCCAAAGGGTTTTGTGATTCATAAGAAGGAATCACGTGTGCATATTGAAAAAGTCCTTATACGGCCTCAAGCAAGCTCCACGTGCAGGTTATGAAAGAATTGATCATTATTTATTGAGCTTGGGCTTCCTCAAAAATGATGCAGATCCAAATCTTTATTTCAAGGGAATTGATGATAAAGCATTAATTTTAGTTCTTTATGTTGATGATCTATTTCTTGCTAGAGAAAATGATCTCGATACTTCTTTAATTGATGATCTATTTCTTACTAGAGAGGATGATCTCATTAGTGAGTGTAAAGAAAGAGTAAGCTTCTGAATTTGAGGTGAAAGATTTCAGTCCTATGCATTACTTCCTTGGATTAGAAGCTTTGCAAAGACCAAATGAGATTATCCTAATTCAAGAGAAATATGCTATTGACATTTTGAAAGGATTTGGTATGTTAGATTGCAAGTTTATGGCAACTCCTACTACAGCAAACCTGAAAAAGTTACATGAGGTTGCAGCTAGTTTAGATATAGTTGATCTCACTAAGTATAGACAACTATACTAGGTCTGATATAATCATATATGTTATGTTGTTAACACTCTAAGTCAATTCGTGTGTGAGCCTAGACAGATTCATCTTATCACAGCCAAACATATTTTGAGATATGTGGGTGGTAAAGTGTGATAACATTTGAAATATACTTCTTGTGAAGGTTTGAACTTGTAAGGTTTTTCTGATTCAGATTGGGCAGGGTGTGTACCTAACAAGAAGAGCACTTGCAGTTGTTGTTTCAGCTTAGGCTTAACTATAATAGCCTGGTGAAGCAGGAAACAGTCATGTGTGGCTCAAAGTATAGCAAAACTGAATATGTTGCAGCTTGTATGGCAGCACAAGAAGCGGTGTAGTTTTGAAGGCTTCTTGCAGGTGAATATGTTGCAGCTTTTGTGGCAGCACTAGAAGCAGGGTAGTTTCGAAAGCCTCTTGCAGAACTGTTTGGCCAGCCTTTTCGAACCAATTGTGATTCTTGGTGGCAACCAAAGACTGTTTGGCCAGCCTTTTCGAACCAATTGTGATTCTTGGTGGCAACCAAAGACTGTTTGGCCAGCCTTTTCAAACCAATTGTGATTCTTGGTGGCAACCAAAGTTGTGTGAAGCTTTCGGTTAATCCTGTATTTCAGGATAAAACCAAGCACGTGGAGATCCAGTATCATCATTTAAGAGATATAGTTCAAAGAAAAGCAATTGACCTCAAGTACATTTGTACAAATGCGAAGACAACCAACATTCTCACCAAGCCAGTGTTAGAGTAATTATTTGTTTGCACTTATTAATTAAATCACTTTCACAAGTACATTTGCACAAATGCGAAGACAACCAACATTCTCACCAAGCCAGTGTTAGAGTAATTATTTGTTTGCACTTATTAATTAAGTTGCCTATTACTCTTTGTTTTCTTAAGCTATCTTGTAGGTGCATATAATTAATATTTTATTAATTATATTGTGCAACCTAGCTTTTTTAGGATTTAGTTTCCCTTTACGGGTTTCGTGATTCCTTTATAAGGATTCACCTCTTTGTATTTTATCATTCACTTATTGGATTATATGAGATATTGCTCTTTGCATGTCAATAAGATGGATCTGGCTTTTTGGCCTCCTTGATTTTTCCTTGCCTCTGTTCTTTGCTTCATCCATGTGACAGGGTTATGCATGCAGGTGTTCTTGGGAGATTAGTTTTTCACCTAATCTAACATGGTATCAGAGCAAGCTTGCTGCTCGCTGTTCGTGGTTTGTTGAAGCATTTCAGAAGCTTCTTTTTTCAAGGGTTTCGAAAGTTTTTTATGTGGATTTAGGGGGGGCCTTATTTTTCTGGTCACTTTGGGCTCAAACGGACATCACCGTTGCGCTCAGAGCGCCCAAAAACCCCAGAATCCATATAAAATTTGTCCATTTTGGACACCGTTGGTCTGGGAGGCAAAAAAAAATTGCCGTACAGCCTCCTGCACGCGGATCGAGGCGGAAAAATAATAAAAATTCACAAAAAAATAACAATTGTGGCAGTTTTAGCCACGGCAGTTAATTAGCCGCGGCGGTTAATTAATCGCAGCAGAGCCACTAGCGGTCACCGCTGGCGGTCCGTCACCGACCACCGCCGCAGCTCCTCCCCGCGGCGGCCCTCCACCCTCCCACCGCCCGGCCGCCGCTCCGCCGGCAGTGGAGATTTTTATAATGCTTTTTTGTTTTTTATTATTATTTTTTTTTTTTTTTTTTTAAATTTCATGCATTTTCAGAGGCCCTGGTGGTTTTTTCTCCGTAACTTGAGCATACGTACGTATTTTTTCGATCCGAAAAATGAGCCGAAAAGCTGGTTCCAAGACGGAGATGCTGGTACAGGTGTTTTTGGGTTTTGATGCAGTTTGGTTGCCTGTTTTGGCAGTCAAAGCCGGATGTTCTATTTTGCATTCCGGGAGGCGTATCTTAAGCTTTCGATCTCCGATTTTGGACTTCTTTATATCGCTGGAAAGCTCTTTCTGTGCTCTTTCCAGTGATGCTGGTTGTTGTTCCAAATTCTATTCCAAGAACATCCTATTCAGTCTTTTGCATTTTAGCATTCTGGTGGATGTCCTGATTGTTTCAGGTCCGGAGATCGATTTTGTTGCTTCAGTTGCTTCGTTTTGGGCTCTACCTTCTGTTGTTTCAGCCTTATGTTTTTTCTAATCATTATTGATATTCATTGTAAGCATCTTTATGCAACGCACTGAGATAAAGTGCCACTCTTGCGTTTCGAGATCCTTTTCATCATTGTGATTCATTGTACTCGCACTATTTTATAAAGTGCCATGGGGGGGATAGTTGTTTGCCGCTTATAGGCCCTCTTTCTCTATTTTCTCATGCAGTGTCGATGACACGTGCCTTTATTGGTGTTTGTACCTCACTCTCGATGTATTTGGCTCCTGTGTTGTAGGAGATTTTTGGCCCATCTTTTCAGCTACCTGTCATCTCACCTGCCTTAAGGGGAGGTTATATTGTTGTTCTATGCTTCTTTGGTTGATGGTTCGTGCCTTCTATTTCCATGGAGGTTCTACAGATCAACATTTTGACAGAGTTCTGCGGTTCTTCATGCTTCAATGATTCTCTTCTAATCTCTTTGTTCCTTCTTCTAGAACATTCTTTGCTATCTCTTTTTGGAGTAGGGTTTTTCCCATGTGGTTTTCTCTATTTCTCCTCTTTATAGAGATTTTGTTGTGATTGGGTACCTGATCAGGCCTTGTTGCCGGGACCCAATTCTACTTTCATAGCTATGCTAAGTTAGCTTCCTCCCAAGCTTCGCTTAAGGGGGGGTGTTAGAGTAATTATTTGTTTGCACTTATTAATTAAATCACTTTGATTTAATTAATTAAGTTGCCTATTACTCTTTGTTTTCTTAAGCTATCTTGTAGGTGCATATAATTAATATTTTATTAATTATATTGTGCAACCTAGCATTTTTAGGATTTAGTTTCCCTTTACGGGTTTTGTGATTCCTTTATAAGGATTCACCTCTTTGTATTTTATCATTCACTTATTGGATTATATGAGATATTGCTCTTTGCATGTCCATAAGATGGATCTGGCTTTTTGGCCTCCTTGATTTTTCCTTGCCTCTGTTCTTTGCTTCATCCATGTGACAAGGTTATGCATGCAGGTGTTCTTGGGAGATTAGTTTTTCACCTAATCTAACAGCCAGTTCCTAGAGTGAAGTTTTCTTATTTTCAAGATAAGCTTGGTATTGTGGAGAATGATGCTCTTGTTGAGAGAGAGCCTCAACTTCAATGATTCTTTATTCATATTGTAATACATTTTTCTCTATGATGGAAAAGTTTCAGGTGTAAGCCCTTGTTGCTCTTTCCACTCATGGGAGTAGCCATAGTGGATGTCATGTTCAGAGGCTCCATGGCAATATCACTTTGAGTGACTGTGTGATATGAGCTTGTGTTTATTTCACGCATGGGAGTAGCCATAGTAAATATCATGTTCAGTGAACCCATTATGCTATCACGTTGAAAGAATTCCTCATAAAGTTTTCCTTCTTACACATATGAGTGTAGGCATTGTGTTTGTCATGTTGAGCAACTCCATGACATGAAAATCTACAAATGATATCTCTTTTGCTAAGAGGGAATGTTATTGTTTAGTAGTTGCAAGTGAAATCATTATACTTGTGATGGTTGTGCAATCTCCTTTTTGATGATAAACTTGTTCTCGAGCTTTCTCAGTTTCGCTATGTTGAGCCATTTCCTTCTTTCTGTTGTTACCATCATTTCGTCATACCTTGCAGCAGCAGCATTATTATAAGTTCATGTTGATATATTGATAGTAGTTGCCTTCATGCGCCTACAAATTGGAGCGGTTGTAGTTTTGCTAACAGCTTCTTGTCTTTGTATTCATACCTTCTGTTGGTTCCCAAAACCGCAGGTTGGAAATCCAAGAACCTACCACTTCTCCAGTAAGATTCCGCAATCAGTTCCGGCCAACGAACAAGAATTGCCTTGTTGGTATGTTTGTCGTTGCGCCAAAAGCTCGAACTGCCAATGAACGTCACAAACACCAAACTTACCCAGATCTACGAGAGGCAGTTAAGTCATGTCGCAAACCCCAAAGGAGGTGCTGACCACCAAGTCAACAATCTCCCCCTCAGTAATGACTAAGGGTTCTGCACCAACAAAATGAAGGAGACCTCCCGAGACTCAAACTTGTGACCCAAGGCTCTGATACCAATTGTAGGTATGTTTGTCGTTGCGCCAAAAGCTTGAGTTGTCAACGAACATCACAAACACTAGACTTACCAAGATCCACGAGAAGCAGTTAAGCCATGTCATGAACCCCGAAGGAGGTGCTGACCACCAAGTCAACACGCCTTGATTCCCCTACACTTCAGGCTCTGCTACACCTAGGCGGGTAGACCTTCTCCTCGAACCTGATTACTTGGTTTAGAGCTTTTATAAAGCAAATTTAAACTTTGGAGTTCTTCGGCTGGAAAAGTCCTTGAACTCGATTTAAAATGAAACTAGATGTTGAATGTTTTAATAATAGAAGGAATATATAGATTTTATGACTTCAATAATAGAAAGACCAGTGCCACTACTCATCCGAGCAATAGAGTCAACTTCAGTGAATTTTCACGTACAGCTTTATAATGTTCTATGCATTATATTGCCAACAATTAAATGATCAAGATGCAACAGATCAAATATTTATGCCATCTTAACTCCTCTGGTATGAAGACAAACTAGACACAAATACAAAAACAATTTGATATTTCACTATATTTGTGATGTTCGACTTTAAGATGTTAAATGACCATGTCCACTTACCTGACATTTAAATTGTATACAAAATTTCAAAAAATAATTACAAAGGACGATTTATCTGCAGTTTAAATCTCCATGCCATTTAAAAATAAACAAAAGACATTTTATTTTATTATAAAAATAAAATAACTGAATTTATATTACAAAGTCATATTAAGCTCTCATCCCTCCATACAAAATAATATAAATACTTCTTGTGAGTCTTTATTTTCGAATATGTCTTGTTCTAAAATGAGTTTGACATTTTATATCTCATATACTATGGAATGTGACTTTTCAAAATAAAAAGTCATCTCTTTTTAAAATAATCAATACTTTCTTCCTAATTATAATGACGCCTCCTTTAATTTCTAATTGCCGGCCATGATACTTTAATATTATCACATATGTTGGACCCTTTGATTGTTTTGATATACTACAAAGGATAGCATTTAAATAAAAATTGGAAAAAAAAACATGTCTTCTAATCTTCCAAAAGCTCCTAGCGGTTGACATGTCTGGTTATTTTGTATAGGTCTTTTTTGATTCCTAAAGGCACAAAAATATGTCGTGGATGGTCATTGCTAATCGTTTGAGCCTTTAATCTATCAATTCGTGCCATACCATATTCTCATGACGTCTATATTTGATAGGTTTTCGAATTCAATTTATCTCTAATCTGTAGCTATCATGATGCATTAATAGATGGTTTTCGTCAAAAATGAGAAACAAGACTGGACATAGTTTTTAACAATAACATATTTCCTTATACCCACAGCTACCAATCTCCTATTCGAACAACTTGTATTTCATCCATATATCTTTTTGTGCTTGGTTTGACCCTCGACGGCTTCTCTAATTGTTTTACATCATGAGTTTTCTCCCGACTCCTCAGACGCTTCACACACTTGTATGGTATATTAGCACTGACTGTAGCAATTCATGAATCCTCAAGTTCTTATCATGCTGCAATCGTTTTTGGAAATCCATAAATATGGTGGGAGACTGATGATAATATATAGTTTCAAAATACGTCCGGTATCAATTGACAATGATTGGACGCACCTATCCACAGTCCACTATTAGTGGCTCTTAGGTAGTCTCGGGCACCCCATTCTTCCTTATTTATACTCTTTGTGATGTACACCTGCGATTTTATTTAGATGATCTTTCAACTATAGCACTTTTCAAATAGTCATGAAATTCCACAACCATGATGCTTGCCCAAGAAAATTAAAGAAAAGACAGTGGAAGCCTTTTGTTGGAAAGGCATGATTGGACTTACATACTCTTGATTTATTTAGCTATTAATTGGCATTGATTTATAGCAATTTTGCTAGAAATTTGGGCTCCATCACCTTCCTTGTAGCAGACTCTGTGTATGTTGAATATATCATTTTAAAGATGTATTGACTATCTTTTGTAACTATCATCATATGTCTCAATAAAGTTTGAAGTGCAAGCAACGATTGGCAATGTGATTGGGTGAGTCAATCTTTTGTTTTTTGTAATCGCTCTATACCATTTAATGTTTATTTGCTATGGAGTATCAAAAGCTTCACTAGTATCAATGTAAAATTTGTAACTGACGTCGGATGTTATGGTGCCCTGAGCAATGACTCTTTGCCTTTATATGATTACTAGTCTTTCGAGATGGTATTAAGCTCATGTAGAGATTAGAATTTTTTATGAGCATTCAAGAAAGTCAAACTATGACATTCAAGAAAGCATTCTCGGTGACTATAGAACATGATCATATCTTCTACGATGAGCATCATGTATACTACAGATTGATTCAGTGTATGATCTAGGCAATAATTAATTTTATTGTGCAAATCATTTTTGTTAAAAATTAATCCTTCCTTGGATGTATCATATAATAGAATATTCCAAGGATCCCTTCAACTAGCTTGTCCTCTTGTGAGTACATGCCATATTTTTGATCTCTTATACATGTGTGAGGACATCTTTTTTGTAATTCCTTTAATAAGGAGATTAGTTTATCCTCTTTAAGAGGATACTAGCACTTTGCACACTTATTATGAATGGTGGCATTCATAGAATTGGGAGTTATATGTGCAACTCTTCTCGTCTCTATTTAAGAGATGTCTCTCTAGCATTCTTCCACACATCACAATTGATGTTATTGTACTAAGCTACTTGCTCCCTCTCTCTCCCTTACCTTCTAGACTTTTGCCTCATTCATAATAATTCACAAGGGGTTTTTCGTTGCTTTTCCTCTTTCAAAATCTCGTCTCCTCCTTCTGACTTTTGCGTGCTTGCTCCTAGTTTATGGTTTTCTCATGGTAACAATTCTTCATCATCTAACTATCTTGGATTTATTTTTCCTTTCTCTATTTATTATTCCTTTCAATTATTTCGTTGTAGTATATGCAAGATGCAACAAGTCTTCTATGTTTTGAAAATGCATAGCAAGTGTGTACGAACTGTTAATAAGGCATATTAATTTATTGTTACAAGTTACCAGTGGCTCATCATCTTATCCCTTAATTAAGCTTGAGAACATTGTATTTGGATTTAGAGCATTCAATAGAAGATTGATCTTTGGTGTGGATGGGTTTTTCACCTTTAAGTGGAGGGTTTTCCAAAGATAAATAGATGTGCAATTTGTTTGTGTGATTGTAAGTTTCAGAGTATTGTTTCCATGTTCTTCTAGTTCTAAATCTAACACTTCCTTCGCTATTGAAGATTTGATCATTCAACTTTTTAATTTCCATTTTCTTTTTTTTTTTTTGGATTCTTTGGGTTTTACAAAGAATTCTGAAACAAAGTGTAAAAGAGGAGAGTTTGAGAAGATAATTCTAACCCTGCACCATTTCTATGAGCTAATCCTATAAACTTAAGAGATGAGATTGCAAAAGTGAAATCCAAAACCTATCTTTGCTTTGCCAAATTCAACAACTCCACAAGGACGGTGCTATCTTCTAAGATGTTTCAACATTTTTTTACAATACAACTTAAGTATATTTAAATAATTGAGAATAATCCAACAACAAAAGGTATGAACATATACATTCTACATAATACTTTCACATCAAATCCTTCATTCAATCCAACTTGGAAAATAGAATCTATTCTAAATGAGAGACAGGAAACCATGCAACTTGCAAACGTTATTTTAATTCACCAATAACTGAGCAGTGAATTTACTAAAGCAATTCTCATGCAAAAAACTTTGAATCTCTCCTTTGTAAATGAAAGTGGGGTTTATATAGGAGTTTGGAAACAGATGAAGGGCCCAAAGCAATTTAAGATCAGCGGGCAAGATTTAAACAACTATAACCTAGTGGGGTTTACAATACCCATCAATTGCTTTCTACTAGAAGAATATGTGCCTTTTCCTGATGGAAGAAAAGATCAAGCTCGTTGAATTTGGAGGCCTTCTTATGAAATTATTTGACTGGCGGAAACAAGTGGTTGCCACCTCAACATGCTTATCTCTTTAGCCTTGAACAATTCTTCTTCGATATTTGGAATTTGAGATTTTGGAAAAGTATTCCTGAATTGTATCATCTTTAAACCTTCTTGAGCTTGGAATTTTCTCTTTTTTGAATATTATTCGATCAATGACTTTGGAGATCCTAGTGTGAACTTTGAAATCAAAAGTCTTAGAAATTTTACCTTGTCCATCCATCCTTTTGTCTAGAAATTCTTCTTGGGTGATGAAGTCCTTGGTTGTATTTGTTTTCCTCAATCATGAATGTAATCTTTCCTTTTACCATTTAAATTCCTTCCTTTAATCTTGATCTTTGGAAATCCCAGGTTGTTGTAGAATCTCATTCATCTTTCTCTGCCCTTGATTGTTCACTTTGCATCAGACTTGCAAAACAACATTGTGAAAATTGTCAGTAACACGTTAAAATGACTTTACCATTTTTCTAAGTTGTCGATTTGGAATCAGGCACGAGAATAGGATCCATGGATTTGTGAAAAAAAAAAATCCCAGTATGATTCATAAGGATTCGTGTGAATACAAAAAAAAAAGATATATACATAATTCTAAAACTATATCATTTCATACTATGAATCTATGATTCTAGTATACTTGATCTTTGATCTATTTTCACAATTATAAAGTTCCTGAATTATGAAAATTCAAAATATAGATCATTAGACTATAAGGTTTGTAACATGATTCACTCATAAAAGAGTCAAGACTAAAGTTTTCAATTTCAACCATCAAATGGATTTTCAAGAAAATCCTCATCAAGAGGGGTCCTGATGAGCTACTGCAAGTGCCATATCTACATCATCAGAGGAGCCCAAACCACTTCCACTACTACTAGAGGGGATTATGAACTCGTAATCATCCCCATCATCCACATCAGTCAAAGTGGCTCTAGCAAGATCTCGGATGGCCATATCTAGATCAACAATCTTGGGTTGTACATCCCAAAGATTCTTGAGCCCCTTCTTGTACTAGAATCCTTATGTGCCAATAGGCGCAAGTTGTTGTGAACGAACACAAGGTCTTCTAATTATTTTTTTGCAGCCAACCGGTTACATTTGATTGAGTGGATAAAGGAATATGTACTCCAATTTTGCTCAGCTACAGAAGAGCACACAACCTAAAGAGAAATTAAAAGAATACAAGAATCAAAATAATTCAAGTAATCAAGAGTGCTAACTTTAAGAAATTAAGTGTTAAATTTTACAGACTTTCTTGGGATAGATGTTAGAAAGTAAAGTCCACCAAGATAACTGAGAATAAGGGGTGACTCAGCTATCCAACTATTAAAACATTTATTAACCTTATTAATCCTTAAACATGTGAACAATATAACCAGCAACCATAAGAAGATACACATACACAATAACACCTGATATGTTAATTAGGGAAACCCTTGATCAAGGGGAAAACCCTAGTGGGGATGGTACCCACAAAATGATGCACTAATATAAAAGTTCCTTGTTAGGGGATGAACTAAAAGCCAATGAAATACATTCAGTACATATTAGTCCCTGTTTAGGAGACTTTGAATCCCTATTAAGAGATTCCAAACCTATTAGGAGTTGTAGAAGGCAGATGGACCCACTGTCCAAACAGCTTCATGAGCAAGACCACCGAACTCACTATTCAACTAGTCTTTGTATTATTCCTTGTAGAATAATAGAATGAAATAACTTCAACTCCTTCTCTGTCCTCTTGACCAAACCAAACCTCTTTCAAATCTCAAAACCAAATATCCAACTTTGCATCCAATAATCCCTTGGATCGCTTACACACATTTACCAACTTCACCTATCACTTGCTCACATACAGTAGAACACACACTTCATCACAAGGAATATATCTTTCCTTTACACCATATCTTCAAAATAATTCCTTGGGTCAGCCTTGAGGCTTTCCCAATTAATTATAATAGGACTTCATTAAGATATTACAATTCATTACATCTTTTCGCAATTACAAAACACTGTTGGCTCACAATAATACAACTTCTCATACGTGCGACCTTAAAGCCTATGCACTCGCTGATGTCATCATCAAGCTATACAACTTCTCATTGTGCGACCTCAAAGCTTGCGCACTCCCTCACATCATCATCAGGCTGTACAACTTCTCATTTGTGCGACCTCAAAACTTGGGCACTCACTAACGTCATCATCAGGTTGTCTATTGTCATTGTCTAACTTCGCTTATCACGATTCTATCCTTGTTAAGAGATACAATTCAAACATTAGAAACCACTTATCAAGTACTATGTTTGCACACTGTCCTCCGTAATTCTTGAATAGCTCTTGCATGTCTTCCACTTTTTGCATGCGCACTTGTCCACTAGATCAAGACACAGTGTATAACATATCCTCAACTGTGCTTGACCTTATCATCAATACTTATACAAGAACATCTTGCATCACGAATTAAAAAGGGGTGTGATTAAAAATTAATTAATTAATTAATTAAAAAGTTAAAAAAAATCTGGAGAGAGAAACTAACAAAAATTAGAGGAAAAGTAATTTTAAAATACAAAGAAAAATAAGAAAAATGGTTGTCATTTCATTTATCAAGGTGTGTAGGTGGCATCTTAGAATTTTGTGGAAAGTTCCTTAAATCTTGCATTTAATATTTCTTGTGATCCACAAAGGCAATGTAATTTTCTAACTAGCCACATGGTGGTACTTGGTTGTATTTGGGTGGGAATTAAATATTTGTTGTAAGGTAATTGCATTTACCTTTTATCCCACATTGGTGTGTAGGTGTCATCTTAGAATTTTGTGGAAAGTTCCTTAAATCTTGCATTTAATATTTGCTGTGATCCACAAAGGCAATGTAATTTTCTAACTAACCAAATGGTGGTGTTTAGTTGTATTTGGGTGGGAATTAAATATTTGTTGCAAGGTAATTGCATTTACCTTTTATCCCACATTGGTTGTGTTTGTAACATCTTGGATGGTAAGTGCCTATTTAAGAAAGGCATATGAGCATTTGTAATCAAGCTCTCAAGGTGTTATCTCTTTTTGTATAGAAGCTTGGAGAGAAGGATGAAGTAGAGGAATGAAGTTTGAGAAGAGTTAGTAGTTGGGGCTTGGGAAACAAGGAAATTGCTTGTTGGCTAGCAAGCACAAGTTTAGATCTTGTTGGAGGTTTCTATTAGAGTGTGGATCTAGACTAGCTAGAGTTTGGATTGGATCTTGAAGGATCTTGCAGGACTATTACTTGTTTTGCATTTGGCCATAACCGAGAAGGCCTTACAGCCCGACACATTGCATGTAATCAATTATTTTTCCATTGTGTGGTTATTTGTTGGGGGCTAGGGCATCTCCATTGGGGATTCTCTTGCCTTGCACTGCATCAAAAACACAGTCCGTCCGACATCATTCTCTCTCTACTACTCTGCTAGTCTTTACAGAAACAAGACTATGTTGACATTAATGACAAACACAGTCATGAATGCAACATGTCAATCATGCCAATAAACTCTCTAATGCTTAGGACACTCCCTGAAAGAAATACCATCAGCATTCATGCTAACAATAGAATCTTTATAGCAAGAAGTTGGAGGTACATATAGTCTTGCCCATGAAGGTACCACCATCTAATGGCATCCATCCTGCTTGGTCTACTATAGCAGTAAGGTGGTGATAATTTCCTGAGATGAAGGCACCAAATTCACTCCTCAAATTCACCCCAATTTCAAGATCTTGGAAGATTTTAGCTAAAGCCTTCTTATACCCATTTGTAACCTCTGCATCCCTAAATGGTGTCACTCTACCTGGGAGGCGAAGTACTTTTGCACTATACTACATGGGGGATAACACAATACAATCGAACATTAACAAAGTTCAAGAGCATAGACATTTGATAAGCACTATAGTACCCGAGGGATAGAGCATATGCAAGGAGGTGCAAAGGTGTGGTCATCTTGTTCCATCAATGATGAGCAATTTCTTCCACCTTGTAAATAAAAGGTGTCCTAAGGATCATTCTCCCCCCTATGTATGACCTGGGATATGAGATATGAATATCATTAATGATTATGTCAATTTAAATTTTAAAATCTAGATATCTCTCAAATAAACAATGGTAGAGGAATGTATAACTTACCATTTTAATATTTTCCAACATGTTGTCCATGTAATCATAAATATCCCCGAGGCATGGCTCATCAGTGTTCGCAAACCGAAGCATTAACATGATTGGATCAATGAATTCTAACACATAATCCACACGACCCCACCAATCATCATCTAGTATCATTGCTTTCACTTTTTGGGCCTTTGTTGTATAGGAAGTCTTCCAAACACCCCATTGAGGGCTAACGATCATCTGTGCCAATGCATCCTTAACCCTCACAAGTTGTCTCAAGACGATTGTGTGAGAGGCAAAGCGGCATTTAGCCACCTTAGAACATGTTAAACTTAAGTTAGTTACACATTTTAAATATGTTAATGTAAACAACACAAAAAGTAATATTATGTAATTCAAATAATCTATAAATTAGATTTTAAATTTACAAATTTGCCTTCAATAATTCCAAGTCCAAGAAATCCTAAAAATTGATTGTGACGTGGTGATTTGTCACAAAAATTTGAATCTCTTGATCCTCATATATTTGTTTCACCTAGTTCGTTTTGGTGCCAATTACTTTCATCAAAAAATTGAGAGAGTGAACAATGCATAGCGTCCAAAAGATATGATCATATATAGACTCTATCAACAACCCCGCATCACTGCATACTTTTGCATTCTTTGTGACCACAAAGACAACATTATCAGCACCCACTGGCTCTATGGCATCAATGAGAATGCAGGAAATAAATTTTGCATCTTTGACTTGCACTTCACAATCAACTACCTTCAAGAACATTGCCCACTTCGGATATAACACAATAACATTGATCAATGGACGATTTTTACAATCTTTCTATTCATCTAAAGTAATTAGACACACTTGTTTGAGCCCAAGAATCTCTTATTGGTTTAAGTTAGGCCTCTACATGTAATAAGGTGGTGCGCACCTTTTCATAACCAGGGCCTTGGTAACTAGAGGGTCTTGCATTTATTGCTTGCACCATCTCCCTCTGAAGGTGATCTAACTAAATTGAATGGAACACCATTTGCAAATAGACAACGTCCAACTTTTTGATCAGCAATATCTCTTAATTCATTTTAAAATGCCCTGTGTAATGGGCCTCTCTTACGAGCGGTGAGTGGAGTTTGTTATAAAGCTTCATGGTTTGAAGATGGTATAGGCAAGAAAGGACGTGTAATAGTGCTTGGTTGATTGGGTGGTGGTGTTGGTTTACTTTTTTTTTTTCTATAATTACTTTGTTTTCCTTTTGCAAGTGCTCTATCTGCATCTTGCTCTTTTGCTGAAGTTTCTATTTATGCTTCTTATCTGCCCCACTGTCCCTACACCTATTAATTCCTTGACCCCTAGGACCCAAAAAATGTAGTCTCACTTGGAATAGGAGTTTCTATAATGTAGATGGTAATAATTACACTTTCATATGTATGCCCCACTCCTAGTTAATTGTGTAATTTTTGTTGTGTGTCTCCATAAAGGAGACCCCTTATCAATTTTGTTTTTTTGTGATCCCTCCCCACCCACTGAGCCTTGACTACTCATTGTATGATTGTTGCAATCTAGAAAAAAAAATGACTAATACGAAAACTTGAAAAAAGCTTATAAGTTTTGAAAACTTGAAATAAATCAATAATCTATGAAAGAACTAAAGAAAATGGTTGAAATGCATGCCTTAATCACTTTTGCAAGGTATTTGCAGCTCCACAATTGATCTCCTTCAAATCCAAGTACTTGACTTCAAACTTGCAACAATGAGAGAGCAAATGTGAGGTGAAAAGTATTTGGATGTTAAATAAGAGGGCAGTTTTATGGCTTGGAGGAAAAAAAATATCAAAAAAATCATTTTTGATAAAGATTGGACCCACTTTATGCACTTTTGGCCCGCTGATTTGCGTGGATCCTCAAGGATCTGCGCAGATCCTCAAAGATCCAGGCAGCATCTGTAATTTACCTCACGGATCTGTCTGGACCTCAGTTACCGGGTACTACTGTTTAGGTCTGGATCCTGGTATTAAAACAATTTTGGTACTGGTTCTTCCATGGGACTTCATGGGTTCTCTGTGGGTCCTTCATAGAAGGACACACAACAAACATGGGCACCCAGAAAGTACCCCAAGGCAGTAGGTTAGTTTAGGTGTGTATTTCTAATTTGTTCATCAGCATGCTCTTTGTATCAGCTTTAGATAGTGTCTTGCAACAGCTTGCTAATATTATTCAAGTTAAAATTGGTCTATGTAATGCCCTTAGTTTATGACAGTAGTGAACAGCAACCTACTTCAATTCATTTTAAGGTTGGGATTGATTTTTTTATATTTGAAGATCTGATTATATTACTGTTGATAGATTTGTATAACCTAGTCAATAGTTATGTTGTTGATCATGTTCGGATTGATGTCAATTTGTAATGCGTATAATCTGAAACTGTATTAGTAACACAATTATTTATTTATAATTTTATTGGACGATATGGAATTATGAGTATCACCTTCTTTTTTGTATTTGTAACTTTGATGTTTGAACATAAATACATACATATATGGACAAACCCGAATCCGCAAGGGGGGAAAAATTGTCATACCCACACACCCAAACCCCATATCTGTACCTGAATCAGCAACTTAGGTCTGGACCCACAAACACGCATAGCCATCCTGACAAATAGGGTAAAATATGGACCCTGCCCAAATTGGGACAAATACACTCATGAATCCAGTAGCGTAGCCATTTTTTCTTTAATCTGCAAATTGCCTTCTGAATTTTGTAAATACTGACATCTTGTCCTTGGAAATGTATTTTGAAGTCTGATTTTCACGAAATTTCCCATACTAAGCAATTTTCACCATTGCTTCCTATGTGATTTCACCCACTAAAAATCCTTTCTCCAAAATTCACACCTCTCCCTTCTACCTCTTATTTTCCATACATAACATTTTCCCTCTTAAACATGGCCTTTTCCTTTTTTCCACTTGGAATTTTCTCTGTACAGTTGGTGATTTCAACCTCAAAAGGCCTTGGATTTCAAATTTTCAAACTTTTCTATGGCTCCAGAGAATGAATTTCACCTCTTGGTTTGCACTCTTCACCTAGGTTGTCAACACTTAACCAATTTTCATCATGAGAGGGCAAATTTTGGTTGTGCTTGTGGATTTTCCCTCAACTTTCCTTGGCAGATTTCACTTGGAAACAGGAGCTTGTATACTTCTTGAGCAGACTTCATGCTCACTTGTGAATTTTGAAGCCCTTAACCGAATTTGCAATGCCCTCTTGACTTGAGTGGATTTGATGATGTATTGAGAATTTTCTTGACATTTGGCAAATTTCAAAGCTCCTTAGTTTGAGCATACTTCAGCTTGGAGAAAGGAACTTCCTTCTTGTGGAGCAGCCTTTTATATGAGTTTGTGGAATTTATCCAAACTAAAACAAATTTTTCATCCTCCTTTTCAGGAGAACTTCACAATGATTTAGAAATTCTTCCATATTGGACAGGGCAGGCTTCATAACAATTTGAGGATTTTACCATGCCTTAGACTCATCTTTTCAAGGTGAACATTATTGTACTTTAATAAATTCTTCACTATATTTTCCTCATTGTATTGGCATCTACCTCCCGAAAAGATTAAAAAAATGTAAGTTAGAAGAGGGTGTGAAATTTACAAATGCAAAGTATGGAATTTTAGTTAAATCTTATTCTAATTTCTCTTTGCATTCCTACATCCAAAATTTATCTTCAATCCTTTAAAATTTGAATTTGGAACTGAAAGTGTGAAAAAGAAAGGATGAAAACATTGAATCTATCCAAATTCTGAGAATTTTCAGATTAAAATTTTGACTTTGGAATGAAAATCCCCTTCAGGTCAACATCAACTTGTTAGAACCTGCCAATCAGATTCGAAAGCCCTTTGAAAATTATCTAGAAATTCTGAAAATCATCTCTAATTTTGAGAAGATTTAGAATTTTGAAATAAAAGACCTCAACAAACATGAAAATTCCAAGCAATGATCTGAAAATTGCCTCTATCCTGAAAGATATCAAAGTTTTGAATGGAAATTCATCAGCAAATATGAAAATTCCAAGAAATGATCATCAATATTCATGAAATTCACTCTGAAAATCGCCCAAAACCTCTAACTTAAATCAAAAAGCATTACTATGTAATGTTTGTGTTTTGTTTTTTATTTCTTTCCTTTCTTGAGCTTGGGTCAATTTCTCTTAGAGAAGCTTATCTTAAAAAAAACCTTGTTTTTTCACTTTTTCATTTGCTTTCTTTTAGAAGCTCTTATGTGGCAACTCTTATCTTGTTTTCTTCTAGAATTCTCTTCAAGTCAACCATTTATGTTTTCTTTTAGAAGCTTCCTTAAGTTGATCTATTTGTGTTTACTTCTAAAACTTTTGTGTGAACAAACTCTAGAATTTCTCTCTTTGGGCAAAGTTTTTACATAAATAACATTTAAGTATAAATTTTATCTTAAGTTATATTTTATATAAACACTGTCAACATGTTTGAGAGTGGTTTCAGATATCTAGGAGTTAAAATGGATACTTTCAATTTGGGATAATTCTAAACAATTTCAAACTTAGCCAAATTTTAGTAATGAACGTGCTCCCTGCCAATGTTCTTTTTCATAGCTTTTCTTGAATTTTCCAAGATAAATTTTGTTACTAGAACAAGGATTTTCTACGAATTTTCAAAATTTTGAATGTTCTTCCTCGCTTTGAGATGCAGAACGTTTCACCACTTCGCATGCTTTTTTATGAAATCCCAGATGAACTTGAAGTTGAAAACAACAATTTCACACTTGGGCAATTTCAAAACTTTTGGCATTCCAAAATGAAAATTTCAAAAAAAAAATTCTAAATTTGGAAAAAAAAAAAAAAAAACGTAAGCTTGCAGACTGGCACCAAAATGCTATAGAAACTTTCAAAAAAACAGCAGAAAAAAGTTACTTTTCCTAAAAGTAGGAGTCGTCAAAATTGACCCCAAGCAATGTCGACCTTCATCCCTTGGGCCTTCACATTTGGTCATGCTTCTCTCTTTACTTTTTTGACATCCTTGAATATGAATTGAACTTCTAAACCTCACACTGGCAACAGACCGAAGTCTGATACTAAAACACTTAAACAAAACCCTAAAAGGCAAAAAACTGGGGTCCCCATTTGCAATGGGAAAATGAGTGATTACATCACAGAACTACCCATATTTCATATATCGAGTGCATTTATGCATATTGTACAATGTAGACACAAGCGCACTGAAGACAGTATCAAAAAAGCTTTGCCAAACCAACAATAACTTCCAAACAGCATCAACTAACTCAGAGCAAATGATTAGAGACCGACATCGAACAGTAAAGAGCAAAATCTTATGATCAACTCAAGTATCAGAAAGTGCTAGAACTTCTGCAAGGTTTGATTTCATTTGCCATCAGATGTGGTCTACAATTATGGCTCCTACAAGTTCAGCATGGAGGAGACAGACAAGAATGGGAGCCACAAGTAGAAAATGAAATTGAAAAGATTCAAAATGGCAATTACTGGAAGACAAAATGCACACCTCTGGAAAAACCTTCAGGAATAGAAGACAATTGACAAAGAAATATAGGAGTAGAATATTGATACTGAATAGTTAGAAACGTATTCATAAAGGTAAAATTAACATTTGTTAATTACATCTATGCTTAGTTCTATTCTTAGCGTTATTTAGAATTATGCATCAATATTTGCATGGAAGGGTGCTGACTTGCTTGCCAAGCCAAAACTAAATAATATTTTAGCATGCAAGCAATTTTCTAGGAGTAAACAATCCATGCCAGCAAAACAAAAGGTGGTACCTATTGAAAAGAAGCTCTGGTATTGTGAAAAAATTTGGCTTTTCGCCATGAACACTGAATTTGGGCAGATAATTTTCTGCAAATTACTGTAAAAATCTGCAAACTGAGGAACTGCTACTATCTGAGTTCAGTACTAAATAGATGTGATAACAAAGTGCCCCATTATGGTGAGTCTCCTCGTTCAAATTCTAACAAAGTGCCCCCATTATGGTGGGGCTCCTAATTTGAATTCCACAGTTAGCCCCACAAACCCAGATTGTGGGAAAGAAGGAAGCACAAAGATACAGTGCACGCCACAGCAGACATGGAAACATTGTAATTGTTCTATACGAAGATTAGTTGTCTCACCCTCGCGGGATGAAAAAGGGGAGACTCTTCAGCAATATTCAAAAAAGGCTAGAACTAGAGGATCTAGTGTTAAAAATCTGGAAAATACTGGAAGAGAAAAAGAAATTCAATATCTAGATTTTTTCTTTTTCTTTATGAAACTGGAAAAATAAAAAAGTTTCACTATTGCTAGAAGATTAGTTATTACATATGGATACTCGAGCCAAATCCAGAATTGAATGAATCGGCTTGGCCAAACAAAGTCTGAACGCTCATATACAAGAACAGTTTTCCACGAGAAGCCTCACTACCACTCATAGTAAAAGCATGCTGCCCAACTGACCACTCAAAAAATGAAATAGACTGCAGAAACAGGGGAAATCAATGGTGCCAATTATTTCTGGCACTGCTTATTTTTGCACTGCTTACTCATCAAGTAAACCACAAGTGAAAATGACCAATGATGTAGAGTTTAGGGCAAAATTTTGATGATCAAAAGTAGAACAAAATTTGTTGAAACAACCACCCGATGACAGAATGGCCTCAATGTAGCTGGAATCACCTGGCTAAACTCATAAAGGATTCTAAACAAACAAAAGTGAAAAAAATAGTGCTCTAGACAAATCAATGTACAAAACCTGATTCCAATTCCAAGATAAACAATATTCAAGCATACATAGGTTTTTGGCCAGTTCAATCAAATTTTAAAGCCTTAAGGACCTATTAAAAATTAGTCTCCCCATCATGAATTGCTCGCTTTATGAAGGTGTGATGATAACTTTTTAATATCCTTCAAAAGATTCTCCTAAATACACAGCATATAATCATATTGACCAAAAAATGGAACAACACTTGCAGTTCCCCAAAATAGTGATCTGGTCCATTAACCCTAAAAGTGGAGTACTCATTTTCATAAAATTAGAACCAGAACTTAGCAGTCTTATCATGGTCCCCCGCAATATAACATCTGGTTGGTTGGTTGGTAAATGTGAAATTATATGTAACACTAGTAGTCTGGTGATTATCTCTTTCAATGCATATAAAGAGATAAATCAAATATTCAAAAGCAAATTGCAAGCAGTATAAGGTGTAAGAGCATCTTTTTTCATACAGACGTGATATAATCAACTTTTCATGGAGCCACTTCAGATCTACAGATGGAAGAGATTGAGTTTTCAAAGAGAACTTAGCTGATCATATTATGGCTGGATTAGATGCCAACAAAAAAGGTTTCAATTATTTAAATTAGGAGATAAACCTGATAGAGCAGGAGGGCAGTAAGGAAGCTGATATCTTATGTCTTTTCATTAAAAAATTTGTTGTTTTATGAAGTAACACAAGATGAAAGAAGGCTATGCCTACCTCTGAACATTTATTACTACAAAACCAATTGCCTTCAGGACAAGAGTTTAATTTTGGCATTCCTCTCTCATATAAGCACCCCACGTGATCTGCAATGTAATTTCATACTCTACATTCAGAATGATTTAAATGAAATGCATAAGGACAAGAGGAAATAAAATTAGTTAGAGATCACAAGATATTAAGATTATATGCATCATCTTACACTGACACTCGCACTGATCACAAAAGAGAACTGTCAACTCTGTAAATAACTCGGGATTGCCATTAAATTCACTGCTACCACATATTGCACAGCGACAAGTCGGACAGTACCATTTTTCTTGTTTAGGAACATTCTGCAGCCAAGAATAATTTTCAATAAGTATTTCAAGATTCACCATAACACAACACCAAAAAAAAAATTGAGAGATTTTTCCAGCCAACTTCTATTTCTTCAATATCAAAAGCGATATAACTTTGTCAAAATAGTCAGATTATTTAGGTTCAGCTTTCCACTATAATGGGCACAAAACAGGTATATGACAGTTTCGATTGTATCTTCAAACCCGGACTAAGCTAAAATGACAAAACTGATCAGACACAATTAACAAATACAACTTTCAGTGGTAGACAGTTACACTGAACATATCCAAAATAAAATAAGGAACATTCTACCTTCACAAACTCCCCGAAAAAGTAGCTCAAGTAAATTATGGTGGCTAGAGCTTCAAGGAGGAATGCTAACTACTTATATAATTTCACCACCAGCGCTCCCCTCTCCAAATATTTTGCTAACACACACATTCTCAATTGGTTTGGACGTGAACCTTACAATTTTTGCATCGAGTTGTATGGTACATGAGATTCTATAAGCAGTGGCTTTCTCCCATCCTTTTATATAGTTTTTACTCAGTTACCAGGTTCTGCTGTTTAGGCCTGGGTCCTGGTATTGGTACAGTTTTGGTACTGGTTCTTCCTGGGTACTTCATGGGTTCTTTGTGGGTCCTTCTGTGAAAGGACCTAGAGTGAACCTGGGCACCCAAGATGTACTCCAGGGCGGTAGGTCAGTTTATGTATGTATTTCTGATTTGTTCATTAGCATGTTCTTTCTATCAGCTTTAAATACTCTCTTGCAACAGCTTGGTAATATTATTCAATCTAAAATTGTTTTTATGTAATGCCCTTAGTTTATGACAGTAGTGAACAGCAATCTACTTCGATTCATTTGAAGGTCAGGGTTTGACTTTATTTTATTTGTAGATCTAAGGACATGACTGTTGATAGATTTGTAAAAGCCAGCCAATAGTTATGTTTGTTGATCATATTCAGATTGATGTCAATTGCTAATGCATTTAATTTGAAACTATATCAGTAATACAATTAATTTATTTATAACTTTGTTGGCCATTATTGATTTATGAGTACCACTTTTCTTTTACATTTGTAACTTCGATGTTTTAACATATTGCATGCATACATATACAGACGAACCCGAACCCACAAGGGAGAAAAAATTGCTGTACCCACATACCCGAACCCCATACCCGTACCCGAACCAGAACCCGTATCGGCAACTTAGAGTTTTTAATTATTTAAACCATATTCACCCACAGTTTTCTAACAAAATTTTCATGTCTGGATCTGAGAACTAGCAGAAGTTGAGTCTACATTCTGCTGATATTTTATTTTAAGACAGCTTGAGCATGCATTGCCTGAGGTATAATCTAAGCTGAAACACAATGAAATAATACCATTTAGATTGCATCTAGAGTAGAAAGAAATTAGCACAAGCATTGTTAATTTCAATTTGTTGATTTCCATACTATTTACTAGTTCTATTAAACTAAAAAGCTTTATTTTTTAACTTAAAAATGGGATTTGCTTGTGTAATTAAATATTGTATTTTTCCATTCCAAAGGGGTACAAATAATCATAAGAAATACAATAGTCCTATTATTTAAATGTTCAAAAGTACAGATAATTTCAGATAGATAATTGCCAAGAGCTGAGCCATTGGGTGTCCCCGGGCTGTATGAATTAAAACTGATATTTCAATCATTTAGATTCCTCTTGATTCTCATCTTGAAATGCACTTGTGAAAGAAAAATATAGGCAGTTACAAATCTAGAAATCATCATATTATGTTAATGAATGCCACTTCTCAATATTTGTATACAGTAGCAGCAAGTTTCAGAGTGAAGAGATTGGTAACTCTGAACTGACTGTGGGAAGTTGTAAGCAACAGATTCAAACGCACGACTTGGAGTTAATATTGCAACTACGATGATGTGAAATGGTAAGATAGTAATCGTTTTAATTTCATATGAAGATAGCATGCTAGTTAACCGTTATTATGATATTTTAATGTTATCTTGGAAAATTGGTTATTCATCGTGAATTCATGGAAAGTGAAATGGTGGTTAGCCATTATGATGGTTTATGAATAATAACTGTTATGGTAATTATGGTTATATTGAGGAATATGATATTATCATGGAGAATTTCTTCCCTGCAAGAGGATGTTGAAGGGGGGAAGCATTGCCAGAAAGGAGTTGGGCATGGGGGGCACCACCTACCATTGAGCAAATAGGTGGGAGTCCTAAACCACCATGACCAAGGATGAAACAGCTAGACAAGCAAGAAGAACAAAGGATGACCACGAGCTAACCAGTTAAATTAAAAACATTATAAAACTTAAATAAGAAATATTACCTTCATTATGTGATGATCTCTATGTATCTTGCAAAGTTATCATGTCTTAGTATAGTAATATCATGTCTATACTCATATATATATATACAAATTTCTCAGGCAAGCATGAATATATAAGAACAACATTAATATACTAAGACATCGGTCAGGCGTGTGTTGCCACCTTTATTCTTATATATTTTCTTGACCTTGACCTTGATCATTATGTATTTAGTTTTGGGCGGCCACCTATTTTGCCATGACCCTTATAGGCATCGGGTCTTGTGTTAATCATTTTTCATAACGAAGTGGAGACCACACAATATCTTTTGCCACCTCAATCTTTATTCATAACCGAGCACTCGGGTGACTTCTTGGCTTGCTCTCGGCAAATGTTTCTTTTATATATCACCTCCATTTCTTCTCAGGTGTTCCTGGCTTTTGCTATTGCTTACGTAGAGCTCTCTCTATCTCATGTTAAATGTTGTTCAGTCTGCAGCCAGTACAGCTATATTGTTAGAGGCCTTTTACAATTTCCAAGATGAGAGTGAACCCAAGGTATTGTGCAGTGAACGATAGCGGTGACATACTCCTTCACTGACTTCATCTCTATTCAGCATTTTTGTATCTGCCGTATCAGATCATTTCCTGTAATCATATGTAATTTGATCATACTTATTTCATGTTTCCTGAAATTACCGATTTGTTCTAGAATTGAAATTACCGATTTGTTCTAGAATCGGCCTTGGTTGCAATACTAAAAGTCATGATCGAATGGATAGATAGATGGATCCTCTTTCTTTGTAATCAATCAGAAGTGTATATATGTCAATACCGTAGTATTGTGCATGTGATATGCTTGAAACTTAATTGCACTTATGTTTCCTCAGTCACGAGCTGAACTATATAGGGATATGTTTTGTATATCCTTGAGATGGATGAGCTGCTCTAATTTGTAGAGGACAATATCCAAATTTAAGACTTAAACTTCATGTGATGCCATAGGCCCGAATTGGAAAGATGATGGCAAATGTATAAGCACCCTAGTGATTTAAAACAGTACCGTTATCAAGAAATGAAACTCCCAATTCATCCATGAGGACCAGCTTGGTCGAGATGAAGGGAGAGTGAGTGGGAAGAATCCTACAATGAAAAAGAATAAGTAATCAGTAAAACATTCTAATACAATAAAATGATAGCTCATGGAAATTCTTGTAAGGATTCTTGTTGTCAAGTCGAGCGACGGTTTGTTACTCTGGCACCAGGTTGCTAAGTGATTGGACAGTAGTGTCCCAAGCCAAGTCCCAAGGTAGGGAGGGTCTTTCTCGATAGAAATTGTGTGGGGATACTTAAGGGTCCGCGGTTGGGAGGTTAAGCCCTTGGCAATGCTTCTCCTCTCCACTAGATGCCAAGGCTTGCACAAGACAGAGATACGATCTATATTCAAATATCTTCCGGCAATGGGTATTTTATTTTTATGATATTGTAAATTCAGATTGAAGATATGTTAGATGGTTAATATCGATCAGAGGCTTGCACAAGACAGAGATACGATCTATATTCAAATATCTTCCGGCAATGGGTATTTTATTTTTATGATATTGTAAATTCAGATTGAAGATATGTTAGATGGTTAATATCGAGCAATCAATTATTTCCTTCAATGCTTAGAAATCAGTTGACTTTTCAATTGAACCTAAAATGTAACTGCATGCATGAGATAGGCTTACTTGATGATGGTTATAACTGTCCTTCCTTGATGCAAATATAAATATGAAAGTGTTTTTTATTTACAATTAATGATCATAATTTGAAATGGGAAAAAGAGGGTTGCTATTGTGGTTTTGTTGCCCTAATGGTATTGGTCATTATGATACAGTGGTTTAACTATTTGTGCCCTAAGTGGTATATTTGGACTAATTGAGTTTTACAGATGCTGCCCTAAGCAGATTCCGGTTTTAGAATTTAGGGTATGCAAAATTTAAATCCTCTATCTAGATTTATTGATGATGTCTTCAATTGTTAGCTATGATATTTTGGTTAAACTGATTATAACTGCTAATCTCTCTCGTATGAACATAACTGTTATAACTATTACGAAGTAATTGGAAAATATTTGCTTGTTATTAACAAAGACCAAGAGGTCTATTTATACAAAAGAATAAAGTAATGTTTCCTTAGGAAATGATCGTAAAGAATAGAAAAATATTCTATTCTAGCTAAAAGAAAGCTGAAGAAAGCTAACAGATAACTACAGCTAACTAAATATTAGAAACATTCTAATATTTACAGAAGATTACAATAGATAACCATTAGATACTAAACAGAGATAATAGAAACTATCTATTATCGTAATAATAACTGCCTTCTCAAGAATGTGAAATAGCATCAGTATTTCATTGATTTGTTAGTTATTAGCTAAGGCCTAGAAAAAGGAGTTGTTACAGTTTAGTTGATATTATTTATCTAAGCATGCTTGACAGAGTTGATTCATTACCAAGACACGTCAAGCAATGAAAAGCAGCCCAAACCAGCTATTAATGTATTAGCATAGCTTCGCTAACTAGAAGCAGCCTCCAAATTAATGCATTTTATATGGAAAGAATTTCGGCAATGACCACACAGAATCAAATGTCCACCAACATGACATTACTATTTATCTAAGAGTATTTGACAAAGTTGATTCAAAACCTAGACACCCTATGCAATGTAAAGCAGCCCAAACCAGTTATTAATGTATCAGTAGAATTGCTAACTAGAAGCAGTTTGTAATTCAATGGTCGTATAAGCGATAAATAGTAGCATTCACATATCTAACAAGAGAAGATTAACAGTAGCTAAGGCCTAGAAAAAGGAGTTGTTACAGTTTAGTTGATATTATTTATCTAAGCATGCTTGACAGAGTTGATTCACTACCAAGACACGTCAAGCAATGAAAAGCAGCCCAAACCAGCTATTAATGTATTAGCATAGCTTCGCTAACTAGAAGCAGCCTCCAAATTAATGCATTTTATATGGAAAGAATTTCGGCAATGACCACACAGAATCAAATGTCCACCAACATGACATTACTATTTATCTAAGAGTATTTGACAAAGTTGATTCAAAACCTAGACACCCTATGCAATGTAAAGCAGCCCAAACCAGTTATTAATGTATCAGTAGAATTGCTAACTAGAAGCAGTTTGTAATTCAATGGTCGTATAAGCGATAAATAGTAGCATTCACATATCTAACAAGAGAAGATTAACAGAAATTACAGAAGATGTACCTCCAAATTAATGCATTTTATATCGAAAGAAATTGGGCAATGATCACACAGAATCAAATGTCCACCACCATGACCTTATTATTTTTCTAAGGATGCTTGACAAAGTTGGTTCAAAACCTAGTCACGCCAAAGCAATGAAAAGCAGCCCAAGCCAGCTATTAATGTATGCATACAATTGCGAACTAGAAGCAGTTTGTAATATAATGGTGGTTTAAGCGATAAATAGTAGCATTCATGTATCCAACAAAAGAATATTAACAGAAATTACAGAAGACTTACCTCCAAATTAATGCATTCTATATGGAAAGAATTTGGGCAATGATCACACAGAATCAAATGTCCACCAACATGACAGATCATGCATTCATCATGATTTTTTTTCCTTCCCCTTAACTGGGCTCTGCGACCCTTTGTCCTGCAACCATTTGACCTGTTATCATTGTCCAAGAGCTGCATCTGGCATTGTAGTAAAGTCCTGCCATCTTCTAAAATAATATTGGCAGAAGGTCGGTGGCGTTTGCTGCCTGCATGGGCTTCGAAATCTGTTAGAGAATATACTTTTGTACAACATGCACACAGAATCCCCTCATAGGTTACCCAGCCCTCTTTCTGTGAATTTAAATAATGTACTTTCTGCTTTTCTGCCACCACCTGATTTTCTATCATCCAGGATAGAACGGAACTGGCATTACGCTTATCCTTGCCTGAAGAAGAATCTTTTGATTCTCCAGGGGCAGAAAGAAGTACCTGCATTCGGAAACCGTTGGTTGATTTGCGCTTTCTTTTCACTCCCAATGAATCTTCAGAACCGAGTTTCTGTTTTTTTCTGCTGGACACTAAGGAACCTTGGACGGCATTTCTTAGGCGTGTTCCTTTTGTACTTATGTTTCTTGCTATGGGTTGATCAAGATGTTCGGGTAGAAGATCGCATGCCTGTGTCCTGTGAGACGGTCCTGGGACGGTTAACATGTCACTGGTACCGCTGCTCTTATTCTTGACATCGTCATAAAGTCTCTTAACCCTATTAACAGATTGTTTTAGTCTTTTATTGATTTTGGATGCATCTTCGGCAGTCCTGTGATCGTCGGAATCGTGTATCACTACTTCTGGAGAACTACACATTCTCTGTAGCCGCTTTGACTCAACGGTCGAAGATACCATGCTTCTTGTCGCCCTTGACCCAGATTTCCGTATGGTATGCGATGCAGAGGCACCTCGCAATGAGTTCGCTGATTCTTCAGCCTTTACATCATTATTTCTAACTACAAGTCCCTGGGCCTTCTGCTCTTTCTTCCAACCTACAAAAGCTCGGTAGAGCGAATAGTAAGCGCGACCCGAGGGTGAAACATAGCACAAATCGCATATTTGCTTTCCGGGGCG
This sequence comes from Cupressus sempervirens, assembly GCA_028749045.1. Lineage (NCBI taxonomy): Eukaryota > Viridiplantae > Streptophyta > Pinopsida > Cupressales > Cupressaceae > Cupressus > Cupressus sempervirens. Next base: position 460,804,177 of record CM053784.1, read on the forward strand.
AGGTTTGAAACTAAACCTCCATCCTAGGGCAAGAAGGTGCATTTTAACTAGATTGCGTGCCTGTTTATTTGAATTTCTGTCCAAAGTAAGATTAGAATCGAGAGATGTAGGCTGGCAATATTGGGTTATCTCAGTGCCAATAGTAGCATCCATTTGATCTTTTAAGCTCGCATCATTCCCCAGTGCATTGCAGAGTAATACATCAAAGTGATCCTCCGAATCTGTCCTTACAGCTAATGCCTTGTCTGAGCTCTCCGCTTCCACCTCCATGCATGAAGTTGGGGAAGTGTACCGATGTGAATAAACATAAGCTAATTTCATAGGTATAGAGGAAGAGGAATTCACAAATGGCAGCGTCTGCTTCTCAGGATGGGCGACAAGATGCCGAACGACCTGGTTCAAATGTGGGAGCCACTTACACTGGTTCCCCGCAGCTGCAGTCCATTGCCCCAAATTAAGAATGAAAGTAGACCTCTGTCGCAAATGGTACCAAAGTACGCCGAGAGGCAACGCTGGACGCTCCAAGTCCTGTTGCATGGTAGCCAAAATCCAATGCCCTCGCACAGTCCACGTTCCCTCTTTTTCGTCCCAGTCCTGCGTAACTCTCAATTCACTTGTGTGAAACGTGAGGGCATCGCCTTCGTCTGGAAATAGCACTGACCTGTGTTGAGAGAGTTGCAAATCATCCAAGAGAACACCCTCCCACCACCCATCGCGGTAGAAAGCGTCGACGCAAAGACCATGCGACCATCTCTGCTCCTCGGCGGGTGGGGGCGGGGGCCTAATCCTATTCCTGTAGCTCGTACTCCTCCTTCCTCTTCTGCTGGCCAAACCTTCGGCGCCTTCCGTGACTTGAACACGTTCTACGTACTTGTCCTTCCGCTTTTCGTCCGTCACAAAATCCCTGTACTCCACACTTCGGCACAGATGCTCCGCTTTAATCACAACTGCAGCATGCCATGATCCTCGCAGCCCCTCCTCCAACGGACGGACCTGCATTCACATGTAGGGCTTCAAACAATTGAATTCCACTTCCACGAACAACTGAATTGAAACAAGATTAATTCACTTACCTCCACATTCTCTCCTACAAGCAGTTTCTGACCCTTGGAAGGCGCCATTCCTCATGCGCAACGTAAATTGAATAAAGCTGCACCGGCGCCTGTTTATACTTGAACAAACCCTAGTTGTCTTTGAGAATTTTACAGGCTACCTTGTGGGGGCGCATGCTTCAAAGCATCGAGCCCACAATTACATGCATGGCAGTGCCATTGGCCCTCCAACAAAAGGCCACCCAAATTTAGCTCTCTTCTTGAACTCCAGTCTTCAGTAGACTCGGTTCAATTTAATGGCTACGCAGCGAAAATAGGAGCTCCTCTCGACTTGACTCTCAATTATTTTCCTTTCCTTCGCTATTGCTTGGTGAAGATGGGTCCCTCTGGTGAAATGAGGAGAGCAACCCCAGCCTTGCAATCAACGTCTACTTCAATTTCCCCGCTTGAGCTAATAAATATAAATATTACACTATTTACCACCCCCTGCTTTCGCATTTCACCGCCACACCCTAAACTACGTGTTTTCATATTTATTATTATTATTATTATTATATTATATTTATTCCGCCATCTTCAAATTTTCCGACTGCCTAGGTTATGTTTTTTAAATAGATATTTGAAAATTCCTTTGTTGCATTGCAAACACAAAGGTGAAGCGATGCGTGTTAAGGAATAGGTCAGTAAGGCTAGCAATGAATAGCGAGGGTTCTTTTTGGTCTTCTACATTTAGTATAAGGATATGCTTTGTAAGGTATAGATGGAGAGAATGGAGGATTAAGATATTGTAAAAATATTTTTTTAACTTTTCAAATATGGGCAAAGAAATATTTATTACATTTATTGATGGATAGTAGAAATCTTAGTAGTAATTAATTAAGGTATTATAGAGAATGGAGAGATAAGTTTGCAATGAACAAGTAAGAATTGTAACTATTATTTCTTAAGGATCAATGTAGGTAGGTTGTTTCGAGTTGGTTTGGACGGATTTCATGTATATAATCAGATAAAATATGAGGAATGTAGAATCCAAGGTCATTAATTTTTAATGTTATCAATTATGAAGTGGAACTATCATTAATGATGTTATTGGGGTGTTAGACAAACAATATATTTGCATGTATCTTATTGATTTTTTAAGCCAATAGACTTATATGTGGGAGCTTTGCTCCCAGTTTTTGTAAATTTCTGCCGGTAAATTATTAGCCTTGTCGACTAATTTTCCAACTAAACATTTATATTCCTATTGACCAATTCTGCAAGCGAACATTTCTATTCTTACATTTATTTCTTGTAATCTTCCCTCCTCCGTGGGGTTAGCTTGTTTTTCTTTGATTTTTTAGCTTGCTATTGTGTTATTAAATTGTCGCTAGTGTTTGGACTTTCTATTTGTTTATTTCCCCATTTTGAAACAAACTCCTACAACGTTGGTAATGGATATGGTCTAAAAGGTTCAAGTGCCTTTGAAAATTGTCCTGTGCATTCCTTGGTCTTCGGGTTGAGTTTTTCTCGATGAATACTGTCATAGATTTTGGATTTCAATTTTTTATTTTTTTTAAGGAGAGAGTGATAGATTGATATCCCTTATCTTGAATGTTCCCAATATTCAAAAATTTAGGCCCTACCCAGTTTTTAAACACACACCATTTTTTTAGTGTTTTTTTGCTTGTATTATCACCTAATTCTCCTTGCCTGCAGCTAAACCATTCTAACTCACAAAGATTTTGATTGCCTAGTTCAAAGGTTTTTTTGCAGTTTGATTCAATTGAATACTAGCCAATGAGCATTATATGTACCTTGTCTCATAACTTGTAGTGATTGTTGTCTAAAGTTTAGCATTAATAGAGGATAAGGCAAATATGTTTTGTATCTTTCTCTGCTAGGAAATTAATTGTGAATCAAGAATGAAAATAACATTTGGGCTTATTTGTAACTACTGATCCAATTGAAATATGTATATCCAGTTAGCATACACTTAACAGATTGTTGATATAGAATGACAAATATGATATCATGTTTGATAACTTATGTAGTATTACGAGCACAATTAATCTATTAGTCACTAGTATTACTTTAATGAAGGATATATTTTTTACCTCTTGGAAATTTTAAATGGCTTACTAAAATTGAATAGGAACGCTTTTTACTTACCTTGCATATAGGACTTTCTAATTAATGACTTGTAATGTGTAAACTATACATGCAATATAATTGCACAATGTTTTCAAATACACATAACAATGCCCTAGTTAGCAGATTCAAATAAATAAAACTGAGGCTTCACAAGTGCAAACTAGAATATAGAAAAGAAAAAAAATTTAGTCACATATTTAAGTTAAAATTCATGGAAAGATGTTAGCCTACAATAAACCTTATTTTCAACCTTTCTTCTATAGTTCAATACTTTAAAATGTATGAATCAACATAAACATAAAGAGAGCAATACACTAAACATATCATATCTATCAGCTTCCTGTTGCACGTACAAAAATGTGCAACTACTAGTAATTAAGATTTTATTAATTTAAGCTATACTACCCTTAAGAATGTGAACTTCCTAAAATCCATTATAACACATTCCTCAAAATAATTTCCAAACTAAATAGTTAAACAAATTCATAGCTATTCATTATCATATGAAAAATACATGTTGAAAAAATATCACTAAAGGCAGAAGTTGCATTAGCAAAGAAGTGTCTTACAACACTTCACTTGCAAGCAAAAGATGGTGTGATTTGACAAAAAACAAGAAATATTGTCAATATATACTCTAGGTGGGGGTGTTTGCCTCTTGCAAATATAATGAGAATCTAAACAAGCCTTTGAGAGAAAACCAAAATAAGAAAAAGGGAGATGAGGCAAAACAAAAATGTAATTAAGTATATACAAGGTAAAGACTCAACAAAGGGATCTTTAAGATTAAATAATAGTGTATAATCAATGGTGTGGAAGTATGAATGAATCTTAAATTGTATAGTTGTCAGTAGTTATAATCTCTATTTACAGGTCAAATTCTATAGTTGCCTATAAGTCAAATATCCGTGGAACAAGGTTGTGATGTAAGTTTGTAACATGTAATTTACAGGTTTCAATTGGATACATAGAAGTACAAGGATAACTTATCACCTAAATATACAAGTTTGAGTTATCCAACCAATAATCATTATGTTGGAGAGGTCACTTTGGGTTGATGAGTATGATAGTGACTATCACACTTGTTTTTAGTAAAAGATGAACCATATTTTTCATTGATGATTTTAGATTTGAATAAATGTTGATTTAAGAATCTCTCTGTTGTGAAAATAATACCTTATAAATGCATGATTTTAGTTGAAGCTAGTTAACTCCCACTGTCATTCAAGCATATTTTGGAGATGCTCACCCTACATTTCAATCTTATGACATGCATTATGAAGTTGAAGAATTTTTATTTTTTTTAAAAGTCAAATACATTAAAAATAAATATTATAATATTATAATTAGTTTAATTATGATTGTGAAATATACATTATTTTGGAAAAGTTAATTTGGATAATTTGAATTGCTATAAATAGGTCATTTGAAAATACTAATGTTCATTGAAATGAGAGGGAAAAAAATAGTTATTCAAAAATTCTATATGTGAAAAAAAAATTTAAAAAAATTAAAAAGGGGTAGAGAAAAATTTTAAAATAGAAAAAAAGGAACGAAGGAAAAAGAATTGATTGTGTTTTTTTATTCTTGTATTTTTTTGGAAGTAAGAGTTTTGTCAACCCCTCTCTCTCAAATCAAATATTTGTTGAAATTACTTGGAATCGGATTGCTTTACCTTGGCAATTCAATTGCAAGGAAATGATTAAAGGTGAGATTGCATTACATTTTAATTCATTTCTCAATTTTAAAAGATAATTCAAGGAAAATATTATTTTGTTTGTTTCAAAGTCAGGATATTTTAACTAACTTATTTTATTTCAAACTCTTTCTCATCTCATGTTTGACATGCATAATGTAGGAAATTACTGTTACAAGCTAGGGTTGTCATTGTACCAAAAGATCAACTTGTTAATGTCTGTTACAACCACTAGACATATAGAACACAAGAGGTTTTTAGACCATGTCATGAATCTTAAAGGGGAACATTGGTAGTTAATCCAACAATCTTCCCCTTAGAGTTACCTAAGGAGGTTTGAACCTATGACCAAGATCTAATAGCACTTGTTACAAACTAGGGTCATTATTGCACCAAAAGCTTGACCTATCAATGCTCGATACAACTACTGGACTTGTAGAACAACACATGGGATTGTTGAACCATGTCATGAATCCCAGAGGGGTCTGAACTAACTCATGGATGTTTATAAATGCACATTGACAACACCTATATGTTTCAGAGGCCTTAAAGATCCCCTAGATGCTTGCACTTGTTGTGGACTTGATCAAAAACTACCTCCAACTATCTTATATCCACTCCATTTGTTGCCCAACTCACCTAGTAACCTCTAGATTTGCTCTTCTACTCTTGCAACTACTTTATCATCTTCCCCAAGTTATATGACATGTGTTATTTAAGAGCTTTGGGAGATTGAAAGAGAGTTGGGGTCAAAAAAACAATTAAAGTACTTCATTTAAGAGATCAAATGATGCTTCAAACTCAATCTCTATTTCAAAATTATTGTCCACTTTTGTTATTAATAAATTAGTGTTATCAAAAGGGTGCTCCCATTACATCAAATTATATAGATTTACTGATCCTAATTTAGAAAAAAACCATATTACAAATTTGATCTACTATAGTAACATCCTATTTAAGATATAAATTATATATACTAGCTGGTTCCTTTAAAGATCCATTAATTTAATTGCATTAGAGGCATTACGTCAATTTTATTTAGCATAGAAGAATTTTACATAAGAGAGTACTTTTATTTACTATCCCCACATTAAAAAAAAATCTCCCAAGCATAATCCATGCAATCATTTATGCCCTTAGCCTAAACCTAGAATTATCCAAAGCTCTCTTCCTCCTTATTCTTACCTTTTTAGAAAATTAGTGCCAATTTTATTTTGGTATGGCATGATAATTTTTTTGATTCTAGGATAAATATGTTTCCTACTTGTGAATTTAGGCCACCAAATATCAACTTCCCATTCGATTAATCAATCTATTTGTATATTTTTGCCACGTTGATCTTGTGTAAATTTACAACCATTTGTAACTGTGAAGAAGATACTACTATCATTCTTGATAATCTTAATTTTGAGCACTAATGCCCATGAGCTCTTAGAATTATAGGTACTTAGAGGGGAGTGTAAATTAGTACTACAAGTTATTCACCAATTCAAAATTTTAATCGTAAACTGTTAATTTGATATTCATAACCATTAGCTTGTTGTAATGTAATGATAGCTCGTCTATTTTCTAAAATATAAAACTCTAAAGTAATAATCATTAATACAAATCATGCATGCACATAACAAATGATTTTTAGTCTCGTAAACCCTTGGTTAGAGAGAAAAACTATAGTAGGGATGGCACCCACTACTCATCACTACAGTAGATAAGACTGCCCTATTAGGAGCTACAATTTTGGAAGTTTCTAAGTGATTCACCATGTTAGGAGTGACTGATATCCTATTAAAAGTATCTAACAATCATATTACATACTACTCTAGTTTAGAGATTTATCCCTTGTTTACAGTGTTCACCTTGCAAAAGGATTTACGATGAAAACTTATCACAGATTGTTACATACCCTATCAAGAGTAACCTAGTTAAAGGATTTTAGCTACTTATTGTGAACTATTAGAAAAAACATCAAGATTTTGACCTGTAATTGCTTCCTCCAAAATCTTGTCAGGTCCTCTATGCTTTGTCTCTGTCCAAACAATCTTTTTGTTGTCTTTATGTGATTTGGTCAATGATTGCTCCTTTATTTTCTGTAATTATTTGTTACTCATTCATTACCATTTCATCTAGCTATTCTTTATGTCCTTTATGTCCTTTTTCTCCTTTTAATATGATCTTGCCTTTGATTTAAAAACATAATTAGGGTTTTCAAATTATCCTTATCTTCCTTTGGAATCCATCTCATTTTTTAATCTTTCTCGATTATTTGACTGTGTCAACTGCATCTAATCCATTATGGCTTCCAAAGGTTATGTAGTGTTTCATCTTCATTTTTAATTGTATTAGATATAGTATGGGAATTAGGGTTTGTAGGATTGTTCTCAATTTCTTCATCATCTTGTTCATTGGTGAGATCAATATGTACTTCATTTCTTATATTATAACTGGATGTGTCACCAATCAAATTATTCATAGAAAACATATCTCCAACTTGAAGTGTATCTATAATCTCTTGTGTTTTGGCTGATCAATATTCAAAACTCTTTTCCATGTTGTTATTGAATCATCTTCTACTTCTTGATCTTTATTTGAAATTAATCTTACAATCTCTATTTTGATATAGAATCTACCTTCATTTTTCTCCAAAGTTTCATTAACTTCCTTAAGAGTCACATGTACCATCATGTACATGGGAGCTCTTTCTCTTATTGTCTTCTCAAGTTGAGATGTTGATTCCTATCTAGCATTTAGTACATGAAGTAATACACATGGAATGTGGCTTTTCAATTCACATGGAAATCTTTTCAATTTATTAAAAAATGAGATGCAATGACATTCCTCAATATTTTTATCTACTTAAAACATTCTTGCAAACTCAAATTCACTAATGTTACCAATAACTTCATCTTTCTTAATGACTTCAACAATTACAGTTATTGAATTAGGTATCTTGATACTATGATATCCTATTTTCTCACCTATATCAGTTACCTCTTTTTTGAATTATTTCCCTCCTCATCTACATATGTCTTCTTATTTATTTTATTTGTTCTCGATGATGCTTTGATTTGACTCCTGGTTGTCCTGTTATGAAAGGTCTTGGTCTGGTGTGGTGTAGAAACTTCAATTAATTTCACTTTGGTCTTCTTTGATTGACTAGTTTTAGACAACTTTTCAACAGTAGAATATGTTTCCTCATTAATTTTCTCAATTTCAATTGTTTCACCAATAGATGGGTAAGGCATTTATTCTACTTAGTAGTCCTCTTCCCTTTTATATTTGCATATATTTAGGGATTCTTTAGGTTTCTTTCTTCTAGTTGAATTAATTCTCACTCTTGTTAGTTACTTAGCTTATAGATTTTTCGCGAGTTTTTCTATCTTTCTCTCAATCTTAGGCTTATTAAGATCTGATGTGATTCTCTTTTATGCCTCTTAATAAGTTCCAAATGTTTTTGCTTCCTTATCCTTTGGCAAGGTCAAGAGATGATAAATGTATTGAATGAGTTTGTTTTTATAAGTTTTGTTAAAGGACTAATTTCATTTAATTTTATTAAATTACCTTTACTCCCTTCTTAAGATTTCCCTTTATGCACATGCATTCCCATTTAATAATTAAATATTAATTATTAAATGTCATTTACCTCTTAGGGTTTCCCTTTTAGGTTTTACGATCTCCTTCTATAAAGATTGATCAATTGTAAATTTTAATTCATTATTTCAATCTGATAATGTATTTTTCCATATTTTCAAAGCCAAACCCTCGCCTTCTCTTTGTCTTTTCTTCTCTATGACAAGTTCTTTCATGCAAACCCTGTGTTCTTCAAGTTTTGTGGATTTGTATTGCTCAAATCCTTTGTAGTATCAAAGTTAGATTTGTTGTAGCTTGTTCAATTTTTTGAAGAAAGCAAGAATGAGGGTTTGTTGGATCATATTTGGTTGTTTTTAAGTTTTTTTTTTTTTTTGGTGAATATAAGGAGGTCTCTGAATTTTAGAGCACTTTGAGGCTAAACAGACTTCATAGTAGGATTTAGAGGACGTCAAAACCCCTATTTCCATCCAAATATGTCTATTTTGGCCAATTTTACATTCTGAGGCAAATAAAATTGCCTACTAGGGTCATACAATCCTTAACACACAAAATCATACAAAAATTAATTTAAATATATTTTTAAAAATTAATTTGTATGCTCCTCGTTGAGGCTAATTATTGCCTCTATTTTATGATAGTTTTAAACACTTTGTTTTATTTTCATCAAGACATTTGTGAACTTATGTTTACCTAAACCGATGATTAACCTATGGGTAGATCATATTTCATCTCTTGCTAATATTATACATACAATGTAGTATTTCATATAACCATCAAAACGTGTGTTCTCATGTTTGAATTTAATTTGATAATGCTTATTTGCAAATATCTCTGCATTATAACTAACCTGTTAGCAATGAAGCTGAAAATGATTGGAAGAATTCAAGGATGAACGTTGAAGACAACCAATTGCATTCAAGGAGAAAAGATGTTGAGGTTTAGCCACAACGAAAAAAGTATAGCGGTACCAAAGGACACAACTGTGAGTATGGAGGAGCTATGAAGACTTACAACATTCTCTACATTTATTATTAGGTCAAAGTAGTTGTCTAGACTTTATTATTCTCACCTTGAGCCGTTATCTTTTCTTCTCGCCTTGAGCTGTTATCTTTCCTTCTTTTTCTCCTGTGGATTTATAGCTAGTTTGTTTGCTTTTTGTTTTGGAATAAGTGTCAATCTTTTATTTATAGGGATCAGACCAATTGTGTTAAGGGTTAGAAGAATAAAGTTTATGAAAAGAAACTACTAACTCTTGTAGTGAGTTATTTTTACAGTTCTATGTATCGTTCCCATGTAATGAATTTCTGAAATGTAATGAAATAGTTCTTGGCTTACATTATATGTTAGTAGATTAGCAGAAGCCAACCAAGGGGCCCACTTGGAAGGTGGATTAGATTAGAGTAGTATAGATTTATTTTCAAGCATTTTTGGTATTGCAGGTAGAAGTTATAAGTTCCTTCCTGTAGCGTCATACTTTGTGGATGTTCCTACAACATTTGTGAGAACAGTTATAGTAGATGAACTGAGTTGGAATATATGTTAGCATTTCATTGCATTTCCAGTATTCATTTTAGTAAAGAGTTAAGTATGTTAGTTTCCTGCAACACTAGTCTAGGTTCTTTCCTTGCATTTTACTTTCCGGCAGCATAAGCATAATGACTCATTAAGAGACCTAGTGTACATACTATGCCAACCATTTCAAGTATACATCCCTGGGTTGACAAAATTAAATGCACCTCATAGTGGGAAAAATTGTCCTTAAATTGAATACACTATTCCTATGTATGGCCTTTGGCATGATTATTATACACCTATTGTAAGGTGGACCATTTTTGGTGCCATTGTCGAGGATGGTGTCAAGCTAGGAGCATTCTTGAGTCATAGTTCTTAGTTGAAGTTTTTAGAAATTTGTAGTCTTAAAGCTTTCTTCACTAGTGTGAAGAATTCAATTGCATGCATCGAAGAGAAAGACAAAGAGATGAATATGGAAAATTTCTTCCATGGGAGTCTGTTAATTTGAACGAAGAAATTGAAGAAGAAGAAGTTGAGATGCCTTTTGAAGATGCAAGCCCTATTTTTTCTACAGAATCATCCTCAAGAGCAAAACCTATAGATATGAGTGGTCTTCAACCTTTTGCTAAAATTTTGGCCAATTTCCTTGATAATACTGCTCTAAATCCACCAGTTGTTAATAATCTAGTACCCAATGTTCCTTTTCAGCAGCAACCTCATAATCTAACACCTCCAGTAATGGAACAACTTGCTTTTCCATTTCCTCTCCCAAGCCTCATAAATACTGATAATCTCAAGAATATACCTGCAGCTACTCTTCCAAAGTTCTATGGCCTTGCAACCAAAGACCCTGATACTTTCTTGTTTTAATTCGACATACTCTATCATAGTTTTGACTACAATATTGATGCCCATAAGCTCAAATTATTTCCAGCAACATTGAAAGAGTTAGCTTTACGATGGTTCATGGGCTTAGGAGCCAATGCAGTAGGAACTTGGGATGAAATACAAACTCTGTTTCAGGATAAATATAAAGAGTATTGCAAAGCATCTGGTTCAAGAGGAGATGATGTCTTCAAGATATCACAAAAGGAGGACGAAACATTGGAAGACTATGTTTCATTTTTCTTGTATACACTATAGAAGAACCCTTAGCATGAGTTGTCTAAGGATTCACAAAAGCTAGTCTTTCTGAGAGGTGTGAATGATAACTATAGTGCCTACCCTCGTTCACATCTTTCTGGACATATTGTTGCTATTATTTTAGACTAGTTTTATGTTGATGGATTAGTGGTATTGTTTTGAGACTATCAGATATTATGTTATGGATTCAGTGGTTATATGATGAGATCATTTAGACTTTACATTTCATGCATACATGATGATCATTATATTGTTTTCAGTTATTGTTGATGATTAGTTGGATGGTTTATTATCTCATGTGTTTTATTATGGATACTTACCCCATACTTGCATGTGTATGGTGTGCGTGTTGTCTTATTGTATGGCGTTTTTGATGTGGTTAAGGAATGGAATCGTAGTCACCTGCTTAGTCGGGATCTACATGATGCGCCACTTCCTGCCATTGTTTGTTTAGCTTAGCATTATATATATTGTATGTACATGCATGGTTTTTCTGCAGGTTGCAGGTACCGAGTATCGACTTCCCTGAATTGCCAGGATGAGCGTACCCTATTATATTATCTCAATGATAAGAGAAGGGAGATAAATTCTCAAGTCCAAATCCCAAACCTTTAAGCCAATTGTCCTAGTGAGGTAGGACAAGTATCTGGATATTTTACCCACCGAATGTGTCAAATGACATAATTCGTGATTTATAACCCTTTAGACTGATTTTGTGTGATTTTCTCTATGATGGGTTTTCATATTTTATTTTGGAGGTCTATGGTGAATTTTCTATTAATTAAGTCTTAATAAATAGATTTAATTAATAAATTAATTATTTGAGAAAATTAATATAAAATATCATGATCTTTGATGTTTTGATTATAATTAATTAAATGAGAATTAATTGAGGGAAAAAGAATTAAATAAAAGAAAATTAGAAATTAAAATTAATAATAATAATAAAATAATAATAAAAGTAATAAATAAATAATAATAATAAAAGTTATAAAAATTAAAATAAAAGTTATAAATATTTAAATAGAAATTATATAAAAAGTGAATTGGAGTTATAAGCTTGCATGAGAGTTAATGCACTTTTCTATTTCTCATGTGTCAACAACACGGGGGTTAGTGCATCAATTAAGCACATGGTGTCTACAACCCTATGGCTCATCTAGAAGGTTGGAAAAAACCCATGCTTAGTTGGTGACACCTTCTAGCTGTTTCTAGGAGCATTCTAGATGTTTCTTGAGAGCTCTTTATATTCAGGCATTCCTAGAGGCTTGGACATAATGTTTGGAGTGCAATTGGAGCATTGGAGGACTCAAGAACTCTGAAGAAGGGAGGAGCTTGCTCTGCAGGTTTTCTGAGGAAGAGCGATTTAGCATCAAAATCCGAGTAGATTCTTGTGATTTTACTAATGCTATTTTCGCATCGTGCATTCCCTGTCTTCTTCGTGTCTTCCATATGTCTTCTAAGGAATTTCATATTTTATTGTATGCATTCTCAATATGGGTAGTTTAATTTATTTGAGAATTTTATATGCATAGATCTGAAGACAACACGGGGCTAGGGTTTAAATTGGAGCCAAAACCATTAGATGATTTATTGAATAAACTTTGAAACCAAATAGTTTATGAAAAAAAAATTTCTTAAAATTGAAACCATTAAATAATTGTGTATATGCGTGTTGTAAAATATACATGTTTATAATTTTTGCATTTGCATACATACATATCTATATATGCTGTGATATTTGATTAAATTCTGCAAGCTCATATATATATAAATACACACACACACACACACACACACACACATATATGTATATATATGTATATGTATATATATATACATATATACATATATATATATATACATATGTATATATATGTATATATACATATGTATATATATGTATATATACATATGTATATATATGTATATATACATATGTATATATATATACATATATATACATATGTATATATACATACATATACATATATATACATATATATATATACATATATATATATACATTGAATATCTATATTTTATAAATCGCAATGTCGAAACTTTATTAGTATACCGAATCGCAACTGCAAACGTTTTATTAAAAACGTTGCATAGTTAAAACGATTTAAAATTTTGGGCGACTGTTGACAAAGTCGTTTAAAAGAAAAATGCATATAATAATGTGTGGAGGGGCGGGTTATACCCGTATCCCCCCTTTCTCCCCACTGATCTTTACATAGGCGGGTTGCAGGGTACCTGCATGCGCAGTGTACCTGCGACAAGGTACTGCCATATGGCAGTGGTCGCAGGGTACCTGCGGATGTAGAGTACCCGCGACGGGTTTAAGTTGCGCGCTAGCAATATGATCGACGACGAATTCAATATAAATTGCCTTTGGTTTGGTCATTAATTGTTATATATGGAAATCGATTTTTATAATTCAATTTTTATATTTCATTTTTTTTATATAAAATGTTATTATATATATATATATATATATATATATATATATATATTTATTTATTTATTTATTTATGTGTGTGTGTGTATATATATATGTATATAAGTATATATGTATATATATTATAAATAATTATTATATTTAAAAGATTTGAATTAATGGATCATTCTTTAAATGATCTAAAGTATTAATATTAAGCTTGTCAATAAAGAAGAGATATTAATAATTAACTTAATTAAACTTAGTTTAATCAAGGTTGATTATTAAAATGTGTTATAAATCGAAGTTTTGAAATATGTTGATTTCATTGGAAATGTTATTTTCAAACAATGTTTATATAAACAAAATATTATTAGATCAAATAGAAAATTGAGTCTAATAGTTTTAGGGAGAAACTTTTATCTATTAAACAAATACATGGGTTAGGTAAAACATGAAATTTCTCCACTTGATATCTAAATTGGAGAACGTAAACTGAAAACCTCCACATTTAATTCAAGTATGTAATTGTAGCAAAACCAAGACATGTGTTTGCATTGTGTATTCTTTATGCTATTGTTTTGGATTTTGGGTTGACTAGTGTTGACCAATTATAGGACGTCTACCAGAGGCTTGGGGGTTATGTGATTGTGATGTCATGATGATGTTTTAATCTCGATCTTTATAAACCCAACCATGGTTATGTGATGGAATGCTCTATGTAGTGGATGTGATTACTGATTGTTATAGTTGAGATTCTTATGTATGAGACACTTGACTTAACCATTATTTTTGGTCATCGATCAGTTATCCTTGGTTATTTTCTAGTCGCCATGATGGGACTGTAATGTGGATTTATTCTCGATGATGTCATGTTGTGACATGTTTGACTAAACCATTTTTGGAGTCTTCGATCAGTACGATTGAGATATATTTTGGTTATTGAGAACCATTTGATACTTTGATTATCAGTGAAACTTCAGTCGCCAATAGAGAGCTGTTGTGTTCATGATTTTCTATGGATGTTTGCTCATGGAGATTTGATGCTTTTATGCATATTTGATGATTTTATTATGGATTATCTTTTGTGATTTTGAGATTTATGATTCCATGAGCATTAGGGTAGGATATCTGCATGTAGTGACAGGAAGTGGCTTGAAATGGGGGCTGGGGCCCTAAGAGGCTACCAGGGTAACTCATAGTAAGTTGGATTAATAAGTGATAACATTCACACATAATACTAACTGAATGAACCTAAAAAGATAAGTGTTTTGTTCTCGCCCATGCTTTGAGTGCTTGTACAGGCTAGGATGGGAGTAGTGAGAACGCATGGTTGTGACCTTGCATTTCGTAGTATGCCTCGTCAGTATGAGAGGATACTGGTGGCCGCATGAGATCAGTATGGATCGATGGAGTTTAGCTAACTGCCAGGGTGACTTGTACGTGATAAATGCGATGACACTTTCCCGCTTGCATAGTAGGTTCCTGCATGTCATTGTGTGCCTCTAGGACTAGATGTCGGATTTTGTGTTTGGAACCTTTGAGTTAGTATACTTTTAGGATTCCTGGACTTATAGAGATTTGTGCTATGTGTTTTGGATAGCCTGTATGGGACTTGAGATTATCTCCTCAGCACGGTGGGAGTGGACCACTTAGGTACCACGCGGTCGGGTGGTAGTGTGTTTTCCACTCTTATCATTTGAGATCCATTAAGACATCGTGGCTGATCCTAATTTAGAAAAAAACCATATTACAAATTTGATCTACTATAGTAACATCCTATTTAAGATATAAATTATATATACTAGCTGGTTCCTTTAAAGATCCATTAATTTAATTGCATTAGAGGCATTACGTCAATTTTATTTAGCATAGAAGAATTTTACATAAGAGAGTACTTTTATTTACTATCCCCACATTAAAAAAAAATCTCCCAAGCATAATCCATGCAATCATTTATGCCCTTAGCCTAAACCTAGAATTATCCAAAGCTCTCTTCCTCCTTATTCTTACCTTTTTAGAAAATTAGTGCCAATTTTATTTTGGTATGGCATGATAATTTTTTTGATTCTAGGATAAATATGTTTCCTACTTGTGAATTTAGGCCACCAAATATCAACTTCCCATTCGATTAATCAATCTATTTGTATATTTTTGCCACGTTGATCTTGTGTAAATTTACAACCATTTGTAACTGTGAAGAAGATACTACTATCATTCTTGATAATCTTAATTTTGAGCACTAATGCCCATGAGCTCTTAGAATTATAGGTACTTAGAGGGGAGTGTAAATTAGTACTACAAGTTATTCACCAATTCAAAATTTTAATCGTAAACTGTTAATTTGATATTCATAACCATTAGCTTGTTGTAATGTAATGATAGCTCGTCTATTTTCTAAAATATAAAACTCTAAAGTAATAATCATTAATACAAATCATGCATGCACATAACAAATGATTTTTAGTCTCGTAAACCCTTGGTTAGAGAGAAAAACTATAGTAGGGATGGCACCCACTACTCATCACTACAGTAGATAAGACTGCCCTATTAGGAGCTACAATTTTGGAAGTTTCTAAGTGATTCACCATGTTAGGAGTGACTGATATCCTATTAAAAGTATCTAACAATCATATTACATACTACTCTAGTTTAGAGATTTATCCCTTGTTTACAGTGTTCACCTTGCAAAAGGATTTACGATGAAAACTTATCACAGATTGTTACATACCCTATCAAGAGTAACCTAGTTAAAGGATTTTAGCTACTTATTGTGAACTATTAGAAAAAACATCAAGATTTTGACCTGTAATTGCTTCCTCCAAAATCTTGTCAGGTCCTCTATGCTTTGTCTCTGTCCAAACAATCTTTTTGTTGTCTTTATGTGATTTGGTCAATGATTGCTCCTTTATTTTCTGTAATTATTTGTTACTCATTCATTACCATTTCATCTAGCTATTCTTTATGTCCTTTATGTCCTTTTTCTCCTTTTAATATGATCTTGCCTTTGATTTAAAAACATAATTAGGGTTTTCAAATTATCCTTATCTTCCTTTGGAATCCATCTCATTTTTTAATCTTTCTCGATTATTTGACTGTGTCAACTGCATCTAATCCATTATGGCTTCCAAAGGTTATGTAGTGTTTCATCTTCATTTTTAATTGTATTAGATATAGTATGGGAATTAGGGTTTGTAGGATTGTTCTCAATTTCTTCATCATCTTGTTCATTGGTGAGATCAATATGTACTTCATTTCTTATATTATAACTGGATGTGTCACCAATCAAATTATTCATAGAAAACATATCTCCAACTTGAAGTGTATCTATAATCTCTTGTGTTTTGGCTGATCAATATTCAAAACTCTTTTCCATGTTGTTATTGAATCATCTTCTACTTCTTGATCTTTATTTGAAATTAATCTTACAATCTCTATTTTGATATAGAATCTACCTTCATTTTTCTCCAAAGTTTCATTAACTTCCTTAAGAGTCACATGTACCATCATGTACATGGGAGCTCTTTCTCTTATTGTCTTCTCAAGTTGAGATGTTGATTCCTATCTAGCATTTAGTACATGAAGTAATACACATGGAATGTGGCTTTTCAATTCACATGGAAATCTTTTCAATTTATTAAAAAATGAGATGCAATGACATTCCTCAATATTTTTATCTACTTAAAACATTCTTGCAAACTCAAATTCACTAATGTTACCAATAACTTCATCTTTCTTAATGACTTCAACAATTACAGTTATTGAATTAGGTATCTTGATACTATGATATCCTATTTTCTCACCTATATCAGTTACCTCTTTTTTGAATTATTTCCCTCCTCATCTACATATGTCTTCTTATTTATTTTATTTGTTCTCGATGATGCTTTGATTTGACTCCTGGTTGTCCTGTTATGAAAGGTCTTGGTCTGGTGTGGTGTAGAAACTTCAATTAATTTCACTTTGGTCTTCTTTGATTGACTAGTTTTAGACAACTTTTCAACAGTAGAATATGTTTCCTCATTAATTTTCTCAATTTCAATTGTTTCACCAATAGATGGGTAAGGCATTTATTCTACTTAGTAGTCCTCTTCCCTTTTATATTTGCATATATTTAGGGATTCTTTAGGTTTCTTTCTTCTAGTTGAATTAATTCTCACTCTTGTTAGTTACTTAGCTTATAGATTTTTCGCGAGTTTTTCTATCTTTCTCTCAATCTTAGGCTTATTAAGATCTGATGTGATTCTCTTTTATGCCTCTTAATAAGTTCCAAATGTTTTTGCTTCCTTATCCTTTGGCAAGGTCAAGAGATGATAAATGTATTGAATGAGTTTGTTTTTATAAGTTTTGTTAAAGGACTAATTTCATTTAATTTTATTAAATTACCTTTACTCCCTTCTTAAGATTTCCCTTTATGCACATGCATTCCCATTTAATAATTAAATATTAATTATTAAATGTCATTTACCTCTTAGGGTTTCCCTTTTAGGTTTTACGATCTCCTTCTATAAAGATTGATCAATTGTAAATTTTAATTCATTATTTCAATCTGATAATGTATTTTTCCATATTTTCAAAGCCAAACCCTCGCCTTCTCTTTGTCTTTTCTTCTCTATGACAAGTTCTTTCATGCAAACCCTGTGTTCTTCAAGTTTTGTGGATTTGTATTGCTCAAATCCTTTGTAGTATCAAAGTTAGATTTGTTGTAGCTTGTTCAATTTTTTGAAGAAAGCAAGAATGAGGGTTTGTTGGATCATATTTGGTTGTTTTTAAGTTTTTTTTTTTTTTTGGTGAATATAAGGAGGTCTCTGAATTTTAGAGCACTTTGAGGCTAAACAGACTTCATAGTAGGATTTAGAGGACGTCAAAACCCCTATTTCCATCCAAATATGTCTATTTTGGCCAATTTTACATTCTGAGGCAAATAAAATTGCCTACTAGGGTCATACAATCCTTAACACACAAAATCATACAAAAATTAATTTAAATATATTTTTAAAAATTAATTTGTATGCTCCTCGTTGAGGCTAATTATTGCCTCTATTTTATGATAGTTTTAAACACTTTGTTTTATTTTCATCAAGACATTTGTGAACTTATGTTTACCTAAACCGATGATTAACCTATGGGTAGATCATATTTCATCTCTTGCTAATATTATACATACAATGTAGTATTTCATATAACCATCAAAACGTGTGTTCTCATGTTTGAATTTAATTTGATAATGCTTATTTGCAAATATCTCTGCATTATAACTAACCTGTTAGCAATGAAGCTGAAAATGATTGGAAGAATTCAAGGATGAACGTTGAAGACAACCAATTGCATTCAAGGAGAAAAGATGTTGAGGTTTAGCCACAACGAAAAAAGTATAGCGGTACCAAAGGACACAACTGTGAGTATGGAGGAGCTATGAAGACTTACAACATTCTCTACATTTATTATTAGGTCAAAGTAGTTGTCTAGACTTTATTATTCTCACCTTGAGCCGTTATCTTTTCTTCTCGCCTTGAGCTGTTATCTTTCCTTCTTTTTCTCCTGTGGATTTATAGCTAGTTTGTTTGCTTTTTGTTTTGGAATAAGTGTCAATCTTTTATTTATAGGGATCAGACCAATTGTGTTAAGGGTTAGAAGAATAAAGTTTATGAAAAGAAACTACTAACTCTTGTAGTGAGTTATTTTTACAGTTCTATGTATCGTTCCCATGTAATGAATTTCTGAAATGTAATGAAATAGTTCTTGGCTTACATTATATGTTAGTAGATTAGCAGAAGCCAACCAAGGGGCCCACTTGGAAGGTGGATTAGATTAGAGTAGTATAGATTTATTTTCAAGCATTTTTGGTATTGCAGGTAGAAGTTATAAGTTCCTTCCTGTAGCGTCATACTTTGTGGATGTTCCTACAACATTTGTGAGAACAGTTATAGTAGATGAACTGAGTTGGAATATATGTTAGCATTTCATTGCATTTCCAGTATTCATTTTAGTAAAGAGTTAAGTATGTTAGTTTCCTGCAACACTAGTCTAGGTTCTTTCCTTGCATTTTACTTTCCGGCAGCATAAGCATAATGACTCATTAAGAGACCTAGTGTACATACTATGCCAACCATTTCAAGTATACATCCCTGGGTTGACAAAATTAAATGCACCTCATAGTGGGAAAAATTGTCCTTAAATTGAATACACTATTCCTATGTATGGCCTTTGGCATGATTATTATACACCTATTGTAAGGTGGACCATTTTTGGTGCCATTGTCGAGGATGGTGTCAAGCTAGGAGCATTCTTGAGTCATAGTTCTTAGTTGAAGTTTTTAGAAATTTGTAGTCTTAAAGCTTTCTTCACTAGTGTGAAGAATTCAATTGCATGCATCGAAGAGAAAGACAAAGAGATGAATATGGAAAATTTCTTCCATGGGAGTCTGTTAATTTGAACGAAGAAATTGAAGAAGAAGAAGTTGAGATGCCTTTTGAAGATGCAAGCCCTATTTTTTCTACAGAATCATCCTCAAGAGCAAAACCTATAGATATGAGTGGTCTTCAACCTTTTGCTAAAATTTTGGCCAATTTCCTTGATAATACTGCTCTAAATCCACCAGTTGTTAATAATCTAGTACCCAATGTTCCTTTTCAGCAGCAACCTCATAATCTAACACCTCCAGTAATGGAACAACTTGCTTTTCCATTTCCTCTCCCAAGCCTCATAAATACTGATAATCTCAAGAATATACCTGCAGCTACTCTTCCAAAGTTCTATGGCCTTGCAACCAAAGACCCTGATACTTTCTTGTTTTAATTCGACATACTCTATCATAGTTTTGACTACAATATTGATGCCCATAAGCTCAAATTATTTCCAGCAACATTGAAAGAGTTAGCTTTACGATGGTTCATGGGCTTAGGAGCCAATGCAGTAGGAACTTGGGATGAAATACAAACTCTGTTTCAGGATAAATATAAAGAGTATTGCAAAGCATCTGGTTCAAGAGGAGATGATGTCTTCAAGATATCACAAAAGGAGGACGAAACATTG
This sequence comes from Cupressus sempervirens, assembly GCA_028749045.1. NCBI lineage: Eukaryota > Viridiplantae > Streptophyta > Pinopsida > Cupressales > Cupressaceae > Cupressus > Cupressus sempervirens. Next base: position 460,824,779 of record CM053784.1, read on the forward strand.
GAAGACTATGTTTCATGTTTCTTGTATACACTATAGAAGAACCCTTAGCATGAGTTGTCTAAGGATTCACAAAAGCTAGTCTTTCTGAGAGGTGTGAATGATAACTATAGTGCCTACCCTCGTTCACATCTTTCTGGACATATTGTTGCTATTATTTTAGACTAGTTTTATGTTGATGGATTAGTGGTATTGTTTTGAGACTATCAGATATTATGTTATGGATTCAGTGGTTATATGATGAGATCATTTAGACTTTACATTTCATGCATACATGATGATCATTATATTGTTTTCAGTTATTGTTGATGATTAGTTGGATGGTTTATTATCTCATGTGTTTTATTATGGATACTTACCCCATACTTGCATGTGTATGGTGTGCGTGTTGTCTTATTGTATGGCGTTTTTGATGTGGTTAAGGAATGGAATCGTAGTCACCTGCTTAGTCGGGATCTACATGATGCGCCACTTCCTGCCATTGTTTGTTTAGCTTAGCATTATATATATTGTATGTACATGCATGGTTTTTCTGCAGGTTGCAGGTACCGAGTATCGACTTCCCTGAATTGCCAGGATGAGCGTACCCTATTATTTTATCTCAATGATAAGAGAAGGGAGATAAATTCTCAAGTCCAAATCCCAAACCTTTAAGCCAATTGTCCTAGTGAGGTAGGACAAGTATCTGGATATTTTACCCACCGAATGTGTCAAATGACATAATTCGTGATTTATAACCCTTTAGACTGATTTTGTGTGATTTTCTCTATGATGGGTTTTCATATTTTATTTTGGAGGTCTATGGTGAATTTTCTATTAATTAAGTCTTAATAAATAGATTTAATTAATAAATTAATTATTTGAGAAAATTAATATAAAATATCATGATCTTTGATGTTTTGATTATAATTAATTAAATGAGAATTAATTGAGGGAAAAAGAATTAAATAAAAGAAAATTAGAAATTAAAATTAATAATAATAATAAAATAATAATAAAAGTAATAAATAAATAATAATAATAAAAGTTATAAAAATTAAAATAAAAGTTATAAATATTTAAATAGAAATTATATAAAAAGTGAATTGGAGTTATAAGCTTGCATGAGAGTTAATGCACTTTTCTATTTCTCATGTGTCAACAACACGGGGGTTAGTGCATCAATTAAGCACATGGTGTCTACAACCCTATGGCTCATCTAGAAGGTTGGAAAAAACCCATGCTTAGTTGGTGACACCTTCTAGCTGTTTCTAGGAGCATTCTAGATGTTTCTTGAGAGCTCTTTATATTCAGGCATTCCTAGAGGCTTGGACATAATGTTTGGAGTGCAATTGGAGCATTGGAGGACTCAAGAACTCTGAAGAAGGGAGGAGCTTGCTCTGCAGGTTTTCTGAGGAAGAGCGATTTAGCATCAAAATCCGAGTAGATTCTTGTGATTTTACTAATGCTATTTTCGCATCGTGCATTCCCTGTCTTCTTCGTGTCTTCCATATGTCTTCTAAGGAATTTCATATTTTATTGTATGCATTCTCAATATGGGTAGTTTAATTTATTTGAGAATTTTATATGCATAGATCTGAAGACAACACGGGGCTAGGGTTTAAATTGGAGCCAAAACCATTAGATGATTTATTGAATAAACTTTGAAACCAAATAGTTTATGAAAAAAAAATTTCTTAAAATTGAAACCATTAAATAATTGTGTATATGCGTGTTGTAAAATATACATGTTTATAATTTTTGCATTTGCATACATACATATCTATATATGCTGTGATATTTGATTAAATTCTGCAAGCTCATATATATATAAATACACACACACACACACACACACACACACATATATGTATATATATGTATATGTATATATATATACATATATACATATATATATATATACATATGTATATATATGTATATATACATATGTATATATATGTATATATACATATGTATATATATGTATATATACATATGTATATATATATACATATATATACATATGTATATATACATACATATACATATATATACATATGTATATATACATATATATATATACATTGAATATCTATATTTTATAAATCGCAATGTCGAAACTTTATTAGTATACCGAATCGCAACTGCAAACGTTTTATTAAAAACGTTGCATAGTTAAAACGATTTAAAATTTTGGGCGACTGTTGACAAAGTCGTTTAAAAGAAAAATGCATATAATAATGTGTGGAGGGGCGGGTTATACCCGTATCCCCCCTTTCTCCCCACTGATCTTTACATAGGCGGGTTGCAGGGTACCTGCATGCGCAGTGTACCTGCGACAAGGTACTGCCATATGGCAGTGGTCGCAGGGTACCTGCGGATGTAGAGTACCCGCGACGGGTTTAAGTTGCGCGCTAGCAATATGATCGACGACGAATTCAATATAAATTGCCTTTGGTTTGGTCATTAATTGTTATATATGGAAATCGATTTTTATAATTCAATTTTTATATTTCATTTTTTTTATATAAAATGTTATTATATATATATATATATATATATATATTTATTTATTTATTTATTTATTTATGTGTGTGTGTGTATATATATATGTATATAAGTATATATGTATATATATTATAAATAATTATTATATTTAAAAGATTTGAATTAATGGATCATTCTTTAAATGATCTAAAGTATTAATATTAAGCTTGTCAATAAAGAAGAGATATTAATAATTAACTTAATTAAACTTAGTTTAATCAAGGTTGATTATTAAAATGTGTTATAAATCGAAGTTTTGAAATATGTTGATTTCATTGGAAATGTTATTTTCAAACAATGTTTATATAAACAAAATATTATTAGATCAAATAGAAAATTGAGTCTAATAGTTTTAGGGAGAAACTTTTATCTATTAAACAAATACATGGGTTAGGTAAAACATGAAATTTCTCCACTTGATATCTAAATTGGAGAACGTAAACTGAAAACCTCCACATTTAATTCAAGTATGTAATTGTAGCAAAACCAAGACATGTGTTTGCATTGTGTATTCTTTATGCTATTGTTTTGGATTTTGGGTTGACTAGTGTTGACCAATTATAGGACGTCTACCAGAGGCTTGGGGGTTATGTGATTGTGATGTCATGATGATGTTTTAATCTCGATCTTTATAAACCCAACCATGGTTATGTGATGGAATGCTCTATGTAGTGGATGTGATTACTGATTGTTATAGTTGAGATTCTTATGTATGAGACACTTGACTTAACCATTATTTTTGGTCATCGATCAGTTATCCTTGGTTATTTTCTAGTCGCCATGATGGGACTGTAATGTGGATTTATTCTCGATGATGTCATGTTGTGACATGTTTGACTAAACCATTTTTGGAGTCTTCGATCAGTACGATTGAGATATATTTTGGTTATTGAGAACCATTTGATACTTTGATTATCAGTGAAACTTCAGTCGCCAATAGAGAGCTGTTGTGTTCATGATTTTCTATGGATGTTTGCTCATGGAGATTTGATGCTTTTATGCATATTTGATGATTTTATTATGGATTATCTTTTGTGATTTTGAGATTTATGATTCCATGAGCATTAGGGTAGGATATCTGCATGTAGTGACAGGAAGTGGCTTGAAATGGGGGCTGGGGCCCTAAGAGGCTACCAGGGTAACTCATAGTAAGTTGGATTAATAAGTGATAACATTCACACATAATACTAACTGAATGAACCTAAAAAGATAAGTGTTTTGTTCTCGCCCATGCTTTGAGTGCTTGTACAGGCTAGGATGGGAGTAGTGAGAACGCATGGTTGTGACCTTGCATTTCGTAGTATGCCTCGTCAGTATGAGAGGATACTGGTGGCCGCATGAGATCAGTATGGATCGATGGAGTTTAGCTAACTGCCAGGGTGACTTGTACGTGATAAATGCGATGACACTTTCCCGCTTGCATAGTAGGTTCCTGCATGTCATTGTGTGCCTCTAGGACTAGATGTCGGATTTTGTGTTTGGAACCTTTGAGTTAGTATACTTTTAGGATTCCTGGACTTATAGAGATTTGTGCTATGTGTTTTGGATAGCCTGTATGGGACTTGAGATTATCTCCTCAGCACGGTGGGAGTGGACCACTTAGGTACCACGCGGTCGGGTGGTAGTGTGTTTTCCACTCTTATCATTTGAGATCCATTAAGACATCGTGGCTGATGCGTCCTTCATGATGGTGGATATGTATCCTTTCATTGATGATTAGCATATGTTAGATGATGTTATCTTTTGTTAGATTAATTTCTACATATGATGTTGTTAGGAGTGACATTCCTACTATATTAATACTGATGATCTCTTCGATGATTTGGGATGTTATGCACGGAGGGATGGCTAGGATCCATGCTGGTCTAATGATGCTATTAATGGTTGGGAGGAACCGTGCACTTAGTTTATTATGTTTGATCTTTATGATGGATGCATATGTCTTCTATGATGACGTATCATGTATATCATGTGATTATCTCTACTTTGATGTATCATGGATTAGAATAGGATGATGTACTTTATTCTACATATGTATATTCTTTGAGCTTGTCATACCCTGTGACATGTACAGTGGATGATTGAGTATTTGAGATGTAATGTATAAACATTGGACTTATCATTATTGGTTCATGTGGATGTTGTACCAAATGGATTCATGTATGTTAGATGTTTCTAGATGTAATCCGACGTTAAGGGATTTTAAAGAATGTAATCTGTTATGTATGTTATGTTTACTTTCAGATGGACATTGCTATTGCTTCCATTATTATGTATAAGTTATATGTGGTATTTATTTTCATGTTTAAAAAAAAAAATGCTACTAAACTTAGTGAAATTCTAGGTTAATTCTTTGGATCCCTTGGCGGGGCATTACAATAACCATCTAGAAGCACTAGACCTAATGGCTGATGGTGATGTATATCAAGTTTCCTAGGATGACCTCAAGAAGATCTGTTAAAACTATTCAAGGTCAACTATGAAGAAAGGCCGAGGACCTCGTTTCACAATCACTAAAGGAATCAGGCAAGGTATTTCAAAGCTCGAGATATCTAACCTATTGTCAGATTTCAAGCAGGACATCATAATGATGTCGCTACACATTTTGACACAATAACTACAAAGAAGAAGTATGTAGAAGTTGAGTTACAACTAGCTGAATAACTCAACTAGCTGAATACTACCCTCATTACCAGAAACAAAAGAAGGATTGCTAATGCAAACTGGTCGCAAGTATGGAGAACTAGCATCTTCCAACTGAGTACCTCAAGATAGATGGAGATGATGAGCAAGTATTTTTTGTTGCTCGATGCCGGCCATGGGCCCAACATCAAGGTATGCCTTAGGTTCCTTTGCAAAATTCAAATTCATATGGTAATCAATGGAAAAATTGTAATCCCTAAGGTCCTCTACAATATCATCAAACTAATTGGAATAATGTTGGGCAAAACAATCTGCAATAGTGTCATGAGCCCAAATTTAAGGATATATGAACACTCGAATAACATATTATATAATGATAATAACAAAGAATAATAATATTATAATCCATTATAATAATGATATAATTGACAATATAAAATAATATATATAGATAAGATAGTATCATGTCCCCACATTTATAAGATTTAGTAATTAAATAAATAATAAAATAAATTATAATGTATTTAAATATTATTACATATACTATTAATGAAAATAAATTGATTAAAAAATTAGTCAATATAATATAATAACCTATGAGATATATAATATTAATTATAAGTAATATCAAATAACAATAATAGTTTTGTAATGTACATTATAATAACATATTACTTAAATATGAGAAATGAATATTATAGATAATATATAAAGCAAATATACTATAGTGATATTACTAATGTCATTATTAACTAATATATGATTATACAATCATTACACGAGTTTAAAACCACAACCCATATTATAAATTTAATCAAACGCTTGAAGGGTCACACCGCACCATACTCATATTTAAAGAGGCATGCGTAGGAAGGAATCAGGACACATTGGAAGAAATATATACAACATAATGACATTGGGAAATATCATGGCAGAAGCACATTCAAAGAGGAGATAAAACTTTTGGGGAAAAAGAGCGGTCACGGTGGAGCCAGTCAAACATTGCAAGTGTTACGTAGAGCAAGTATGATCGTATTAAAAGTCGTCACCTTTAAATTTGAATCGTGGATGCTATGTGTGGCATTATCTTTGCTGAAAACATCACCTGAGCACATTAAACAAATCTCATGAGTGACCAAGCATATTAAGGAGAATAGAGGTACGTACTTTAAGATGGTTTCTACGTAGAAAGAACGTGGTACGATAGGATAATATCTCCATCAAGGTTGAAGTGGAATAAGGCGAGACGTGGTATAAAGATAATAACACATATTCAATATTGAATGAAAGCGGAGATATTCTGAAGACCAAGACACATGATTGTTAAGGGGAATTGAAAGAGTATCAAGTATATAGGGAAATCGATAGGTAAGGAAGTATTGGTAATAAGTTTATAAGATGATCTACCAATAAGATTGTAGAAGAATCTGCATTTCAATCATTGCCCATTGATTAAGGTGGTAAGGGCAAGAAGTTCCAAGGCATCGAAGTAATATAAGAACACAACAATCCACAACCGTCTATGCGAGATTAGCCACGTTGGATAACACTTAGGTACTGAACAACGTCAGTCCGTGTAACCCGTGAAGATTCTTGGGTATTCATATTTACATACAAAGCAATTCATTACTATTATTTCAAGGAGGAATTAAAGTGGATTAAATGGTTGATAAGAGAAGAATAATAAGTTGACATACAATGAGGAGAGTTCCTTAATTATAATTTATCTCATATGCAAGTTATTTATATATTTATAACTTAAAAGACTTTAAAAGACTAGAATATCGTTAAAGATAATTATAAACTCCATATAATTCCAAGTATAAAATGAAGATTTAAAGTCTTTAAATTGGAACAAAGAGCAATTTGAGGTGTAGCCCAAAAAGGGGTCATTACAAACAACCCCAATGGCCTCAGAATTCCCAACCATCCTGGCCCAACCAATAGAATAACCAATGGTAGAACTAGTAGAACTACTGGCAAAACCAGTAGAACTAATGGCAACCACCCCAAGGGAATTGGCAGTCTACAAACCAATGGAGGGGACCTCAACAATGGCCTAACCAAAATACCAGTACTCCACAATTACCACCTCGAGTTCAACAACCTGCTCTAATGCCACCACCTACAAATCCAGGACCTCAAAAGTAGACACAGTTACTTGCACAACCTCAGCCAAATCCAAATAGCCAACAACCACAACAACCCATGTATATTGCTAATGCTCAACAATATCCTGCTTACGCTCTGAATGTTGTAGATATACATCTGAGATTTGGTACAACTTTACCAGTACCTAAACTGCCTCTTATAACTAAAATACTAGGTACTGCTATAGCATCAGAACCCCCAGTCTCTAAAGAGGTTGACCCAACCAATGTCACTATCTCAGCCCAAGCTCAACTAGTGGTGGAACTTCCTTTTCCAAAAAAGCTTATATGAAGTAAACCTATACAAATAGAGGAACAACCTTTTGATATTGTTGATTAGTTGAAGAACATGCATGTCCAAATACCTCTATTCCAAGCTATTAAAGATGTTCCAATCTATGGAAAAGCCATTAAAGATGTCTGCCTAAAGAAGCTTGGAAGGAAGAAAAACAACCCCACCATAGTCCATGTTGTGGGATAATTGGCTAACTTTATGTTAGGAAAGTTGATCACCCCAAAATATTCTGATCCAGGTAGTCTAATTGTGGATGTGAGTATAAATGGTCAGTCTGTTAAAAATGCTTTAATAGATCTTGGTGCTACTATAAATGTCATGATCAAGGACACTATGAAGAAGTTGAAAATAGAATGATTAAGGGCTACTCTAACAATTCTGCAACTTGCAGACAGTTATACTGTCACCCCTGATGGGATGATAGAAAACATATTTGTAACCTTAGACTCTCTAGAGTATCCTATAGACTTCATGATTATGTCCCCCAAAGTTAATCTATTTGGTTACCCTGTCATCCTAGGTCAACCATGGTTAGCTACAGTTGATGCAAATATAAGTTGCAGGTCAGGGAATATGACCATATCTAATGGCCAAGCAACAAAGAAATTTGATTTATATCCTCCAGCACAACCATTACCAGATTTAACCACATTTGTTTGGCTAGATTTAGGGGATGGAGAAGAAGAGTTAAATTCTATAGCATAGCTCATGATGTCACATAGACAATCCTTTCTAAAGCTTCAGAAGGAAGATTCAATACTTCAGAGTATTCTTACTAACAGTTGTGTGGTAGAAAAAGATGTATCTAAAAATTTTGTGCTGGAATTAATCACATATGAGGAATGTGATGAGAATTGTACTATGCTCAAAGAACCTAACATTCTTCATCCACTCTTACCATGTGAATTAGAAGCAAGTCCAATCTCTGAAGCTATTATGATAGAGTCTACCACTACTTTTCAGCTGTCCACAGGTCATAATCTCCATGTTAACCCCAAATTAACATCCACACAAATGGAACAGTTAACAAAGTTGCTTAAAAAGCATGAAAAGACTTTTGCATGGGACTATGGTGATATGAAAGGGTTGAGTCCTACATTGTACACCCATAGGATATACATCAATGAAGGGTGTCTACCACTCTGTCAACCCTACAGAAGGATAAATCCAAGCCTTAGAGAAATAGTTAAAACTGAATTGCAAAAATTGCTTGATGCTGGTTTTATTTATCCTATATCTAATAATTGATGGGTGTCACCCCAAGTCATAGTACCCAAAAAGGGAGTAAAATGGAGAATTTGTGTAGATTACAGAGAATTGAACAAGGCCACCAAAAAGGATCACTTTCCTTTACCATTTGTAGATCAAATTCTAGACAATATAGTTGGAAAGAAATATTTCTCTTTTCTAGATGGGCATAGTGGTTATAATCAAATTAGTATTGCTCCTGAAGACCAAGGAAAAACCACATTCACATGCCCATGGGGTACTTTTGCATACTTTATTTTGCCATTTGGTCTATGTAATGCTCCTACAACATTCCAACGAGCTGTTATTAGCATCTTTGTTGATATATCACATGATTATACGAAAATATATATGGACAATTTCAGAACATTTGGAGTCACATTTGAGGAAGCAATGATGAATCTTGAAAAAGTTTTAATGAGGTGTCAAGAACGTAATCAGGCACTTAATAGTGAAAAATGTTTCATGCTCATGTAGGAAGGTGTGGGAACCAAAGACTTGTTTCAGTCGAGTGACTCCGCCTCTTCCCAAGGGTTTGGACTCCCTATAAAATGGTAGGGCTTCTCTTTGTCTCCTCGACTTACAGTCTAAAGAGTCGAGAAGGGCCTTCCTTCAAAGGTGGTGCATTGAACTTTACCCCTGCACCACCCCCCCTTAGAATAGTTCATCTACCTCCCCCTCCCTTACTAGCTTTGAATAATATGAAGGTACTTGGTCATTTCATATCAGCTGCAGGAATACAAGTGGACCAACTAAGATAGAGGTAATTCAAACACTGCCCATATAGACGTTTCATAGAGATTTCAACAAAATAGCCAATCCCTTATATAAATTACTGACAAAGGAAGCTAAGTTAAAGAGAACAAATTTCTACAATCTATTATATTGTATATATGCTTCTGGATTTGATTGTGTTAAGATTTTTACCATTGATGTTTTGAATCACACTACATGATCCATCACCAAGATGAAGAGCAAGAGAAGCAAAATAAAGTAGGTTGCAGATAATGGCAGACCCAAAAGATAAAGGGAACAGGCAAGAAAGATAGCACACGCCCCAAGGTTGAAGAAAGAAAAGAAAAGAAAAAAAAAAGAAGAAACAAGACAAGTTAGACAGAAGGACAAGAGGCCAAAAAGGAACAAACCCAAGGACAAAACCAGAGAATAATTAGTATCTAAAAAGCAACAGTTGAATAAAGAGGTGAATAATTGCAAATTAACAAGTGAAGAAATAAAAAATAAAAGAACATTTAAAATAAGATAAAACTAAAGAGTGAGCCTCAAAAATTATATATGGAGGAAATATAACAAGAATATAATAGAAAAATCAAATAAACCTAAGCAAAAGACGCGAAAAAGTCAAAAAAGATGATAAATACATGCTTTTGTGTGTGTGTGTGTGAACGATAGAAACCTAGAAATTATATATTGACGAGATATAACTGGAATATAATAGAAACAATCATATATATATATATATATATATATATATATATATATATGATTGTTGTTTCTATATATATATATAAGCAAAAGACGAGAAAAGGACCAACATGATAATTACATGCTTGCTTTTATATATATATATATATATATATATATATATATATGAAAAAGGATATATATGTGGATTATATGTAAATATATGTGAGCGCGTGTATAAGAGTATATAGGCCTATATGAATATGAATATAAGTACGTATAAATACGTATATATGTAAGAGTATGTATATATGTAAATAATAAAATAAAAAAAGAAAAAAGTATACAATATCTATATATAAAAATATATGCAAAAGTGTATATGTATAAGTATATATGTGTGTGTAACCATATTAATCTATATAAATGTGCGCTAATATATAACTATATGTGTGTGCGTGCAAAAAAAGTGCGTGCCTATACATATACTAGAATCTATATATATGTAATGCATATATTTGCATGCACACACACACACACATATATATTATGCATATATTCGCATACATTATATGTATATTATATATGTATATACATGTATATATATATATATATCTCTACATATATATATATATATATATATATATATATATATATATACATGTATATATATATATATATACATATATATATATACGTATATATGTATATATATATACATGTATATATATATATATACATGTATATATATATATATATACCTGTATATATATACATATATACATGTATATACATATATACATGTATATATATATGTATACATATATACATGTATATACATATATACATGTATATATAAACATATATATATATATATATATATATATATGTTTATATATACATGTATATATGTATATACATGTATATATATACATGTATATATGTATACATATATATATACATATGTATATATGTATAGACATATGTATACAATATACACATGTATATATGTATATACATATACATACATATACATATACATACATATATATATATATACACACACACACACATATGTATATATGTATAGACATATGTATATATGTATATATATACATATATATATATATATACATATATATATATATATACATATGTATATATATGTATATACATATATATGTATACATATGCATATATATGTGTATACATATACATATATATGTATATGTATATAAATGTATATGTATACACATATATATGTATATGTATACAAATATATGTATATACATATATATATGTATACATATATACATATATATTATATATATGTATACATATATATATGTGTATATACATGTATATACATATACATCTATATGTATATACATCTACATATATATATATATATATATACATACATATACATATATATATATATATACATACATATACATATATAAACATATATATATATACATACATATGTATATACATGTATATACATGTATATATGTATATATATATATGTATATACATGTATATACATGTATATATGTATATATATATACATATATACATGTATATACATATGTATGTATATATATATATATATATGTATGTATATGTATATATATATATATGTATATATAGATATACATGTATATGTATATACATATACATATACATGTATATGTATATATATACCTAGCTGTATATACATGAGTGTGCGTATCCAACTATAAAAATGAATATACAAGCAGAATAAGAGTGAACACAATAAAGAGACAAAGACGAGGCAAAGACACAAGGAGGAAATGAAAAGAATGAAAGGAAGAAAAGAAAGAAATCACACAAACAAAAGAAACCTAAAGACTAGAAGAATGCCCTTAAGCCCAAGCTAACCAAAAGGTGTTGTATGAGAACTACACCCTAAGGAGCTGGGGAGGGGGGTGTGCTAAGTAACAACTTGGACCTAGACTCCTGAAAAAACCACTACAGCACGATCAAGAAGAGCCACCCCATAAACAAGAACTAATAAAAAAAGAAGAAACATAAAGGATCAAAAACTCCCAACAAGGCAGAAGGTGAGGAGTGAACCACCCAAAGCACCAAGGGAATAGTAAAAACACTCAAAGGATGGGGAGCAAGCAAGCAAGAGGGAGAGAACTCAATTATCAAGGAAAGGCAATCAATTATCGAACTCTAGCTCCTTGTGAAGGAGATACTAGGCGCTAAGTTATTGATGTATTGTTGGAACTCCTTTAATCTGTCAAGCCCATGAGGCCAACACACATTAGTATCATCAACATAACACTTCCACCACTTAGGTTGAAGAGGGAACGTTTGAAGGGCCAACTCTTCGAAATGTTCCATATAAAGGTTGGCAATGACCGAGGAGAGAGGGGGACCCATGGTCACACCATCAACTTGCTCGTATATGACCACCTTGGAAGGAGAACAAAGTGGATCTAAGGCACAACTCAACCAAACTGGTGATCTCTGAATTGGTCTTACGCTTCACAATTTCAATTGCGTCAGGAATTGGGATCTTAGTGAAGAGAGAGACAACATCAAAACTCACCAATACATCATTACTATCAAGATAAGCGTCCTTGATGAATTCGATAAAGTGGGTCGGGTCTTTGACAAAGGAATTAGATTTGCCAACCAAGGGCAAGATTAATTTGGCTAGATGGGCAGCAAGAGGGTATGTGGGGGAGCCTATGGTGTCAACGATTGGTATTAGGGGAATACCCTCCTTTTTTTGCACATACTTTTTTTGCATGCACACACATATAGTTATATATTAGCGCACATTTATATAGATTGATATGCTTACACACACACACATACACTTATACATATACACTCTTGCATATATTTATATATATAGATATTATATACTTTTTTCTTTCTTTATTTTATTCTTTATATATATTATATTAGCCAGAGCCTTCATGGACCAGAATTAAGCTACACAGTGACTGAAAAAGAACTATTAGCAGTAGTTTATGCCTTGAACAAATTTTGGCATTACATAACTGGCTATCCCATATTATCCCATATTTGTTCATGTTGATCATGCAACAATTAAATATCTCATGAACAAACTTGCTATAATAGGCAGGTTAGCAAGATGGTTACTATTGTTGCAAGAATTTGATATAACTATCATTGATAAGCCTGGAAGATCCAATATGGTAGCTCATTATTTATCAAGAATCCATCATGATGAGAATGACACTACTCTGGTAGATGATGCATTTTCAGATGAGCATTTATTTTATATTACTGTTCAAACTCCATGGTATGCAGACATTGCTAACCACATTGCAACTAATAAAATGTCAGAACATTTTTCTTACAAGGAATAGAAGTTGATTGTAGAGAAAAGTTTCCATTTCTCTTGGATAGATAATCTCTTGTTTTACATTGGACCTGATCAAGTTATGAGAAGATACGTGAGAGAGGATGAGACATATGACATTCTACATGCATGTCATCATGAACCATGTGGAGGGCACTTTGCAGCAAAAAGAACAGCCTTGAAAATCTTGACAACTGGTTACTATTGGCCTGCACTTCACAAAGATGCAACCAACTATACACGAAAGTGTGATAAGTGTCAAAGGATGGGCCGACCAACAAGAATAGATGAAATGCCTTTCAACCCACAAATGGTGTTAACACCATTTGATAAATGGGGCATGGACTTCATTGGTCCAATTGATCCTTCATCCAATGGGAAATCATTATATCCTTGTGTACATTGATTACCTGACAAAATGGGTTGAAGTTAAAGCCATAAAGCATGCTTGTGATCACAAAGTTACAAAATTTTTGTATGAAGAAATTTTTACTTGCTATGGTGTACCCAAAGAACTAGTCACTGACCAAGGTGTGCAATTTACTTCTAATATGATCTCAGAATTGATGAAACAATACAACATCAGGCACTGGAAATCAAGTCCCTATTAGCCTCAAGCTAATGGACAAGCAGAAGTCAAAAATCGAGAGATATAGAACATCCTAAAAAAAATAGTTCGTTTACACCATAGGGATTGGAATAACAGACTATTAGAAGCTGTTTAGGCCTACAGAACATGGAAGACTACTACAGGGTTCACACCATTTGAGCTCCTATATGGGGAAGTAGTAATGCTCCCCATTGAATTTGAACATAAAACTTTAAGAACTACGCTACAGTTGGACATTGAACTTCCTACAACATGGAGAGAACATCTTCTACATCTTAACTCTTTGGATGAAATGCACAAAGTTGCCTTGGAACGCATTGAAATCATACAAAAGCAAAGAAAACAATGGCATGACTCCCACCTTAGCAATAAACAATTTCAAGTTGGTGACTGGGCACTACTATATGATTCCAGATTTAAAGATATGTTAGGCAAGCTGCAGACAAGATGGTTGGGTCCATATGAAATTAACCATGTCTTTTAAAATGGAGTCGTCCAATTAACTACCATTGATCCAATGCCTTTTAAATTATTAGTCAATGGTCATAGACTCAAGTTATATAAATGACCCCAAACAAAAGAGGACTTCCTATAGTAGTTTCATACAAACTAGGTGACTCTTCCTGCAGCAGAGAGTGCTAACCTTCCACCTATAGCTCTTCAACACTAATTTCTTTGTGCATGCCCATAATAAAAACTTTATGTCCACATAAAGTTCCAAATTTCTCCATTCACTTTCTAATTTCTTCTTTCTCCACCTCATCTCATTTCTTTACCTTCCACCCACCCACCTTCCACATCATCATTTTCTAATGCTTTCAATAAACACCACAAGTATGCTGATGGATGTTTTCACTGCTAATGTATCTTCCACCACCTTTTGGTATGCGCGACAATAAATTAATAGGTATAAGATTTTCAAATTATTATTCATTTATAGTATACAGATTTTGTTGCTTATATCTAATACTGCATTATTTATATTATGGTGGTGTTATGCTAGTTCCGTACCTCATACTAAGTTTGACAAGTGTGGACACTTGTCCATATTTCATAGGGGGTAGGGAAGGTTACTAAAACCCAATGACGTTCATATTTATTCGTAATTTTTTTTCCAAATCTTCATATTTCCTTTATTGATGGAATTCAATTGTCATAAGTACGCAAGTTTATAGGTGTCATACCCCTTATTATTGAATGATTCCTTATTGTCAAACTGTTGTGTGACCTATATTTAAATTTCAAGTGATCTGAATCCCATTTTTGGACAATTTTCACATATCCATGATTTACTCTCATTAAAACCATATTATTGCTCATAACGAATTGTTATGACATTAATTACCTATTAGATGAAATGTGGAAATGTTTCTGTAAAACAACAACAAAAGAAGCCTAAATTCATAAGGGGGAAATAGTGCAAGCAGTGTAGATAGTGAAAGTGTTAAGCAGAAATGGGTGGACAATTACAGCGACGAGAACCAGTGGAGCATACCATTTTGCTCTTAGATGTAGAGGCAGTGAGGAGATTTAATGTGTGTGGTTGGTTAGGGTATTTCTTAAGTTTAATTGCATTTGATGAAGAAGTAGCCATAGAATTCACAAGGACGTTTAATGAGGGAGAAGCTTCTATATGGGATTTAACGGTGGTTGCTACAGAAGAGCGAATAGTAGAAGTAATTGGGTTACCGGCAATAGGAGAACATTATCCTAATACGCATGACGCAAGATCAACCAAGGCTCAGTTTGTCATACCAACTGATCCTCAGTTGGATATTACCAAGCAAGGTTACAAAAGGACATCTCTTTTGCTGTCATACAATGAGCTGGCCATGTACATTATTAGGTACCTCACATGTGCAGGAAGATTTTAATATTTACATGCACATCATTTTAAATTGCCCAGTTGTATAAGGCATAATCATCTAGTAAATGTTCCCAATTTCTTGTACAATATGCTATGTATTAGTGCTGAAGAAACCCAAAAGGGAAAGGACAATTTTGTTACCCATCATGCCCTAATTAAATTACTCATAGAAAGATCACTAGGGATGTCTCTCCCATGTCATGGGCAGAATTTGTCCAAGCTAAAACCCTACAACCCTAGGTTGCCCTTAATGAACAACCTAGTGAGGAGAATGTAGTTCCCATTGATGAACCTATTGAGAACAACACTCAAGATGTTGAAGCCAACAATGTGCAAGAAAATGTGCAAGAGAATGTGCAAGAAACTATGTCTTTACCTATTCAAGAAATTCAAAAACCCACCTCTATCTGAGTAAAGAGAAAACAAAAATTGCAAGAAGAGATCTCTGCTCCAGTAAAAGAAAAGCCAAACCCTATAGTTGTGATGCAAAAGAGAACTAAGATGGGTCTTGCAGCAGTCACTCCTATAGTAGAGACACCAAAAGGAAGAAGTAGGCAGAAGGCTATGATACCAGAAGAAACCCTTGTAAGAAGAAGTCCTAGAATGAGAGGACAAATTTCTAAAGAATCCATTTCATCCAAACCATCTGCTAAAGAATCCCCAGTACAAATTGTTCTTGATAATTCTCCTCCTCACCCTGAAACTGCAAACTTTCCTGAAAACCCTAATGAGGAATGTAGGGTTGAAGTCAATGAAAATCAAAATGATACCTCAATAGGCCAACCAGGTACTTCAAGCTGTAAAGATGAAACCGTTCATGAGCAAGTTTATCCAAACACTAGCCTAGTTCCCTATAAATCAACATGGCTTTTTGATTTTATAGAACAGTTATGGTGGGAATAGAGAAAGAGGAAAAGAAACTATGAAGAGGACAATGGTTCCATTACCCTGCAAAAAATCCTTTTCCAGTTGTTTGGACAACATATGTTTGTTGCAGCCCTATGGGAAAAACCATGAGGATTCTACTATACCTTCAAGAGCAGTAGGAAAGGAAGGACTAAAGTTGGGGAATTTAGGTCACTGACTAGGAAATGCAATGCTTGAGGACAAGCATCAGTTTATCGGGGGGGGGGGGGGGTAGATGATGAGGCTGATTATTGCCTCTATTTTATGATAGTTTTAAACACTTTGTTAAACACTCTATTTTATCTTCATCAAGACATTTGTGAACTTATGTTTACCTAAACCGATGATTAACCTATGGGTAGATAGTATGTCATTTTTTCCCAATATTATATATATAATGCAGTATTTCATATAACCATTAGAATGTGTATTCTCATATTTGAATTTAATTTGATAATGCTTATTTACAAATATCTATGCATTATAACTAACTTGTTAGTAATGAAGCTGAAGATGATTGGAAGAATTCAAGGATGAACGTTGAAGACAACCAATAGCATTCAAGGAGAAAAGATGTTGAGGTTTAGCCATGTTGAAAAAGCCATAACGGTACCAAAGGACACAACTACAAGTATAGAGGAGCTATGAAGACTTACTACATTCTCTGCATTTGTTATTATGTCAAAGTGGTTGTCCAGACTTTATTATTCCTACCTTGAGCTGTTATCTTTTCTTCCCATCTTGAGCTGTTATGTTTCCTTCTTTTTCTCTTGTAGATTTATAGCTAGTTTGTTTGCTTTTCTATTTTAGAATAGGTGTCAATCTTCTAGTTATAGGGATCAAACCAATTGTGTTAAGGGTTAGAAGAAGAAAGTTTATGAAAAGAAACTGTTAACTCTTGTAGTGAGTTGTTTTTACAATTCTATGTATTGTTCCCATGTAATTAATTTTTGAAACGTAATGAAATAGTTCTTGGCTTACATTCTGTGTTAGTAGATTAGCAAAAGCCAACCAAGGGGGGCCCACTTGGGAGGTGGATTAGATTAGAGTAGTATAGATTTATTTTCAAGCATTTTTAGTATTGCAGGTAGAAGTTATAAGTTCCTTCCTATAGCATCATACTTTGTGAATATTCTTGCAACATCTGTGAGAATAGTTATAGTAGATGAACTGAGTTAGAATATATGTTAGCATTTCATTGCTTTTCCAGTATTCATTTTAGTAAAGAGTTAAGTGTGTTAGTTTCCTGCAACACTAGTGTAGGTTCTCTCCTTGCATTTTACTTTCCCGGAGCATAAACATAATGACTCATTAAGAGACCTAGTGTACATATTGTGTTGACCATTTCAAGTATACGTCCTTGGGTTGACAAAATTAAATGCACCTCATAGTTGGAAAAATAGTCCTTAGATTGAATACGCTTTTCTTAAGTATGGCCTTTGGCATGATTATTATACACCTATTGTGAGGCAGACCACTCCCATGTAAAAATTGTCACTCTGTTATTGGACCACCATAGTGCCAACAACCACCGTGCTTCCTAGCTGTGTTGCCTCTCTGCACTCTACCCTCCTCCCCATGCATCATTTCTCTGTGCTTAACCACCTCTACTAATTTCTCCACCTACTTGCACTGCCTACGCTCAGCTTCACCACCCATGCGTCGCTCACGCGCCATTGTGCCACCACCGATGCTGCTTCGCCTAGCTTGTGGTCACATCGTGACCATGGGCTATTTTTTAGGGGGTTAAGTGTAGTATTGGAAATTTATGTGGGCCCAAGCGACTGGGGGGTGAATCAAGAACCAATAAAACATTAACTTCTATTAACCAATTAATCCTTCATAAGCTATTTTGATCTAATTGCATGGATGAAAGATTGAAAGCAATAAAACATTCATGACACTTGACACAATATTTGGTGACCATAAACCTTCCAAATAGAAAGTAAGACTAGGGTGGGGATGATACCCACAAGCTATATGACTACTATTAAGTATCAAAATTTGCACCCAGTACTGAACTGAAAAAAGTTTAGTTATTCTGACTAACATGGTAATCACTTCACTATGTCGGACATGCAAATGAAGTGAGACCTCCGAGTTCTAGGCCAACTTCTATTGAGTATTTAGCAACATTTCCATGGACCTAATCTAAACTTGTGGGAAAACAGGAGAAATTACTAAAAATAAATCTAAAACCTATAGTCTAAACTAAGAAATGGGTGATACACCAAAAGAGATATGAAAGCTTAGATACATCTGACAGAGAAGGATTATTAAGCTATTTGAAGTAAAAACAAAACACTCCTTTCTATAAAGACTTGCATAAGTAATTTGTAATAAGGTTTGAAGGAGGAATACAGATGCCTCTCTCTTACCAATTTTACCTTTTTAAAACATAGATTACAACCTGCAAATAGACTTACTTTTCTACAACTAGGTGCTGGAATGAGACAAAATAAGGAGGAACAAGAACAGTTCACAAAATTGTTTTATCAAATCATTCTATTGTCACACACAAAATTGTAGAAAGAAAGAAAGGTTCAAAAATTGACAGAAAATAACATAATAACAACTACTATCACCTGTATTAAGCTTCAAAAATGAATTACAAACTCTGCAAAATAAGTTTAAGGACTCAAAAGGTAGTCACATAAACTTCTCTGCATAATCAGAACTCCTAAAATGAGTTGAAAAAACTCACTAAAATACAAACCTAACACTTGGGTCAAATGTAGAAAGAAAGCCTAGAAATGAGGGCTTAGAAACTTCTAAAAATAATGACCTATCTCTGAAAAAGCTCCACTAAGTCATTAGGAACCCTATGACTCACATAAAACCACCCCAAAAAGTCTCCAACAGTCAATAAAGACTCCTCAACTACCTTAGCAAAATCAAATTCGACTGACAACCCTATATTCCCTACATATGTTTCTAAATTACTTTTAACAAGCTCATAAAGACTTCTCCATCTTATGATTAATGTCACTTTTCACAAATAAGCTAAATAAGCATGGAGTTATGACTGTCTATACACATTTGTATTCTTTCTTTAATAATAATATAGCATAAAATAACTTATAAAATGTTATTTTAGCAAATATTATTTTACAATGTTTAAAAAGAATACAAAAAACAAAAAGCAAACTTGGAAACATTAAAATACAAACTTAGGGAATAAAACACCAACCCCTTCATGATATAAAAACTCATACCTCCAAAAGGAAATAAATCCCATAAAAATGCATGTGGACTTCAAAAATAGTAAAAAGGAATTTGGGGCATAAAAAAGGTTCGAATACCCTAAGAAGTCTTCATTTTTGCCTTCACTCGATGAAGAGTCTAAAGGGTTTCTCTAGTTTTCTTGGCCACCATTATTTTATTTGCTAGAACTCGAAGCTTTTTTGGCTTTCATCTTGTGGTCGAGGCATTGCCTGGAGGTATGCTTTTTATATGTATAGTCTAATATTTTAACATTTGCATCTACTTTCACTTTCATTTTTAGTAGGAGTATGAATAATCTCGCCAAGGTTTTCTTTGCCTACAACATACAATGTATTTTGCTGAGGATCGTATACTATGACTTGAGGATGATTGAAACTCGCATATTCAAATGAACCATTTCTTACAACCTCTTTTTCATTACTTTCAACTTGCATAGTAAAACTCCCCTTATTACTGTTTGATATACACAGTCACTTATGAGTGATATTTGTTGCTAATTTTCCAGGAAATTTCAAAGGTGACATCAAAAGTTGATTATCCTTGTTCTTTGAAAAATTTGCACCATTGAAACATATTGTTGTAAATACAAAGCTTGAATTTGAAGTATTTGTTATTTTTGTTGTTCGAGGTTTTTCATTTGGTCTTCTTTAGTCAATTTAATATCATGATTTAGTGAGCATTGCTGTAGTAACAGTCCAGCATGTAAATTCTCAGCAGACTCATAAATGGTTGCTAGAAGAAAATGCATTTTGAATCAGCATGTACCTCCTATCTTGAAAGTGTTTCTTTTAATGCATTCTCTAGCAATGATGCTTCACATAAAACTTCCACAATAATCTTATCTCTTACCTTGCACCGATCAATAATCCTATAGAGATCATTACCATTGCAAATCTTCTGCTCATTTATAGTTGTAATAATGTCCCCCAAAACAAATCGTCCATAAGCATCTCTTTTAGTTGGCTGCATTATAATAATTTTCAAAGACTATTGAGACATTTGGATGCTTTCTTTGCAGTGCATCTACCATTTGTTTCAAGATTATGTTGCTTCTCTATGAGAATTCATTGTAGTACTTCAAACATCCCATATCGTCCAACTCATTATCTATTACAGAAAGATACTAAGGTAAGCAACCAATGAGCAAATTATTTTGAATAAGAATCTTCCTTGCACCCCCTTCATTGATCAATATCTCAATTGCTTTTTGAATTTTATTTATTACTAGAACAATGAAGGTTTGCACTTCAACTATGGATCTTCCTTGTGAAAAGGGATAGTTATAATCATTTCTGCCAATCTCTCTCATCAAAAACATTGCATTTGCAAAGTGTTAATCACATGAACAATAAACTTTCTTCTGGTGCAAGAACCAATGTACTTGTGTATCCAAGGAAAATTGTGGAAAAGTTGCTTCAATTCTTCTTCTTTTATAAGTAGCTCCTGATACTGCAAAGTTTACACCACCACTAAAGTCTGTAGTGTTTTGTAGAAAAAGGATTTAACCATGATTGACTAAGAGCTTTAGCAATAAAATCAATGATTAGTCACCCATTAGAGCAATGACCAGTTGGATAACCCAATGTTTCACCATATGGAAAGTGGCCAACTAGTTGATCAAGTACTGAAATTAATAGATTTCCTATATTTGCCAAAGAGTCTCCAAAACTATAAATTGCACACTTACAATGTCCCAATTGAATTTGTAAGGAGATCCACAAGACAAACAATATAAATCTCATAAACTTCATTCTTGCACCATTCTCAACCTGAAGTCACCATTGTCTTACTGTTGTTTTATGATATTCTGTAATCTTATGCAATGTTATTTAGAGGCTGATAATACTTTATTGAATTGCATATGTGAAAATCTTTATAACTCCATTAGGCTTAAACTCATGAATTATATAGAATAATAATGATCTCTTTCTTGTATCCTATAGCATATCATTAATGAGGTTCGAGCACGAGCTTGTGACACCCATAAATGACTTCTATTTTCTTTGAATTACACCTGCTGCTTGTGAAATCGACATACTTGTACACTTAGAATACACTTTACTATTTTTGATATGTATTCAGAATAGGAAATATATAGCATGTATGGGTACATAGTTGTAGGTAATTAGTCATTGCTTAGATCTTTTCGAGATCTAACTCCATTTTATTTTCTCATGTAGGAGGACAGAGACCAGAATCTACCAGATCGAGGGCTGGACCAAGAGTGTCATCGAAGATCATATAACCAATCAAACATTGAAAAGGTAATGATTGGTTACCTTTGACTCTATTTTCTTGTGTTATATTTTTCTTGTTCTCAATATGTATGAAAGACAGTAGTTAGACTCACGGCTTGTGTGAGATTCTCATTTCCAGCATTTTCCCATTCATTTCATACTTTGTAAAAATGAAAATTATACCTATCAGTTGATGATTTATACAATGAACATTGTATCTCCTTTTGCTCATGATTTTTATATGATTGCAAAATGATGAAGTGTAAATGAATAGAAAATGAATGATTTGGATGTTTCTGCAATGTTTCTATGAAACTAAAATTCCAACATGTGTAGAATTTTAGTAACAACTATAGTATAAAGTTGGCCTGTTAAGGCTTACAAATAATCACTTCTAGTGATCCTCCTTGTTAGGAGCAATAAGGATAGTTAGGTACACCTTGTAAAAGGATTTATACAATACAATGAAGTATGCACTCGGCTAGGAGATTTAACATAAGACTGCTAAGTCCACCTTGTTAATAGATTTGATTGATGCACCTATTAGGATGAACCGGTAGTTGATCTTTGTTCTGCAATTTGGTTTTTTTGTATGAGATTCCTTTGATGTAAACTGATCACCTTTATGTGATGGATGTGACTCTTCTTTTCCTTATACTACTTGTAGCATTTGTCTTCTAATTCGCAATCATTCTGATTCTTTCTTGTTACACACTCACACTTGGGTATGACAAGATGCATTACATATATACCAATCCAATTAATTACCTTCTGGAGTTAGCTACAACACTAAATTCAAACAATCTTCACTAAGTCAACTTATTGATGTAACTCGAGTTCTAAAGACCATTCAGGTAATATTTTGACACTCTACAATACTATCAACTTGACAATATCTAGCACTCAGTTGACACTAGTGCTCGGTCCACATTGATCACTCGGGAGTAGGCACGAACTACATTTGGTGACTTAGTGAACATTGGAGAACTCAGTAGATATTGAAGGGCTTGGTTGACACTATAGCTTGATCAATAGTACTTCCTTCTACTTGGTTAACATGGCTAACTTGGTAGACATTGTTAGCTCGGTTAACACTACATCCTTCTTGGTTTACATTGCAAAGCTTGATAGACTCTATGAAGCTTGATAGAAATGTAGCCAATTAAACTGATTAACTATTTAGTCACTAACTGACAAATGATTTGACCATTACGTCAACAATCTCCCCCTTTGGCATTAGTGACAAAAACACTTATCATACCCAAATTCTAAAAACTCAAAATATAAGTCAAAATTCCTTCTATCAATATGCTTGGGTCTCCAACTCGGTTTTGATTGTTGTGCTGACAACTCGGTAAACACTGACTCTATTTTTAAATTTTCAAAATTATTTTTGTAGCTTTGTTGTACATAACTACATTTCCCCCTTTCTATATTTCCCTTTGGATGCCCTTCCATATATACATATGCAAGTGATAGTATGATAATAACTATTTCCCCCTTGATTTTGACATAGATGCCAAAAATGCATATTTACAAGGTAATACCAAAATGTGAAAGAAAATCACTATGTACCTTCAAAATTATGGACATGGTTTTGTCCCAATTCTATTGAAAAACTTTGGAGGCATGCACAACTATCTACACTTCAGCTAATAATTCCATCATGTGATCAATGATTGAAAAGTTGTTGTCATGGATTAATGTTTTTGCATGCACAATATGTTTTTGCATTACATCCATGTTGGGAATTATTATAGTCTGAATATCTAGTAGTGTAGCCCTTATTATGGCTTCTTCCCTCAACAATTCTGCCTGTAAGTCTATTAGATACTTGATCTTCATAGAATAGACAGAGTTATTGCTAGGGTCAAGTGATAACTAGTGTGAACTTGCCTTTAGATCAACATCAGTTTTTGACAGCTTCTCCTTTCTTTCCTTTGTAAAATTTGTAGTGTCACTTAACTTTACAAATAATGAAACAATGTTATTAACATAATTTTCAACATTTACAAGAATAGTGGACAATTCCACTTGATCAATGGCATTTTGTTGTGCTAATTTCTCCAAAACTTTGTTTTCAATTTTTCTTCCCGCCCTCTATAAATTTTTTTTGTGTCCACTCAATTCTTCATTAAACTTGTGCATAATGTCAACAAGTTGATCCAATATAGGTTGCTTCTCATCAACCTCTATTCTTAGTGCATCAACAAATATACCCTTAATGTCTTCAAGCACTTGTTTCTCTTTTTTTTTTCAGCTCTTAGCTTATGTTGTCTTGCCCTTTTCTTTAAAAGCTCTCCTAGAGTGTCCATCTGACCAGGAGTTATATTGGAGAGATCCCAATTTGGTATGACTATGTCTTCCTCTAGATCAATCTCATCATTAGAAGCTTCTACCACTTTACCCTTTTCTTTTTTATTAGTAGAAGGAATAATTTATTTTCCTTTACTCAAATCTTCTGTGCTCAGTTGAGGTTGGAGTTGATGAAATCCAACTTCGAAGATGCCCAAGATCACCTGCATGCAAAAACTTGTCAAAGGGAAGCCAAGGAAGGAAGAGCGTGGAGCAAGGGAAAAACCCTAAATGTACATGAGAGAAAATATGCAAACAAAATAAAAAATGTATTTACAATATGCAAAATGAGATATTGTTGTGTTGTAAATACAATGAGGGAGCCCGAATATAAAGAGCTCCAAGAATCTCCTAGAAGAAGCTAGAAGATGCTAGGAGATAAGTGTGACAACTAAGCATACATCCACATGAGGTGGAAAGTCCTCAAACAAGGTGAGAGGATAAGTATGACTTAGGAGAGAACAAACTCCCGTATTGTCAACAACTTATAACAAACTCCTAGGCTACAACTAATTAATGAAATGCATTTACCTAAGTAAGCTTAAGTAAATAGAATAAATAATAATTAATTAATTATTTACTCTAACACCCTCCCTTAAGTGCAACTTAGGGAAATGCCTTAAGCTCACAAAACTAAGAAATGCAGAATGGGTCCTAACAATGAGGCCATGTCAAGTACCCATGAACAATGCAATCTTTATAACCAGAGCAAAGGAGAAAACCTAATGGGAAAAACTCCTCTCCAAAAAGAGATAAGAACCTAGTGAGGAACTGAAGAAGCCTCCAACTAGGGAAATGTCCCCTAAAATAGGAACAAGGAGTGATCATGAAGAAGCATCACTGAAGCAAGTAGAAGCGGCAAATCTGCCATCTGAAAGAAAACTACTGATCTAAAGAACATCCATGGAAGAAGAAGGCATGAACCGAGTGTGTCTATAT
The DNA here is from genome assembly GCA_028749045.1 of Cupressus sempervirens. Classification (NCBI taxonomy): domain Eukaryota; kingdom Viridiplantae; phylum Streptophyta; class Pinopsida; order Cupressales; family Cupressaceae; genus Cupressus; species Cupressus sempervirens. The sequence goes on from CM053784.1 coordinate 460,850,572, forward strand.
GGTAGATGATCCATCTCATTGAAATGCATAGGTAGCCAGCGACTGCAATCACCTTGCATATAGGATCAACCACTGAATACATAGCTCACACTAACAAACCATCGAACCATGAAAGCATTAGAACAATAGAACAACCCCCCCTTAATGTAGACAGGGTGAGACGACAGGCAACTGAGAAGATGGGCCAAAGTCTCCTGCAGATGAACCAAGAACGACAAGAGAGGAAGAGGTACAAACACCTATAAAGACACGGTCACACTAACGCTGCATGGGGCTAATGTCATGGAAGGGACACTCACTTGACAAAGGGAGAATTCCTGAAATAGCAAACAACTATCCCCCCCCATGGTGCTTTATAAAAATAGTGCATGTACAACTGACTCAAAAACAACGTTCATAATCCTCAGAATGCAAAAGTGGCACTTTATCTCAGTGTGTATACAAAAGTACTTACAAATGATAGCTACAATGATCAAAACCAAAAATAAGTTGATACAAAACATAGTACAACCCAAAACAAAGGAAACTAAACCAAGAAAACAATCTTCGGGCCTAAAACACTCAAGATATCCACCATATAGCAAAAATGTCAAAAACATGATAGAAAGAGCATGGGCCAAAATCTAAGAAAAAGGACTATATTTCTGAAAAGGTGACAAAACCAGCTTTCCAAAAATATAAAGTTTTCAAAAAACTAACATGGGACGCAAAAGATATGCTTGTCAGAGTAAAAAACACAACTTCAAAATTTGACTGCAAAAAAGGGTAACAAAAATGCATCAAAACTTGAAAATACCTACACCAATGTCTCCATCTTGGAACCAATTTTTCAATGCTTCTTTCAGATCAGAAAAATACCTCCGTATGCTCAAGCTATGGCCAAAAAATTGAAGAGAGGTCAAAAAGGACCTAGGAGAGGTGTTGTAGATGATGCAGTGCTAACATCATGCTGACATCAGCATTTCACTGTCCTAAATTTGATGGCCTGAAGACCATCGAAGCAAAAAAAGATGCCATGTGGCTGCCCACATGGTAGGTGGTTGAGTTGGCAGGGTGACACGAGGCACGAGTATTGTGTGGCAGTGGCAAGCAGGCTGACGTGGTAGGTGCCACGTGGTAGAGAGTCACATGGCAACCTTGCAACGTGTTAGGAGGAGACTATGCTGACCGTGCACAAAAGACACGTGGGTAGGACACGTGTACTGGTACTGCAGAAGCTAACTGGATAGAGGCTGACTATACACACAAAAGACCACATGTCAATCATTGAGTGGAGTAGTAGTTGTGCACATTGACCGTTAAGTTGGCACACTGAGGTCTGGAGGCGAAGGAGCTGCAACAGGCAGTGGAGCAACAGAATAGAGTTGAACAATGGGCGGAGCCATTAGTGCAAGCGGTGGGAAAAGGTGTCACTGCCAGTGGAGGTTGCAGGAGAGCGGCACAGGGGAGGCCTGGTAGCAGCGGTGGGGTTTTGGAGGACCTGCGGTGGCACAGGGGTGGTGCTGTGAGCTGCAGCCACTATGGGTTGCGTGCGGGTGGCACGATGGTGGCTTCGCCATGACGTGGCGGCGGTGCACCCAAAAATATATATTTTTAAAATTTTTTGATGCCAAAATTTTGTACAATCATACAAAACCTCTTGAAATTAATTTTTTTGGCCTCCTAGAGCCCTGTCTCCAAAATCAATGAATTTTATATGGATTCTAGCTGAAAAGTGCCTTTTGAATCTAATGGTAACATTTGTTTGGGCCCAATGTGCTCTGAAAATTTGATGTTCCCCTGATTTGAAGAAAAAATGCACAAACAAATTAGGTTTTGTGACTCCAAATCACAGCTTCAAAAATCTTTCAACCAAGCAGCAGCAGGGAGGCTCTGATACCATGTTGGAGTTGATGAAATCCAACTCTGAAGATGCCCAAGATCACCTGAATGCAAAAACTTGTCAAAGGGAAGCCAAGGAAGGAAGAGCGTGGGGCAAGGGAAAAACCCTAAACGAACATGAGAGAGAAAATATGCAAACACAAGAAAAAATGTATTTACAATATGCAAAATGAGATATTGTGGTGTTGTAAATACAATGAGGGAGCCTGAATATAAAGAGCTCCAAGAATCTCCTAGAAGAAGCTAGAAGATGCTAGGAGATAAGTGTGACAACTAAGCATACATCCACATGAGGTGGAAAGTCCTCGAACAAGGTGAGAGGATAAGTATGACTTAGGAGAGAACAAACTCCCGTATTGTCAACAACTTATAACAAACTCCTAGGCTACAACTAATTAATGAAATGCATTTACCTAAGTAAGCTTAAGTAAATAGAATAAATAATAAATAATAATTATTTACTCTAACATCCCCCCTTAAGTGCAACTTAGGGAAATGCCTTAAGCTCACAAAATTAAGAAATGCAGAATGGAATGAGGCCATGTTAGGTACCCATGAACAATGCAATCTTTATAACCGGAGCAAAGGAGAAAACCTAATGGGAAAAACCCCTCTCCAAATAAGAACCTAGTGAAGAACTAAAGAAGCCTCCAACTAGGGAAATGTCCCCTAAAACAGGAACAAGGAGTGATCATGAAGAAGCATCACTGAAGCATGTAGAAGTGGTAAATCTGCCATCTGAAAGAAAATTGCTGATCTGAAGAACCTCCATGGAAGAAGAAGGCACGAACTGAGCATGTCTATATGGCAGATGATCCATCTCATTGAAATGCATAGGTAGCCAACCACTACAATCACCTTGTATATAGGATCAACCACTGAATACATAGCTCACACTAACAAACCATCAAACCATGAAAGCATTAGAACAATAGAACAACCCCCCCTTAATGCAGATGGGGTGAGATGACAGGCAACTGAGAAGATGGGCCAAAGTCTCCTGCAGACGAACCAAGAATGACAAGAGAGGAAGAGGTACAAACACCTATAAAGACACGGTCACACTGACGCTGCGTGGGGCTAATGTCATGAAAGGGACACTCACTTGACAAAGGGAGAATTCCTAAGATAGCAAACAACTGTCCCCTCCCATGGTGCTTTATAAAAATAGTGCATGTACAACTGACTCAAAAATAATGTTCATAATCTTCGAAATGCAAAAGTGGCACTTTATCTCAGTGCATATATAAAAGTGCTTACAAACGATAACTACAATGATCAAAACCAAAAACAAGTTGATACAAAACATAGTATAGCCCAAAACGAAGGAAACTATGCTAGGAAAACAATCCTCGGGCCTAAAACACTAAAGATATCCACCATATAGAAAAAATGCCAAAAATATGATAGAAAGAGCATGGGTCAAAATCTAAGAAAAATGACTATATTTCTGAAAAGGTGATAAAACTGGCTTTCCAAAAATATAAAGTTTTCAAAAAACTGACATGGGACACAAAAGATATGCTTGTCAGAGTAAAAAACACAACTTCAAACTTTGACTGAAAAAAAAGGGTAACAAAAATGCATCAAAACTTGAAAATACCTACACCAATATCTCCATCTCAAAACTAGCTTTTCGGTGCTTCTTTTAGATTGGAAAAATACCTCCGTATGCTCAAGTTATGGCAAAAAAATCGAAGGTAGGTCAAAAAGGACCTAGGAGAGGTGTTGTGGATGATGTAGTGCTAACATCATGCTGATGTCAACATTTCACTATCCTAAATTTGATGGTCTTGAGACCATCCAAGCAAAAAAAGATGCCATGTGGCTGCCCACATGGTAGGTGGCTAAGTTGGCAGGGTGACACGGGGCACGAGTATCGCGTGGCAGTGGCAAGCAAGCTGATGTGGCAAGCGCCACGTGGTAGAGCACCACGCGGCAACCCTACCACATGTTAGGAGGAGACTGCGTTGACCATGCACAAAAGACACGCGGGTAGGACATGTGTACTAGAACTTCAAAAGCTGACTGGGCAGAGGCTGAGTGTACACACAAAAGACCACATGTCAGTCGTTGAGTGGAGCAGTAGTTGTGCATGTTGACCGCTGAGTTGGCAGGTGGAGGTCCGGAGGTGAAGGAGCTGCAACAGGCAGTGGAGTGGTGGAATAGAGCTAAGCAATGGGTGGAGCCACTAGTGCAAGCAGTGGGAAAAGGTGTCACTACCAGCAGAGGTTGTAGGAAAGCAGCACAGGGGAGGCTCGTCGGTAGCGGCGGGGTTCTAGAGGACTCGCGGTGGCACACGGGTGGTGTTGTCAGCTGCAGCCGCTGTGGGTTACATGCGGGTGGCACGGTGGTGGTCCTGCCATAGTGGGATGACGGTGCGCCCAAAAATATATATTTTTTTAAAAAATTGATGCTGAAATTTTGTACAGTCGTACGAAACCTCTTGAAATGAATTTTTTTGGCCTCCTAGAGCCTTGTCTCCAAAATTGACAAATTTTATATGGATCCTAGCTAAAAAGCACCTTTTGAATCCAATGGCAACATTCGTTTGGGCCCAATGTGCTTTGAAAATTTGCTATTCCCCTGATTTGAAGAAAAAATGCACAAACAAACTAGGGTTTGTGACTCCAAATCACGGCTTCAAAAATCCTTCAACCAAGCAGCAATAGGGAGGCTCTGATACCATGTTGGAGTTGATGAAATCCAACTTTGAAGATGCCCAAGATCACCTGAATGTAAAAACCTATCAAAGGGAAGCCAAGGAAAGAATGGCATGGGGCAAGGGAAAAACCCTAAACGGACATGAGAGAGAAAATATGCAAAAACAAGAAAAAATGTATTTACAATATGCAAAATGAGATATTGTTGTGTTGTAAATACAATGAGGGAGCCCAAATATAAAGAGCTCGAAGAATCTCCTAGAAGAAGCTAGAAGACACTAGGAGATAAGTGTGACAACTAAGCATACATCCACATGAGGTGGAAAGTCCTCGAACAAGGTGAGAGGATAAGTATGACTTAGGAGAGAACAAACTCCCGTATTGTCAAAAAATTATAACAAACTCCTAGGCTACAACTAATGCATTTACCTAAGTAAGCTTAAGTAAGTAGAATAAATAATAAATAATTAATTATTTACTCTAACAAGGCTTAACCTCAATTGTCATTGCATTTTCAATAGAACAATAGTGGTAGAAACAACATTTCTTAATGGAGAAATAACAACTATAGTAGGAGTGCTTACTATTCCTTGTTGATACTCAATCTAGCCTACTGCTATGAAGAGTGGTGCCTATTGCTCAATAGATGAAGTGATGGAAACAATACTCATCATTGCATTTGGTAAAATAGGTCCAATAGTCAATTAGGTGCTTGATGGAACTATGTTTATATCAATTGATTATGACTCAGTAGAAACCTTCTCTGAGCTAGATGACATTAAGGCTTTGCTCAGAGAGTTAGGAAGGGAGGGCATTATCTCTGGTGCTATCTTCTTAGGATCATAATTTTGGATATCCTAAATCTCAAGTAGATCCTCACTGATTGTATATTCATCCACATCTTCTTCATCATCTTCCTCATCATTAACATCATCTACTTTAAAACTTCCTCATTAGGCTTTACATCATGTAATCCATAGATGTTCTTCCATGTATTTGTATTTGATTGCACTACAACTTCAATATCTTTTGATAAAATCAGGAATGCATTGAATCTGGGAATTAGTTTTTGTTCATTCTTTTTTAATGCTTCCTTCACTTCTTAGAAAGATATGACATAACCTTTCTTAAGGTTTGTTCCTTGATATCTTTGGAAATATTTACTACGTTTTCCCATTGATGTACAAGAACCTTTAGTAATATATTAGGAACTTGTTTGGTAAGTTCTTCTAGAGAGTACTTCCACTTAGCCATTTTAGCCACTAGGGCTTCTTCAATCTACTTTTGCTCTTCTTTACTCCTTGTTTCATACTTAAGAAATTTAAAGTTAGCCATAACTCCACCATCTTGCAGTCTTCTTAGTCTTTCCTCAAAAGTGAGAGTAAACCTCTTAAGGGTTACTTGTTGCCCTTCTTCATCTTCCTCTTCATCCTACAATTTGAGTTTCTTCCTTGATTTGGTAGGTCTCCTTGTGAAGAAAGCAAGTGAGGAATTGGCTAGTTTCTTTATTATAACCTTCCCCTTTTTCTTAGGAGGCTCTTCTTCTTCTGGTTCTTCTTTTGCATGTTCCTCTTCTCCTTCCTCTTCTTCAATATCATCACCCTTTCCTTTTGTCAGCACAAGAGGGGAACTAGATTTCTTGCTCTCCTTTTGATTTTTCTCAACTTATTTTCTTCTTCTTTTCAAAGCCCAAGGTAGCTTAATTTCCAAAGAAATTTTGGTCTTAGCCTCTTCATAGGTACCAAAATATGGTGCCTTAGGGTCCACAAGCTCATTGAAAAGAACCTCAATGATATCTCTTGTGTCATCAATGTTTACCTCATATCCAAGAGGTTTTACCCATGCTATTCTTGGCCTACTTGCCTAAATATGCACCTTGTCACAATCCACAAGGAAATAAATATCTTGTTCATAGTCATCAACTAGTTGTGTGGGTGTTCTAAATCTACTCTATATTGTTTCCTTGAATGTCTCAAAATATGCATCCATGATGCCCTCAAAATTGTTTCCCATTTCATCTATATACTTATTAATTTGATAAAGAATAGGTTTGTCTTTCTTCCGAACTACAATGCCTTTGGAAGGGAAGAATTTCTAAACATAAAAGAATAGACATGTCAAAAGTGAGCCAAACTTACATAGATTTGTATTGGACACTTGGATGCTCTCCATATTCTTTCTTAGCTAGTTCAACTACAACCTGAAAAGGTCAAATGATAGATTTTTCTTGACCACTTTGTATGCTAAGTCCACAACTTCACATGAAATGTTGTTTAGTCTGCTGGAACTATAAATTTTGTGAGCGATCACATGGATTCTAAACTTGATTTCCATGTTTGTAATGTCATTCAACTTCATTCCTTTTCCATTAGACTAGACAAAAGTCTTCTTCACTAGCTCAATTAGACCTAGGGTTTTTGTTGTCTTTTATTTGCTAAGCATCGACAACCCAGTAATGCTATGAATCATTTTATTTATTATTTGAATAGGTTGATCAAGCCAAAATTGCACGTCAAGGACATGAATCAAGATAAATCTGATCCATTTGATTTGGAAATCCCTTGACATATGTAAAATATAGTTAAACCCTTTGCTTCCAAATGCTTATGCTTGAGTTTCAAATTTTCATCCCCAATAATGCCTTATATGCTTGATTCATCTCAAAAGTACCCAATTCTAGAATTGGAAAATGATAGAATGAATGAGCTCTGACTAGGTCTAGTTCCTTTGTGATTGTTGGACATAGTTTGAACACTAGGGTTCCACGTTCAACACCTCTAATCAACATCTTAGAACCTTCCTTCACTTTGCTGCTAGATGAAGATGCCATTACATTCAGTAATTGATTGATAAAACCTTTGGAAAATTCATACTAAATCACTTTGGATCGCTTAGGGGCTCAGGAATGCTCTTCTCTATTTGCTCTAAAATTCACAGTGAAGAATAAACATTTCAATTTCACCTTTAAACCAAAATTTGTCTTAAAGATGCCATTAATACATCGTACTACATACAACTTGATGATAGCCTATTCAACTCAATATTCATAAGATGCTTGGTTAGTCTTTTTAAACTTGATATGCACCATCAACACATGGTTGAAACTCTGAACTCACCATTTGTATTCAAGATTAGTTAGGTCTTGCAATGTGGCCTTTCTTTGTAAGGTCTTGCAAATCGACCTTGCTTGGTAAGGTCTTAAGACATTACTTCAACTGTTATCTAACTTAGTGATCCTAATGTATCTAAAATATTGATCTAGATCTTCTTGCTTGCTGATTGTCCAATTAAAATGAGATGATTCCATTGAATCATAGTTCTAGTGATATCCATGGCTAACTAGTTTGAAATGGTTGAGTTACCCAACTCATTGACTTAGTGTCAACATTTTCAAGACTTTGATTTGTATTCTCTGGAGGTTTCTTCATCCATTGCTAGCTCATTTGACTTTTGATATTGTTAGCCTTTGCTTTCTTCTCATCTTCAACTTTACCTCAGTTTATTTAGTTTTTAGTTGGATGTCCAAGTTATGTACATACATAACATCTCTTTGTAGGGTCTCTCTTCCTCATGTGAGTTCTTATACAATTTGGTCTAATATGATCGTGCTCACCACATAAGTGACATCTGCACCATGTGTTATAATCTCAACCAAAGATAACTTTCACAATTTGTTCTACTGGATTCCATTTCTTGGTCTTGCATTATGAAGATTTGTGCCCCTTGTTTGTTGCAATTGAAACACTTTCCTTCAAACATAGATTTCTTTCTACATTCACTTGCTCTATGCGTTGGCTTGTTACAACTGTAAAATTTTGCACTAGAATCTTGATTTCCCATTGCTCCAACACTTGTTTGGTGTATGCCCTATCTTTCCATAATGATTACAAGTAGGTCTTTTGTTCTTTTGAGCTCCTTGCTCAGATGATTCACCTTCATCTTTATAGCCTAATCCTTATTTACCTTTGTGTCTAAATTGAGTTTGCTTGTCCAATTGTTTCATGCTTTCTTGAGATTTCATTATCCTCTCATTGGTTTTCTTTTCTATGCTAAGATCATTCTATAATCTTTCATTCTCTATCCTCAAGTTGGTAAGCTCTTGATTTGCACAATTGATTTGATTGATCAAATCTATTTGTTGAAGAGATAGGTGATGAATTTCATTGTTCTTTTCTTCTATCTTTTTAGTTAGTATTTTTTCCTCTTCTTTGGCTTTGTCCTTTTATTCCATGTCTTCACACATTCTAACTGATTGAATTTCTTGTTCTCTTTTCAACTTTCTAACTTCTTCATGAAGAGTAAGATTCTTTTCAAGTAGATCTTTGATTGTTTCATCAGCTTCATCTAAACTTTTGTCTTGGCAAATGTCTTCAATTTAGAGATTGTCATTCATCTGTACTGCTAGGTCTTTTCTTCTTTTCAAGGATTGAGAGAGCTGCTCCTTCATTTTGTTGAATTGATCCATGGCTAATTGCAGATCCAAATTTTCATTCTCAATAATTTTCTCTAGTCTGTACACTTCCATTGCCTTTGATCTTTTCTCAAGCTGCTAAACTTCTGATGTGAAAACCAATAGCTCTGATACCAATTATTGGAAATGTATGTGGGCCCAGGTGATTGAGAGGGGTGGGGTGAATCAGGAATTGATAAAACTTTAAGTTCTATTCACTAATTAATCCTTCATAAGCTATTCTAATCTAATTGAAAGATTAAAAGCAATAAAAAATTCATAACACTTGACACAATATTTAGTAACCTAGAAACCTTCCAAATAGAATGTAAAACTGGGGTGAGAATGAAACCCGCAAGCTTTATGACTACAATATAAAGTTGGCCTATTAAGACTTATAAATGATCACTTCTGGTGATTTTTCCTATTAGGAGCAATAAGGATTGTTAGGTCCACCTTGTAAAAGGATTTCACAATACAATGAAGTATGCACTCAGTTAGGAGATTTAGCATAAGACTGTTAAGTCCATCTTCTTAGAGGATTTGACTGATGTACCTATTAGGATGAACCAGTAGTTGATCTATGTTTTGCAACTTGGTTTACTGTATGAGATTCCTTTGATGTAAATTGATCACCTTTATGTGATGGATGAGACTCTTCTTTTCCTTATACTTCTTATAGCCTTCGTCTTCTAATTCACATTCATTTTGCTTCTTACTTGTTACACACTCACACTTGGATATGATAAGATGTATTACATACATATCAATCCAATTAATTACTTTTTGGAGTTGGCTACAACACTACATTTATGCAATCTTCACTAAGTCAGCTTATTGTTGTAACTCAGGTTCTGAAGACCACTCGGGTGATATTTTGACAATCGGCAACACTATCAACTCAAAAATCTTTGACACTCAGTTAACACTATTTTTGGTCCACATTTATCACTTGAGAGTAGGAACAAACTTAGTTAGCATTTGGTGACTCGGTGAACACTAGAAAACTTGATAGACACTGAAGGGCTTGATTGAAACTACAACTCGATCAACACTACCTTCCTTCTGCTTGGTTAACACGACTGACTCGGTAGATACTGTTAGCTCAGTTAAAACTAAATCTTTCTTAGTTTACATTTCAAAGCTTGATAGACTTTGTGAAACTTTGTAGCCATGTAGCCAATCAAACTAATTATGTGTTTAGTCACTAACTGACAAATGATTTGACCATCAGGTCACATGTAGGACATCAAAATTGGTTTGAACCTAACATACTATGAGAAACCACAAAAATCAATCAAAATACACTAAACCCTTATAATCTACCATGAAAACCAATTGAAATAAAGGAAGCAAACATAAGAAAAACCCCATCTTCAATTGTAGCTCTCATGTCCTTCTTTCTTCTCCATTTGATATAGTTCCAATTGCCTATATTGCACACAATTGCAAGCAAAATACTATGATGGGATGATGCCATTGAGAGTACTAGAAGTGTGGCTTGGGAATGATGTCAAAATAAATATTCTAAGGATAAAAATGAGAGCAAGATGGCTCAATTTATAGCCAACATGCAAGAGGTGAGACATGAATGAGAGGATGGACACTTGTCAACTCGAATGTGCAACTTGGCATGATATTCCTTAGAATATACATGACAAACATGATGGAATATGACAAATGTAGGATTATATGATGGATGAAAGTCAACATGGCTAAAAGTGGAGGAGAATCTATGACGTGCATATGACACCTCAAAGCCACTTGTAGACAAGAATCTATGACAAAGGTGGCTTATTATAGACATGTGTAAGGAATCAAATATGTCAAATATGACATATATTAGCCAAAGTGTAAAGAGAGGATCTATGATGTATGATGTCCATGTGTCAAGATTATGTGGAATATTTGAATTGAAAATTAATTATTCCACACAAATGAAAATTAGTAAAATGGAAATTAAGAGCAAAAAATAGGATTTAGGAAATTGAGAGATTCCCATGGTTTGTGAAGGTGAATTAGTTAATTAAGAATGCTTGGTTAATGGAAATAATTAGTAATGTGGGATGAAAATTATTGAAATGACATAGGAATAGATTAGGGGTTATTGTTAGAGTTTTAGGTCACTCTACAACACCCCCAAGATCAAATGAAAGACCAAGATAACTTCCACAAGAGAATGGAAAGACAATTGCATGAAGATGCAATAATGCTATTATTGATAATGGACTTGATTGACATCCAATGGATTGATTTGAAATGTACATAATAGGCCTCCTTATATAGGAGAGGCAATAAGAGATAATGATAAGGAGACGATAAGCCATCACCCACACAAGGAGGAATCACATGTCCACAAAAGGTGGATCATCCTCCATTATGCAATGAAGTATGTGAGATGATGAGGATGATAATGTGATATGTGCACTAAAGGTGGAATGAGATAACAACTATGACCACCTAGAGTGGAATTCTCCTACACCATGTGTTTAATTAAGGTGCAAACTCCTAAGTGTCTCAATTGCAAACTACTATGCAATGCATTATCCTAAGTAAGCTTAAGTAAGTTTAATTATTGAATATTTAATTACACCAACACCCCCTCTTAAGTGCAACTTAGGGGAATGTACTTAAACTCATAATGCAAGATGGGTCCCGGCTACTAGGCCATTTTAGGTACCCATGAACAATATGCAAAGCAATACATGAAATGCAATCTCTCATAAAGTGGAGAAAAAGAGATAACCTCATGGGCAAAACCCTCCTCCAAAAAGAGAGATGAAAACAAGATGTATGGATGGATGAAGTACTCAAGACCCCCTAAAAAATTACAGACATCATATATATATACATATGATCCCCCCATAGGAAGGAAATAAGGAGACATGATATCCCCCCCATAATGAAGAAGCTCCAATGTAGATGAAGGGTACTTGCAAGTAAAATATGAGCCAATGCCTACAAGAAACATGTCTCCCCTGATGAAGAAGCCACTCCATGTAAAAAGTGAGGAAGGACAAAGAAGATCTCCATGAATGCATCTCTGAAGACTAAATGGGTGTTTCCAAGCTCAAAGATTCTATCATACCATCAAGCTGACCTATGAGATGTGAAAAACCAAGAGAACATGAAGAGTTTGGAAATCCAATCTCCAAAGAAGGTAAATAAGTATCTTGAAGAGAAACTCCCTCAAATGTATTAAACAAATCTACATTATGAGACTCATCTGAAAGAACATCCAGGAATTCATCCTGCACTACAAGATCTGAAGCATAAAGATCATCCTACTAAATAGTAGAACTCATGTTTGAAGAAGCAGGAGGTGGAGGAGTAGGAAGTTCAACACTTGTCTCAAGAACAAAATGATTAAATTGTCCAATGTTCTCCTCACATTAATTATTCACCCTTGATAAATGGTTAGGTACATCATGAATATCATTATCATTATCAACAAAATGTGCAAAAGAATACAAGCGTGATGTATGATTAGCAACTCCCATAGCTATGACATCTCTAGTTTCCATGTCCCTAATATAAACATAATCAGGAGTGAACTCAACAATTTTACCTTGTGCCCCATGAGTGATATGGTAAATGAAAAGTATATTAGTGAACAAGGATGGTACACAAAGAACATCATTAAATGTATTTTATCCCATAGGAATATAACCTTTCCCACAAACCTTCATGTATGGATTATTACCCATCAATATAACTAGAGAATTACAAGGCTGAATAGAAGAAAACATATCCATAGAAGATGCCATATGATGTGATGTGCTTGAATCAATAAGCCATTTACCTTGCTCAGGATATGTGGAAGCAATGAGTGCTTGTCCTTTGCCTCTGGATGATGATGCAGATGTAGTAGCTACCTAATATTGAGAAGAAGGAGAAGGCACTAATGAGGGCAACTGGATATTGTTCTTTTGAAGAATGTGAGTAAGCTCATCAATCTTCTTATGGAAACATTTACGCTCATCATGTCCTAACTTTTTGCACTATGCACATTTATCTCTCTTTCTTCTAGATGTTTCCTCTCTTGAAGAGGACTTGGATTCAATATTATGTTGTGAAGGCAAGTCATCACCTTTGTCATGTTGCTTAGGATCCTTGTGTTGTTTGTTTCCCTTTCCTCTGGGAGCCTTTGGAGAGGAGTCATTTGCAACCAATGCTTGATGCTTTAAAGGCTTCAATTGACCCATGTGTGCTAACATTTCTTGTTCCCTTGTGAGCTGAGCTAGAAATTGATTAAGATAAGGTATTTTGTATGCACTACCAAGAGCATCCATAGTAGCATAGAATGTGGAAACAAAGATTGAATATTCAGGACCTAACTTGGAAAAAATAGATAATATCAATTTAGTAATGTCACAATTAGAAAGCTCCAATCTAATGGAATTGAACTTAGAGAAAAAGTCTTAAATATTGTCAAAATCACACAGACTTAGACCTATAAGATCATTCTCCAATTTTAATTTTCTTATTCTATTAGGTTTACCAAAGATTCCTTCCAATGTAGTCCAGGCACCATGAGGATGTGTGTAGGATGCAATATGATATTGCAAATCATTCGAGATGGTATATCTAAGAGAGCTAAGTGCTTTATCCCTTCTATCAAACCATTTCCTTCTTTCTGCAACACCTATAGTTGGCTCTCGATCCTATCCAAGAATCATTCTAAGCATTCCAATACTCTCAACTGATTAGAAATTGCTTGTTTCCATTCATGATAGTTATATGGAGTGAGTAATGGAACTTTTGAAATATCCATAATGAAATCAAACGATTACTAAAATCAATTGATAACTCCTTCAAATTACTAACTCAATCAAGAAAATTGCAATCCAAGTATTCACCAAGTGCAAATATAGCCAAAAAAGAGCTATTTCTAAAAGTGATATGTCCACTCCAAATCACTAAAATATGACTACAAATCTGGAAAGTAGAGGAAAAATCATGCACTTTCAAAAAGAATTGCACCTGAAAATGTTACCAAATGTGCCCAAATAGAGCCTTGAAAGTTGCAAAAAATGGAATTTACGATTTTCAAAAAAATTCAGAGGCAAAGATCCAAAATCACCTACACCACTATGTAGATTGTGAAATTCTACCCCAAAACAAAAAAAAAATTTGCTCAGAAAAAGGTGTCCATATGAGGGAGATATCGCTATTTGAAAATCGCCTTTGAAATTATTTTTTCTGAATCGCCGTCGCTGCACCTTCAAAAATCAAATGGCTCTAGATTTGGCCTCGGATATCTGATTTGGATGAAACAAAATTCAATTTAGGGGTCTTTGGACCTCCTTTATATGATGCCAACCTCTGATTTGCACCAACAAGCTCCAATTTTTGCCTGCAATAGAAGGTCACAAAATACGACTCTTGAAATCTCCTCCAAATTGTGGTGTCCAAATTGCCAAATGCTACACCAATAGTGAGTCAAGCCAAGATTGCACTTCTTGAGAAGAAATCTTCATACCACGAGAGCTCTGATACCATGTTAGAGTTTTAGGTGAGTCTACAACACCCCTAGGATCAAATGAAAGACCAAGATAACTTCCACAAGAGAATGGCAAGATAATTGCATGAAGATGCAAGAGTGCTATTATTGATAATGGACTTGATTGACATCCAATGGATTGATCTGAAATGTACATAATTAGCCTCCTTATATAAGAGAGGTGATAAGAGACAATGATAAGGAGAAGATAAGCTATCACCCACACAAGGTGGAATCACATGTCCATGAAAGGTGGATCATCCTCCATTATGCAATGAAGTATGTGTGATGATGAGGATGATAATATGATATGTGTACTAAAGGTGGAATGAGATAATAACTATGACCACCTAGATTGGAATTCTCCTACGCCATATGTTTAATTAAGGTGCAAACTCCTAAGTGTCTCAATCACAAACTACTATGCAATGCATTCTCCTAAGTAAGCTTCAGTAAGTGTAATTAGTAAATATTTAATTACACCAATAGTTATCTAATCCTATAAGACAAACTAATATATGATTGACCAATTTGATGAAATAAATGTGAGATTATCCCTTTTATGAAATGTGATGATTATGCAGATCGACTAGAATGATGGTGGGTATATTAAAGCCATGATAAAATTGATTGAGTGATTAGAATTGATAATATGCCAATGACACATGACATGCATTAAGAACATGTAACATTTAACAGACATTGTAAATGCTACAAGATCGAAATTGATTGATAAGATTGATCATAATAACATCAACAAGTATTGTCAATATTATTAAATTGATTGGATAGGGTCATGATCTGACACTGAGGGACTCAAAAATGTTATTGATCGAATGATAAAAATGACAGTTTGACTTAGCATTGAAGGACATGATGGTGCTAATTTTAGATTTGATAGGTTTGATAGATTGCCAAGGCACCGAGGGACATGACAATGCCTAGGATGGATACATGATGATTGATTGGAGATATTTGATATGTTTTGGGTTGATTAGAGATGATTTAGGATAATTTGGGATTGATTCTAGCTTGATTTGGGGTGATTTTGGGTTGATTTTAGGATGACTTTGAGTTGATTTGGGATTATTCTGGGTTGATTATAAAGGATTTCAATGATGTTGTAATGGTTTTGGGTTGATTCGATGCACTTTTGATGATGTTGAAATGGTTTGGAGTCAATTTCGTAAAGTTTGGATAAAATAAGAATGAATCCTTAAATGATCTACAATTGATTTGAAAGGGGATATGAATGATGAAGGATATTGTAGAAATATGCTCGAGTGATAATCAATTTGGCCAAAAGATTTGAATTAGTGAAATGAGAAAATAGGATGCATTAGTATGAAAATGTGATTAAGCCATAGACACAAAGCTTTTTTGAGCATCCACATTTTGTCCCTCTTTGATACAATGTGATTTAGAGTGTTGTGTCAAAGAATACTAATGAAAAAGCCATAACAACATGCCCTAGTAGGGGAAATATATATGGGTGCCCCTCAAGAAATTGACCAAATAATGAAAATTATAGGTCAATTTTTTGACAACAAAAAGACAAATCCAAAGCAACTAATGGATCAGAAATCCAAGCTCAAACACAAAAGTTATGGGGTTCAAAGTGAAAAATAGGGGTCAATTGAGGCCTCGGGAGCAATTCTATGCATCCAACTACCCCAAGTGCACCCAAAACATACCCTTGTGTACCTAGGGTGTACTTGGCATGACCAAGAGCACCCTAAGATGACCAAGTGTGCCTTAAGATGACCAAGTGAGCCTTGTGCATGGTTGGGAAGCCCAACTAAGCCCCAAGATTCTCTTGGGGATGAAATTAGTCCGACTAGACTTAGAACAACCCAAAACTTTGTATGCATGCCAAAAAACATATAAAGAGGTCAAAATTGGTAAATTTTTTGAAAATGAAAAGACAAATCCATAGCATCTAATAGATAAAAAATTGGAGCTCAAATGCGAAAGTTATGAGGTCTAGAGTGCAAAATAGGGGTCAATTGAGGCTTTGGGGGTAGTTCTGGGCATCCAACTACCCCCAGTGCACCCAAAATGCACCCAAGTGCACATAGGGTACACTTGGTATGACCAAGTGCACCCTACAATTACCAAGTATGCCCTAGGGTGACCAAGTGTGCTTTGGGCTGGGAAGCCCAATTGCGCTCCAGGATGCTTCGGGGGCCAAAATCAATCCAACTAGACTTAGATGTCATGCGTAGAATTTGGGGAAAAAAAAAAACAACACATGCTACATTGAATAGGTTATGGAAAGCTGAAAAAGGATTAAAAGTGATTTTTGGTAACATTTCATTAAGATGTAGAGTTGGCATTTCAACCATACTATATGGTTTTAGAACACTCAAGTCAAGGTGCTATAGGAACACCGAGTTTGAGTTGACTAAAACCTATTTGGGTGATGATATAATGTTTGGAGGGTAATTAGGGTTCCTTAGTTCCTTGGATGAATTTGGATTAATTTTTTTTAGGTTGAGTGAGGTTAGGTTCACATATTTCACTATCTAACATATTCTTGAAATAACACCCTCATTATGGTACATTCAGGTTTAAATCCTAATTGTTGATTAGCTCAACCTTACTTGACTACCTAGAATTTAACATTATTAGGTTCATTTATTTTCATAAGTTACAATAGTTTACTGTGTTATCTTCTATTAGTTTTAGTAGTTAGTTCAATCTCCCAAGTAAACTTGTTCCATCATTTTAGAAGTTGGTCTATACTCTAAGTACTAACCCTATAGACTAATGTCCGTAATTATTTTACTAACTTAATTAAATTTAATAATTTCAATCATAAGGATGAAATTTATTTTTCAAATTTTTATTAAAATTATTCAACTTAGAAATTAAGGTCAAGTCATTAACTTCTAACCATTTTCTAAAACATTACTAAGTCTAATAACCCTCTTCTTTACAAGATGTTAATAAGTACCTTTTTAAATAACATGATTAAAAATATAAATTGTCAAATTGAAAATAGAAAATAAAATAATAATTATTAATACATTAAGATTCCTAATTAACTCCTACCACTTATCCCAAACATCCTAACTACCAACTAAACCTAACTACTAACTACCCTTGCACCCTACTCCTCCTCTAACCTAATCCCCTTGCAACTTGACATTCCCTTTATGAAATGGGTGGTCCCCAAGTCTTGTACACATGGGGGTATTCAATGAAGCCCAAGATAGTCCCTCTTCAAAAAGGTACACATGGAGATATTCAATGCATGGTTTGAAATTTTAATTAAAAGGAACATAGTTTAAGAATAAGGTTTTTTTTTTTTGAAACTTAGCTTTCTTTTCAAACATGTCAGATTTTCCCTCTCCTAAGTAAATGTGCCATCAAAGGTCCTCTTGCATGGGGAATTGCATATGTGGCTTCCAATGTGGGGAATAGAATGCTTGTGTTGGAGAATGGGAGCCAAGGGGGAAGAAGGAGGTGGAAACCTAGGAGGGTGGAAACAAGGTTTTAAAAAAAAAATTTAAATTTAAATGTTGACCTCTTGATGCTCATAAAAAACTTGCACCCATTTTGGATGATGGAAGTATGAGATTGAGGTGGGCCCCCATGGGTGTCCCATCCTCCCTTACATTAAGTGTGCTTCTAATTTATTTTGTTTTATAAATAGGTTTAAAGGTTATCCTTAGAAGAGTTAAGTAGATGCTTTATCTAAAGAATATGCTCTATTACTTTTGTCTTTGGGGGTAATTAAAGTTTACTCCATGTATTTTCCAAAGAGCATTTTGGCTCTCCCAAAAAGATGATATTTATAAGTTTTTCCCTTCCTCCTTGAAGTACTGGGTTTTCCCATAATAAATTTTTATAGTGAAATAGTGTATTATTGTTTGGTCATTTTATAGAGTAGATTGTAGGTATTGTAATCACCTAAAAATGGTCATCTAGACTATTAGCCCCCTTCTCAGCATTTTGGTTAAATTAATTCATCATTTACCTAGACTAAATTGCTAAAATCAATTAACTTGATTATAACCTATAGTTTGACTATGCTATCCTAAATTCATTATTTGATTAAAAGAACATGTCCCATTTTAATTAAATAAAAGACCCTATTCTTCTAACTCACTTAAAGTGCACACATAAAGTCCTTTTTCTATTTTAAAAATTAAAAGAAAAGGCTTTGTGACTTTTGTCTTATATGGGAAGTCAACTTCTATTTTATTGGTTGACTTGTGTGTGCACATGGATCAATCCTCATTTTCAAACTCCACCCTTGATCATCCATCATTTTGACCTTGATCTCCAGCGTCCATATGACTTTAAAAGAGAGAGCTCTCCCTTTGTCAAAGGATCGATATTATTGAGTGTTGTTATGTTGTAGGTTTATCATTTGAATCTTTGAAGAGCTATTGTGGAGAACTTCTACTTCTCACCTCATCCTCTCATCCATCACATACTAGCTTATAATCATGTTGCATGTACCTTAACTTTCATTTTGTAATAGCTTAAATCACATAGCTTAATAGTTGGCTTTGTAACACTTTCATTCTTGTTACTTTAGCTGCATTTTTCATATTCATATAGCTTAATCTAGATTTTTGCATTGCATCCCTGAGGAACTCATTGTGGACATTTGCATTCTTGCACCTTGTCTTTGGAACCTCCCATTGCATGGTTTACTAGGAAGAAACATATCTCTTTGATAAGTGATTATTATTGATTATACGAACTTCAAATATGAAACACTCCTCTCATCCTATTAAGCAAGGACACATCCTGACATGCTAGTCACAACTAGATTTCAGATTGGTAATGATAGTCATTCCCCTTTCATTTTTGAACAGTTAGAGACTCCACCTAGATGCCCTCATAGACAACCTTGTGTGGAAGATCTCAATTCTACTCAAACACAAACAACCAAAGTTTGACACAATCTACTTTATAGTTTTGAGAACCCATTTGGAACACCCTTTGACACACCCACAGGTGAAAACACTTTGACCAACATGCATCCAGATGAAATCACATGCCAATTAGAAAAGCAAGCACATGAAAAGGAAAGACTTAGGGAAGCTATCCATGCTAGAGAAAGAGAGAATCAACAAGCTGAATCTAATCCTCATACACATAATGAGGAAATTGGAAGAAATCATTATCACAACCCTTTTGAGCACATTCCCATTGGTGGCAATAATGGCAATCGCACACCTCCAAGGACTCCTAGAGTCAACACAAGAGCATGCCCATCACCACCCAGACCATTAAAATCTCATTATAAGAGTGATAAAGAGATCACTAGTCAAGATGTTATAAGAAATCAACAAGATGAGCTCGCTCAAAAATTGATGCTAAAAGCTTTAGAGCAAAATGGGGACCAATACTTCTAGTATATGACAACAAAAGGATGGAAACTCCCCCAAGATTTTGATGTGTTAGGATTAACCTCAGATAGAAATAAAAATTATATGCAAATATAAACAATATTAGGAAATAATAAATTACACATAGAAGAACACAAGACACCAAGATTTAACATGGTTCACCCAAACCCTGGGCTACGTCCACCAAACAACAAGTCCAATATTATTATGATCCAATGATTATAACTTGATTACATTTTGTAATACCTTACAACTCAATATTGTCGCAAGAAGCAATTTTTGCATCACACATAGTAAAAGATACCTAACCCTAAGCCCTTTTATACAAGTATTTTTTTCACACTTTAGGGTTACAATGTGTTAGCCATATGTCAGCCATGACCCAATTTTTTTTTAATGAAGTATGTATAATACTTCCCTAATCAATCACCATGGACTAACAATCTCCCACTTGGGGAGTGATCAGACTCCACACTAGACAATAATCTCCCACTTAGAGACTGATCCTGTAGCAATATCGCTACCACATGGGGATCCCACCACCCTAGACTTTGCTATTCTTTTATTTTATTCAATCTAGAAGACCAACTAAAGTTGAAGATGAGTTCAACTTCTCCCTTGTCACTACCTTTGTAAACATATATTTTGGATTGTCATCTGTATGTATCTTGTCTAGCTTTAACTATCCATCATCCAAAACTGACCAAATGAAATGGTACCACAATTGTATGTGTTTTGTCTTTGAATGTAGAGAAAAATTCTTTGCAAGATGAATGACACTTTGAATATTTGTAAACAAATAATTATCCTTCTAAGGGTATCCCAATTCTTCCAGGAAGAACTAAAGCCATATCATTTTCTTGGCTGCCTCTATAGTAGCAACATACTCTTCCTCTATAGTGGATAAAGCATTCACTTTCTATAACCTAGAAACCCAACTCACAATTGCCCCACCAATAGTAAATACATAACCTGTAGTACTCCACCTAGTATCAATATCCCCTACCAAATTTGAGTCAACATATCCTTGTAAATCAGTAGTAGAGCCCCCAAAGTGTAAACACTTACTGGATGTTCCTCTCAAATATATGAGAATCCATTCAACTGCATTTCAATGTTCAATTCCTAGATGACCCATATACCTACTAATGACTCCCACTGCATGTGCAATATCTAGCCTTATACATACCATAACATACATCAAGTTTCCTACAACTGAAGCATAAGGTACCTTGGACATCTTATCCTCCTCTTCTTATGTCTTGGGACACATCTCCTTAGTCAACTTCAAATGACCAGGTAAAGGTGTGATGATAGCTTTAGCATTCTCCACAGAGAAATGTTGTAACACCTTCACAAAATAATCAGCCTGAGATAAAGTCAATTTTCTATTCTTCCTATCTTTATAAATCTTCATACCAAGATTTTTTTTACTACCCCCAAATCCTTCATAGAAAATGCATGTGCTAACTGACATTTCAACCCCTTGATGTGATCCATGTTAGACCCAGCTATAAGCATATCATCAACATATAAACATCAAATAATGTAGTTGTCATCACCCAACCTCTTAAAATAAACACAATGATCTAAATGACACCTACTATATCCATGCTTATGCATAAAACTGTCAAATTTCAGATACCATTGCCTAGGTGCTTTCTTCAAGCCATATAAACTTTTCTTCAATCAGCACCACTAAGTTCTCCTTACCCTTAACCTCATATCCCTCTGGCTGTGCCATATATATCTCTTCATCCAAATCACCATGAAGGAAAGCTACTTTAACATCAAGCTGCTCCAAATGCAAATCTTTAGTAGCAACAATACTTAAAACAATACAGATAAAAGTCATTTTCACAACAAGAGAATATCTCATCAAAATTAATGCCTTTTTTATGTGCAAATCCTTTTACCACTAACCTAGCTTTAAATCTTTTCTTACCTTCATCCTCTTCTTTCAACCTATAAACTCATTTATTCTGTAAAGCCTATTTACCTGCAAGCAACTTGCATAAATCCCAAGTCTTATTTTTCAGCAAGGAGTCCATTTCTTCTACCATTGTAGACTCCTACTGAATCTTAGTATCCACCTACATAGCTTCATCATAACATTCCAATTCACCAGCATCAATAGGTAAAATAGAATACAAAGAGGGAGAAAATCTTTCTAGAGGTCTACTTAGCCTTGTTGCCATTTAACATTCATTGGTGTGTGTGGTATTTGTTGCTGCGGTTGTTGCACATCATGAGGAATTGGTAGAACATCATCTTCTGGGGTATCATCCAACACTACATAATCATCTTCTTTCTTCTCATGTTGTTGCAATAGATCTTTGTACAACACTTTCTCATGAACATGACATCCCTACTTCTTACAATTTTATGATTTTCAAAATCCCAAAGCCAATAACCAAATTCATAACTGCCATATCCAAAAAAAACACATTTCTTTGACTTAGCTTCCAACTTGGTTCTATTTTCAGAATCTATATGAGCAAATACTTCACAATCGAAGGTTTTGAGAAAAGAATAACTCACCTTCTTATCAATC
The DNA here is from genome assembly GCA_028749045.1 of Cupressus sempervirens. Classification (NCBI taxonomy): domain Eukaryota; kingdom Viridiplantae; phylum Streptophyta; class Pinopsida; order Cupressales; family Cupressaceae; genus Cupressus; species Cupressus sempervirens. The sequence continues at coordinate 460,872,992 of CM053784.1, forward strand.
CATGCTTCCTCTGGAATACCACAACCCAAAAGAGCAGAGGGACCTCTGTTAATCAAATATACAACAATATTGATAGCCTTTACACATATGTTTAGGGGCAATTGGCCAACATGTAACCTCATGCTCCTTGCACCCTCCATTATTGTCTTGTTCATGCGTTCAACCACTCCATTTTCCTGTGGAGTTTTTGGAATAGTTTTCTATCTATGAATACCATTAATGAAGCAATAATCTTTAAATTCATGACTACAATACTCACCACCATTATTAGATCTAAGACATTTTAATTTCTTACCAGTCTCATTTTCAACCAAGCATTTCCATTTCTTAAAAGTTTGAAATACATCAGATTTATGTCTGAGGAAATAAATCCATAACTTTCTAGTTGCATCATCGATAAATGTAACAATAATGAGAGCCACCAAGGGAAGATACCTAAGCTAGTCCCCATACTTCTATATGCACAAGCTCTAATCTTTCACTTTTATTTTCCTTCCTAGTCTTCACAAAACTCACTCTTTTTTGTTTTCCATATACACAACTTTCACAAAAATCCATATTAACACATTTAAGACCTAATAAAACTTTATTTGAATGAAGTAATTTCATACTTTTCTCACTCATGTGCCCAAGTTTGTTGTGCCACAATGCTGTATCAGAATCTACAGTAGCTAATTGTTCTCCCTACTGAACTATAGCAACTGTTCCTGAACATTCATTTTCTCTGAAACAATCAAAGTAGAAGGAGCATTATGATCTATACAAAGATATAAAGTGCCTACTTTCACACCATTTTCTACTACAAGGGAACCCTTTGAAACCTTCCAATTTTTATCATTAAAAGTAACCACACAACCCTCATCGCCGAGTTGCCCTAGTGAAATTAAATTCCTACTCAACCTTGGAAAATGTCTTACCTCATGTAGTAGCCAATTATTTCCATTTTGCAACTTAATCTTAACTTTTCCCTTTCCAACAATCTAACAAGGTTCATTATCCCCCAAATAAACAAGCCCAAAATCCTCTTGGACATAATCAATGAAATAACCTCTATGAGTTGTAGCATGAAATGAAGCATCATAATCTAAAACCCATGAATCATCAACACTTTCTAAAGATAGAAGCAAAGCATCCTCTTTGGATTTGTTACTTACCACATTTGCCTCGTTGGTCCCATTTGGTTTATCTCCTTCATTGTTCTTTTGAGTCCATCAATCTTTCTTCTTATGCTTGGGTTTCCCATAGTATCAACAATCTCTCGGTCCTCTAGATTGAGACCTCTTCCCCTTCAACTTTCCTCTTGATTTCTTGAATTATTTACTCTCTTAGTCATTCTGCCTCTGCATCATGCATTCAAAGGACTTCTTGGTGTAGATCCACCAGAGGTTTTCCTATGACTTTCCTCACTCTAAATAACATTGATCACATCATCATATTGTAGGGTATTAGATCTAGAGATAGAGTTACTCATAGCCATTACCAAGCCATTCCATCTTTCAGGCAAAGAACACAAAATCAAAAAAGCCCTAATTTTTTCATTAAAATTAATACCCACAAAAAATAATTGATTAGTAACAATATTAAACTCATTTAAATGATCCAAATAGATCCACTTTCTGTCATTTTCATATTAAATAAAGGCTTCATGAGAAATACCTTATTTGAAGTAGAGGGCTTTTCATAAATATCGCTAGGGTTTTCATCAACTCTTCTGTCGTCTTCACTTTTGTAATGTTAAATGTCACTAATGGTGCCAAGCATAATCAAATGCTTCCAAGTGCTTTTTTGTCTAAAAGATCCTAGTCCTTATTTGTCATAGTTCCCTAGTTCTTGGTTTTGCCTTCTAACGGCTTCCATAAATCCTTCTGATAAAGAGAGTCTTCTATTTGCATCTTCCATAATTGAAAGTTCTACCCATTAAACTTGTTAGCCTTTAGCTTACCCTCGCCTGCCATCGCTTCCACTCAACCATGAGACACCCACTCAACTACGAGACTTTCTTGTAGAGGATAACTAAAAAATAACCTCACTCTAATACCACTTGTTAGGATTAACCTCACATAGAAATAAAAATTAAATGCAAATATAAACAATATCAGGAAATAATAAATCACACCGAGAAGAACACAAGACACCAAGATTTAACATGGTTCACCCAAACCCTAGGCTACGTCCACCAAATAGCAAGTCCAATATTGTTACGATCTAGTGATTACAACCTAATTACAATACATAATCCTTTACAGTTCAATACCATCGTAAGAAGCAATTTTTGCATCACATATAATAAAAGATACCAAACCCTAAGCCCTTTTATACAAGTATTTTTTTCACACTTTAGGGTTATAACATGTCGGCCATATGTTGGCCACAATGTTGCCCACGACCCAAATATTTTTTGTATGAAGTATGTACAGTACTTCCCTGATCACTCACCATAAACTAACAATCTCCCACTTGGGAACTGATCAGACTCCACACTAGACAATACAATGTACAACAAAAATAAATAAATGAGAGCCCACCAAGGCTGAAATCTTGTGTGTAAAGGAAAAGTCTCAGTCATGTCAAAGGTAATAATTTCTTGTTCCCCCTCGTCCATGCGACTAAACAACTTGCCAAGTGGGTATTTACTATATTTTTTTGTGTTTATTTTTTAAAATGTTGTTTGGTCCACTACATGGCCACCAGGATACGTGACTATGAATAGTCCTTTGCATATATAAATAGGGTATGGGAGCTTTCATAGGGTGTATGCTAGGTTAGTGAAAGCAATGCAAGAATTGAGGAAACAACTAGCACAATTGCAAACTTCCAAAGAGTCACCTAAAACTTCATTTATTGAATCAATATGCGCTGTTCCATTTGATAGGAGTATAAACATGCCACCATTTCCTAAGGATATAGAGGTTCCTAATTATGACAAATATGATAGAAATGGTGACCCTCATGATCATGTGAGGCATTTTTATGCTATTAGCATGGATTTCATGTATGAAGACTCCTACCTTATGTGTTTGTTTCCTAGGTGTCTAAGAGGACAAGCTATGGAGTGGTTCACAAAATTGACCCCCCCTCAAAACATTCAATGAGCTTGTACAAGCTTTATCCAACAATACTCTTATAACATTCAACATCCTATAATTGTGTTGGACTTGTGCCAGATCAAACAAAAATTGGGAGAACTTTTTGCAACATACCTTCAATGATGGAGATCCCTATAGGTACCCTTAGCAAGTTCCTAAAGCTAAGAAAATCAACATTTTTGTCAAAATACTTGTATCTGAACTATAAGTTGACTTAAGAAAATAATTGTTCACATCCTTTAACACAATGGTTGAAAGTGCATATCGCATCAAGGATGTTGCTATCAGAAAGGGTGACCATGTTATAAGCAAAGACAATAATAACAATGGAAATGGCAAAGACAAAGGTAAACCTTGGAATAAAACAAATATGTTGTCCATGATAGAGTAATGGACACTCCTAAGACCAAGGAACATGTGCTTAACCTTTCTACTGCCATCTATGCTACAAAACAACAAGAAAGTTTGAAACCACAAACATCTGACAAGACCTCTACATTTACCAAAAAATAACGTGTTTATACACCAATGGTTGAGTCTTACAAAGTAGTCTTAAAAACCTTGATTGCAAACAAGCTAGTTACACTACCAAATAATTCTTGCCCCTATGACCCACTCATTAGACCTCATTGGTGGTGAGAGGATCATATTTGCAGTTACCATAGAATCAAAGGTCATAACACCAAACACTATTTTAAACTCAAAGACACTATTCAAGATCTCATAGAGGCTAGTAAAGTTGTCACAGATGGTCTTGTAAAATTTTTTGATCATAAAGCTTTCAAGAAACCCTTGCCCGAATATGAGAAAGGTGAAACTTCCAAGGCTCCTAAGAAGAATCATGATGCTAAGATCAACTATGCCTATGCTAACACGGATAACATTATCAATATGCTTGAACCCATTGAGTATATATACATGGCAAGTTCTAATGATGACAAATGACCCAATTATGATGTTGAGGATAAAAAGACCTAAGTTTATCTTCAAAACACAAAATGCTCCCCAATACTATAATGATGCTAGACCTAAGGTGGTACTTCAAGTGGCCAAATCTTCCTCTTCGTAGAGTGAACCACTTAACATTGTCACTAGGGGGAAATCTAAAGTTGTCTTAAAAGTTGCTAATGATCCTAAGAACACTTCATCATCCAAACAAGCAACTACCTCAGTAATCTCTAATAATGACCTTGTCAGCCAACTACAACGTACCCCGACTCAAATCTCCATTTTTGAGTTATTAGAATTGTCCCCTTTGTACAAGAACATCCTTGAAAAAGCTTTGCATTCTACCAATGTTCACACAGATATTGACATGGAATGATTTCAAGCTATGGTGAACCATATCTCTTCACCTCATAGAGCTCTTAGTCATCCCCTTAATCTTGCCCTCCATGTCGAAGTCCAAATCTTCCATACTCGCATTTGTTGAGTCTTGATATACAATAGTGAAGGGTTGGACATCATCTCATTCGATGTGATATAGTAGTTAGGCATGTCCAAATTTTCCATTGACCCTAGGTGCAAGATTACTATGAAAGCCTATGATGAGGTCAAAAGACCTTCCAAAGGGCTAATTGTACTTCTAATCAGAGTGGGTCCAATTGAGAAAGACATCATGTTCCAAGTCCTAGACATCTCTCTTGCATACAATTTGTTGTTGGGATGGCCATGAATTCATGACATGCAAGAAGTACCTTCTACATACCATTAGTGCATCAAGTTATGTAACGCCCCACCAAGGGATTCAAAAGAATTAACCTAAAGTTTTATTAAGTTTGCTAAACATTTTTTTTTAAACAAGAAAGATAATCATACACATCAAACACATAGTAGCAGACACAGTAACATACAATCAACTACCAACATGCATAACAGGTTACATTCCTTAAGGATCTCAAGATGTTGAGTCACATTTAAATTTAATTACTACTAAGTCTAATACTACCACATCCACATGAAAGAATAATGAAAAGTCCAAAGTCCATATTATACATTTGTTCCAAATGCCTCTTCGAAAATGAAATCCAAAATGCTCAATCATCCACTGTACATGTCACAAGGCATGAAAGGCTAAAAGAATATACATATGTAAAAATAAAGATACATCACCCTCATCGAATCCATGATACAAGTGTAATAAAAACTAATAACATACATGGTACATCCATCCATCATAAAAGATATACACATCCAACATGAAATACAACTATCCATCATAAAACATAACTAACTAAGTGCACAGTTGCTCCCAACCGTCAATAGCATCATTAGACCATCATGGGCCCTAGCCATCCCCCACACATAACATCCCAAGTCACCAAAGAGATCATTAGTACTATCACAATAGGGATGTCACTCCTAAAACATACTACAACATAATCATAAAGAAATCTAACATGCTAATCATCAATATAAAGAAATGCAATAGTAAATAACATCACCTAATCATGATAAAAAAGCATCCTAAGAAGCTCCAGCCACAGTAGCAATGAACGGATCTCAAATGGTAAGAGTGAAAAAGCACTACCACTTGACCGCGTGGAACCTAAATGGTCCACTCCCATCATGCTGAGGAGATAGTTTCAAGTCCCAAACAGGATATCGATTCACATAACACTAGTACTCTCTAAGTCTAGGAAATCCTAAAAGTATACTAACTCAAAGGTTCCAACACATAGATCGACATCTAGACCCAGAGGCACCACAAACACATGTAGAAAATCACAAAGTCACATAGAAGTTACCTGAGAAATCCCTGAGCATCTCATGGGAATCTTGGGTCCCTAGTGATCCATGTAGCCACTAGTATCCTCTCATACTGATGAGGCATACTATGGAATGCAAGGTCATAACCAAGCATTCTCTCTACCCCATCCTAGTCTGTACAAGCACTCAAGGCATGGGAGAGAACATACAATTGTCTTATTAGGTTCATTTCTCTCTCATTTAGTGTAAGTTTTTTCACTTATTAAAACAACAACTTACAATGAGTCATCCCCAGGGCCACTTTAGGGCCCCTATCCCCCATTGCAAGCAACTTCCTGACACTAAACATAGATAACCTACCCTAGGCTCATGAAATCACAAATCACAAAATCACCTCAGCCCTATACAAGCAACTGGAAAGCATCAAAAGATAATCCACAATAACCACATCAATTCTCCATGAGCAATTGGAAAGCATCAAATAATAATTATAATGATCACAATAGTTCTCTATCAGCAACTGAAGGCATCAATGATAAAACACAATATCCAACGGTTCTCCAACGAGCAACTAGAAAGTATCCCACAATATCCATTGGTTCTCAATGAGCAACCCGAAAGCATCCCAAATAATATTGATCAAAGACTCCAAAATGGTCAAGTCAAAACATGTCACACAATGACATCATCATACACTTCAGTCCTCTCAAAGTGACTGGAAGGCAAATCAAATATAACTGATCGATGACTCAAAAATGGTTAAGTCAAGTATCTCATAAACATACACCTCAGCTTCACACAAGAAAATTGGAAAGCAGTAACAACCAGTAAAAACATACATGTCATAGAGCACACTTAATCACATTACCATGGTTGGGATGAAAAGATCGAGACCAAATCAGCATGACATCACAATCACATAACTCCCACTAAGCCTCTGGTAACAACCTAACTGGTCAATGCTAGGACAAACCCCAAAACCCCAAAACATAGACAACATAATAGTCACATAGAAAATAGAATCATCTCACAGTCAGATATGAATGATAATATATTGTTGAGTTAATGTAAGGTTTAAGTTCTAGTTTCATGTATGTCTCAAGTAATAATTTTTCACAATTAACCCATTTCTATATTTAAATGATTGTACAATTATCCTATAAATATTCTAAGGATAACCTTTTATTTTATTAGGTTATAAAAATTAACCATTAATGATTTTAAATAAAATAACTATGATTTCATTAAAATCAATAATTTTAATCCTCAATAATAATTTATATTATTAATAAATATTATTTAAATCATATTTAATTAAATTGACTAATAATTTATTTAAATGTATTATATTCAATTAAATTAATTAATGTTTTATTTAAATATATCACATCTATTATTTTTGTATCAAATTATAAAATGTTAATGAAGTTTAATAATAAAAATTATTAATAAATAATATCATAATTTTAATATGATTAAAATTTAGCAAAAATTAAATAGAATTTTATATTGTTAAAAACTTAAACCAAAATCAAATTTAACTATGTTAGAAAGGGGTTATAATAAATTTTTTAAAAAATAACATCATACATAAGCGATTTAATAATCACTGATTGTAGGCCTCTGACTGCGGCCGCTGTTGCAGACGTACTGCGACAACAATTGTCGGTACGCTGACGGTTCATGCATATGGCCGCTAAACTAAGGTAAGGGGTAAGTTTCTTTTTTATTTATTTTAATAATTTTTTTTTAAAATATTGAGTTTACAACCCTCCCTTTGATATTATATAAACTATATTAAATTGCTACAATCATCCTCACAAAAGGGAAATTTAAATGGTTATTATTATTTTTTATGAATATATTTATTTATTTTATGAATTATATAATATTTACTTAAATAATTTATTTTTAATATATATATATATATATATTTTTTTTTTTTAAAAGTACATTTTAATCACACTTTTTCGATATTAAATACATCCTTTTATAATATGTAAAATTATATTAAGCAGTCTTTTTAAAAAATAAATTCATTTAAACAATATATATATATATATATATATTAATAGATTTTATCTATCTCTGATAGAGAAACTACTATCAACCATCTAATTTTTTATTATCTAGAATTCTCATTTTAAAAAAATTCGAACCCTACCCAAATTAAATCCTACTTTCTTTAATCTAGAAATCTAGGGTCTTCTGATTTCTTTTCTAGTCAAGCATTTAATAATTTACCATATTGAAATATTTAAGTTTTCATCACAGAGAATTCGGATTTACAATCCATAGACACGAAGAAGATAGAAAAGGACAATTACGTAATTAATCAACGATTAAAACACAAGACCCTACCCCAAAAAATTGTGAGAGAATTTGCTCCTCTTCAAGCACCTTTCTCTGAAATTTTTTCCTAGAATTTTCCTTCTGAAATTCGCTTCCAAAATTCGTGTCCCAAAAATTCATGTGTTTCGAAAATGAACCCTCCTAATTGTGATAAAGGGTTCTCTCTCCTTAAATCAGAGAACTAACTATACATTCACCCGGGAGAACTCCGTGCTTACAAGACTCAACTCAATATTAACTTTTATTTATCTTTCTTTTATCTTTTCATGCATGTTAAGTGAATTATTAAATTACTTTATTTAATTTTCACTTGACTTCTACTTTAATTAATTAATTAAATTTAATCCCATGCGCACTTTATGCAATTAAAATAACATTATTAAATTCACATGTTTTATTTAATTTAATTTAAAAAATAATAATTTCTTCTATTTTAATCTCAAGCATAAATCACTTGAGCTTAAAACTTTTTTCATAATTTAATATCTTTTTTCACTTTTAAATTTATTTTAGAAACTTAATTGATAAAATATTTATTAACTTAAATAATAATAATATTTAGCATTTATTTAAAAATGAACTCTAAATATATTATTATTAAATTAAATTAATATTATCACGTTCTAAATTTAAACTTAGAACTTTATCTACAAATTTAATTTCTTTTATTTAATTATTTTCTTAATTAATTAAATATAATTAAATATTAAAATACCATAATAATTTTCCATTAAATTAAATCATTAATTTAATCTTTTAATTATACTTAATTAATAGAAAATACACCAAAGACTCATAAAGCAACATACGAAAACCCATTAAAGGAAACCACAAGGTTTATAATCACGAATTAACATCATTTAATGCATTCGGAGGGTACTCGACTCAGATACTTGTCCTAATTTTCAATTAGGACAAATGGCTGAAAGGGTTAGGATTTGGACTTAAGAATTTATCTCCCCTCTCATACCATTGAGATAATGCAATAGGGTATGCTCATCCTGACAATTGAGGGAAGTCGATACCTGGTACCTACAACGTTCATAAAATCCATGCATGTACAAACACAATATTCTAAGCTAAATAGGCAATGGCAGGAAGTGGTGCATCGTGTAGATCCCAACTAGCAAGTGACTATGACTCCCTTCCTTAACCACATTAAAAATGCCATACATAAAGAAAAAAAACACGCACACCATACACATGCAAGTATGGGGTAAGTATCCATAAGAAAACACATAGGATAATAAACCATCTAACTAATCGTCATCAATAACTAAAATCACTGAATAATCATCATGCATACATGGAATATAGAGTACTAAGTAAACTCATCATTTAATCAACTGAATGTAAAACAATATCTAATAATCTCAAGATAATGCTACTAAACATTAAGCATTAAACTAGCCTAACAGAGTTCAACAATGATAATAGAAATGCAAACTAGGGGTAGGCACTACAAGTTATCTTTCAATGGTACTGAGATAATTATCCCCGGTGAAAACTCGATGTCTATCGACACATTATCTGCTATAGAAACATTGGTTCTACATAATCACTCTTCTCATGAGCTGACATCATCCTTTATAGAGTGTGAAAAAAATAAAAAATGATGAGCCTAGGCATGGGCAAATACCCTCTAGACTCTATTGCTGATTTACCAATTTCACCTTGGTCTTATGGGAAACCTTCTACCAACAAGAAGCCCTAGACTTCTATAATGACTCTTTTTGGTACCTTTGTGCAATCCTTAGTTTCCCTAAAAACAGAAAAAGAAGAACAAGTAATCAAAGAATGGATATATTGGGAAGAGGAAGATGTGGAGGAAGTCATAGTCACTACTCTCGTCTCTCTTAAATGCTATGGAAAAGGATATAAAATCCTTGCAAACATGGGCTATCAGGGCCATGAGTCCTTAACTAGTAACAAAAAAGCTCTAGTAGAACCTTTAAGTCATACTCAGGGCCGTCACACTTGAGATACTAATGGCCTAGGTTTTGGTCTAGAAGATACAATACCAACATTTGATAGAAGAGCACCCATGTCTAGTGAATCACAGGATGATAATCCTCCCTTTGTTTTTGCTACTTTGCAAGATGAGGATTTAATGCCTCTCACCTCTCTCTTTTGGAGTGAAGAAACACTACCTACCCACAGTGATGCTGAAGCTTCTACTTCTCAACAATAGGAACAAGATGATTTCGATTAGGAAGACATAAACAAAGGATGAATTAGGCAGAACATTGTTTGCTTAATTGCTATAGATCAGAGTACATGCTCTCATGAGTATGAATGGGAAAGCTTATTAGATGTATCTTGTGAATTAGGGGTGGATGTCATTCACACCTATGCTAGCCAATTGAATGTAGTTGATGAGTCTAGTGTAGGGTTAGATGAGTTTGGTTCACAAACTACTCCAGTGGATCACTCTGGTCCCTCTAGGTCTATTCCTAATCTAGATTCTTTTGCAACATTCATTATAGGCTCAACTTCATATCTCACTGGAGATGACTCCTTTTATATTAGTAACCTTGAAGCTTCCACATCAATCTCCTTAATTCACCCTAATCTCATAGATTGGTCTGTTCAATATCAAAGACCTAAAATACTATCTTTTCAAAATGACTACGAGATCGCTTGCTACCTACTTTTTTCGCCAGTGAACTACGGTTAACATAACACAATCAGATATCAAGTACCCCAATCATAAAATTATTAGAAAAATAGACGGTCAGATGGAAAAAACCACTTTGTGGCAATATTTGAACCTAAAAAAAGTAAAAACAAAGATGTATCTAATGGTGAAAACCTCCTTGAGGCACCTATGGTTGAGGTACTTGGTAGTTTGCCAAGCTATTTTTAGGATAGATCTTTGGTTCTCATTGAACCTACAGGCCTATCAACTTGGGGATAGAGGAATCTCCTAAAATTATCCAAGTGGCTCAGTCATTATCAGCTAAAGAAAAGGAGAGTTTTGCTAAGTTCTTTCAAGACAAGAAGATCAATTTTGCATGGACATACTCAGGTATGCCAAGACTTGATACAGATTTAATAATGCTTCATTTTTCTATCTCTCCTAGTGTAAAATCTATTAAACAAAAACTGAGAAAGATGCATCCACATGTGGCTCTCCTAGTCAAAGTGGAGTTGGAAAAACTCCTAAGTGCAAACTTTATTAGAGCCATTGATTATGTTGAGTGGATTTCCAACATTGTAAATGTGTCTAAACATGGCAAATCCATTCATGTCTGTACTAATTTTAGAGATCTAAATAAAGCATGCCCCAAGGATGATTTTCCACTATCCAAAATAGACATGATAGTGGATATGACAGTGGGTTATGAAATGTACTCCCTAATGGATGGATTTTTTGGGTATAATCAAATTAATATTACTCTAATTGATCAAGAAAAGACTGCCTTTACATGTGCCTAGGGCACCTTTTTCTAGAATGTCATGCCCTTTGGACTCAAAAATGCCAGTGCTACCTATGGAAGAGAAATGAACACCATATCCATGATATGATGCATAAAAACATGGAAGACTATGTTGATGATACACTGGCTAAATCTAAAAAATGAGAAACACATCTTGAAGACCTTAGTCTGATATTGGACCATCTAGAACAATTTCAACTTAGGCTAAACCCAAAAAAGTATTCCTTTGGTGTCACATCTGGAAAACTACTAGGCTACATTATATCAATAAAAGGCATTGAAGTCAATCCTGAAAAAGTCCAAGCTATCATGGAAATGCCTCCTTCAAGAAATATTAGTCAACTTAGAAGTTTGCAAGGATGTCTACAATCCATTATAAGATTCATTTCTCAGTTAGTTGATAAAGCTCAATCCTTTAACAAGAATTTGCATAAAGGCTAGATACTCATGTCCAGAATGAAGATTGCCAACAAAGTCTAGACCGAATCAAAGGGTACTTGGCTAAAACTCTAGTTTTGATGCCACCTATTTTGGAAAACCTTTGATTTTGTATATCTCGGCTACAAATTCTTCTCTAGGAGAATTATTAGCACACAGTGACGAGACTGGTAAGGAATGTGCTATATATTACATTAGTTGAACTTTGGTGGCTTATGAAATGAACTACACTAGTATCAAGAAGCCCATCTTGCAGTGGTATTTGCTTCTTAGAAAATTTGACATTACATGTTGGCACATATAGTTCACCTAATTTCTAAAATTGATCCTCTGAAATATTTGTTAAGCAAAGCTACACTTATCGACCGTCTAGCTAAGTGGATGATGATTCTTTTAGAAATTTACATACAGTACATTAAACACAAGGCTATCAAGGGACATGCCATAGTGGACCAACTGGTTGATTTTCCAATAGAGGATACAATGCCCATGCAAATTGAGTTTCCAGATGCCTCAATTATGTACATCAATGAGAGAACTTGGAAAATGTTCTTTAATGATTCTCATACATAGAATGGGGCTAGAGTAAGTGTCTTGTTTATTTTGCCTCATGGTTAGACGATCCCTAAATCATACAAAATCTTATTCTATTAAAAAAACAACATTGCAGAATATGAGGCACTAAGAAATGGCATCAAAATGGCTCTTGAATGGAGAATTACTGAACTGCACATCTACGATAATTCACAACTTGTCAATAATCAAGTGAATAATGAATACCAAAATAAAGATGACAATTTGATACCTTATAAGAAGTTGATCGATGCTCTAAGGAATTATTTCACTTTTGTGACATTCCAACAAATTCCTAGAGCAAAATACAAGGATGTTGATGCTATGACCACACTCGCATCTATCCTCTAACTACAAGAACATGAATCACAATTTGAGTTCCTGATGGAAGAACTACGTCATCCTACTTATGATTCCTCAAATAACCATGTGATCTACACTATTGTAGGTCATGATTCCTCCCGCCATGTGGCTATCTTCTCTTACCTGCATGATCAGGTTATTCTTGAAATTCTCATGTGCAACCAAAAGTACCAACTCCTCCATAATGCTTCACATTACACTTTGGTCTCCGATGACTTGTATAGGATGGGTCTAGATGAAACATTTCTTAGGTTTTTAGAGCTAGAAAAATTCAAAAAGGCACTCATTGAAGTCCATGATGACATTTGTGGGGCACATTCCAATGGCCTTGCACTTGCTTAGAAATTACTTAGGGCAGGATATTACTGGCCAACCATGCAAGCTAATGCTTTCTGTTATGCTAAGTCCCATAAGAAATGTCAACTTCATGGCAATTTAATTCATGCTCTTGGATGTGAGCATATTCCCTCTATGGCATATTGGCCATTTCAGTAATGGGCCTTTGAAATAGTAGGCAAAATTCATCCAAGTTCATCTAGTGGTCACAAGTTCATCATCACAACAACTGAGTATTTCACCAAATTGGTTGAGGCTATGCCACTATCTGCTACTATAGGCAAACATGTTGCTCTATTTATACTGAATCACACCATTTGTCTCTATGACATTCCTTCCTCCATTATTACTGATAATGGAGGATAATTCAAGAAGAAGGACCTCAAACAACTATGCAAGAAGTTTTGAATCAAACAACACTGGTCTTCAATTTACTATCCTCAAGGGAATGGTCAAGCTAAGGCCTCCAACAAAACATTGCTGAAAATATTACATAGAATAGTTCACAAGTCAAGGAAAAATTGGCATTTATAGATAAATCTGACACTTTTAGCCTATAGAAATACTATCTATACTTCTATTGGGGCCACACCTTTTTCTTTAGTCTATGGCTCTGAGGCTATCCTCCCATTAGAGGTAGAGATCCCCTCATTGTGGGTCTCCTTACATGGGTTGATAACCAATGAAGACCATAGAGCTATGTGAGTACAGAAATTGGAAACTCTTGATGAATGCCACAAGGCTACTTTTGATCACATGAGGGATTATCAGAAGCACATGTCTACTCAGTATAATAAGAAAGTCCATCCTCAAGAATTCCAAGTAGGTGAACTCATGCTCAAAGAGAACCCCAAAAAATAGCAGTATAGAGAGAAAAAGGGAAAGTTTGGACCTAATTGGTTAGGCCCATACATTATCACAACATATTTGGGTCTGGTACTTATTAACTATCTACTCCTGAAGGGGAAGAACTTGCAGAGACTATCAATGTCCTACACTTGAAGAAGTCTTATGGTTAAAGGCTCACAACTCAACTATCTTGTACATATCTATTGATCCTAAAAATCAAAAAATGACCTAAAAAATGATCATCTTAGTGAAAACCTAGCAATAGGCACTTTGATGTATCACCAAAAAAAAAAAAAAAGTACAAAAAAATTGAAAAAAGTCTTGGAAAAAATATGCCAAGTGGTGAAAACCTAGAAACAAGCACTACTTGAGACCCTTGCACCTATGTCTATCAGTCTCAATCATTCACTCTGCAACACATTTCCTAGCTTGGAATTATTTCTTATCCTTATCTTGGGGGCACAACTACTTAGCCTATTGAGGTCTCCTTATGCATTAGGGTTTGTTTGGCAACTCACAAAATAGAGTTTCTCAACACTACCCCACTAACTTGACATCAAGTGTTTCTCAACACTTTTCAGATAGTTTACCTATAGTCTCTAATGTCACAATATTTCTCACTCTTAGAATCAAGTCTTGAAGAAGTGGCCAAATGACTTACACACACACACACTTAAACATTTAAATTACCGAGCTATGATGAAATTTATCTACTTTGTGTGTTGTCTATGATTATTTCTTTATTATGTTCCCTCCCTAATAGTCTTTTGAGGATGTCATGGACTAGAAGACTGGGGGCATGGGGCATGTTTTCTTGCTTTCTGCTTATGGGTATACTTTGTTTGTCTATAGTGTTTAAAGCATTCATGCTTGTCCTATTTGACACTTTGAATCACAAACATATCATCCTTGACTATTTTTACAAGACTGCAGTCGGGGGTTATCTTGGTGCTTATGCCTTGATACATGTGTAGTCTTGCTATAATAAAATTAAGGAATCTAATTGTGTTGTCATCTTGATGCACATGTCTTTGATGCTTAGATTGAATTTCCATATCCCTATTTGATATCAATCATATTCATATCCTCATAGTTATACTAGTGATGGTTGTATGATCTCATGATGTCCCTAATAAATACTCAATGATGAAATCAGAGTCAAAATGTTATGCATTCCTAGTAGGTAAACCACTTTGCATATTAACTTGCATTTTAGGTTCATTTTTCTAGCTTAGTCTTGCATTCTTTCATAAGGGGAGAGCTCTCTCTTCATCTTTTTGCAGACATATTGGCTAACTACTTTTATATCTTTCTTGCTTTCTTCTTGATCTTTCACTTTGCCTCTTTGCTATCCTATCATCACAAGGGGTTAATTTAAAAATCACATTTGATCTATCCAAGTGTCTCATGTTTTAAAAACATAAGTTTATATCATGCACATGAGAATTGAACATCATAAATGAGAGAGATTCATGAACACATTAACATGAGCATATCCACATGAGCATAAAAGCAAGACATACATGAAAACTTAAAATGCTATAACATCCATCAAAATGAGACAAGTACACAAAATCTGTCAATCAAATCCAGTATCTTATACATATTAATGTGTCATATACATATGCAAATGTGATATCCAAAATCTGGATATCCATCTCAAAAATACATGGAGTATAATCACAAAAATGTCAAAATTGTTAGCCTCAGCCTAAGACTGACTCACACCCTCTTTAGCTAGTGGTGGCCCTAGTGGGGGATCCTGTCTCCTATCTGATAGCTATATTGTACCTTTTGATCTTCTTGCCCACTCTGAATAGTCAGGAAGTCCCTGTCCTGGTGGTACCACACCTATATAGGCAACATAATAGTATACAACATGTGCACAATGATGCGATGCCTCTCACCTAGTAGCATCTTTCTCCATATGGAGCTCCTCTCCTTGTGCTCGCTCATCCATGATATGTTGATCTCATACTACAATGGTCACTCGAGCTATCTGTAGCTTTACATCTTAGAGCCCAAATCCTAGCATCTTGGTCATCATACCCCCTAGCTTGCTACTTGGCCTGCACCTCTGCTCGCTCTGCTCTTCACCATCTCAATGGAACATCCTCCTCCTCCTCCACCTCCTCCTCCTCCCTCATGAATTTTCCCATGTCTATCTCATCCCTGATCGAGAACCACTCTCAACCTCCATCTATCTCCTTCCTCTTCCTCTACCTCTGCCTCCTCTTCTACCACTACCATCTCCTCCATGTCCTACTACTATGGATAGAGAATTAGGCTCTGTGAACCGAGGGAATGGATGCCTTTTTCTCTCATACAAACATGTTGGGTTTACCCCTGCATCTGCTACATTTGGATGATTGTCCCAAGGTGTCTGAACCAAGGCTACTATCTCCTAGATGGCTGTCTAATAGTCTAACATGGGTAGCTAGACTCATGCCTCATGTGAGTGGAATTGAGCATAAGCCATCATCTCTACCGAGACTACCTACCGCTCTGTGAACTGCTGCCATACCTAACTAATCATGAAATCTCCACTATCTCAAATTGCCTACCCACTAGTGGTCTACTATACCACATGTAATCCAACTCTTAAGAGTCAAACCATCTATGAAAATCTTGATACGATTGCCACATGAATGTTGTCATGTCATAAAAAATCTGCCTATAATATGTAGCATCCCCACTATGGGTCTATGGTTCAAACCCTATGTATCCAAAAATGTAGGGTAGGCTACACTCCCATGACTGAACTTGTGGTTGAATGACAACAATATACTCCCCACCCATATCTGCGCTAGCACTGCTCTGCATGCTCAAGAGTGACCATCATGATATACTACCTCATGTAGCTCGTGGTACATATTGGCAAGTATGTTGGTCCCCATGTCATCCTACAAGGTTGCACAATTAGGTCTGCTACCAGTCTATCCCATCCCAGTGGGAATCCCTTCTATCCCCTATTAATAACTAGAACCTTGCCACCAATAAGCATAACAAACTCAACATTGGGTAATCAATGCCATACTCATCAATGAGTTGCTCCCAACTTAGATAGAGGTCTAGGATGGCAATATCCTAGAACATCTCCTGCATCACCATCCTCCCCTATGTCAGGGTCTAATCATAGTACACCTATGACATATAATCAAACCTTGTATCAACATACCTCACATGAATATCACAAATCTAAAAAAGAAAAACACCGATTAAACTTAGAACTCACCAGATCACTATTGTAGGGTACTCAAAGGATGTAGTACACATCCTCTAAACTAATGGTTGCTACTATAATAGGCAAGTGGAAAGTGTTGTGCTCGCTATGCCATCACTCAACTAGCATAATCAATAACTCATGATTTTCTCATTTATGGGTCATTTATGTGACCCACCTCAACCTCATGCTTACTGTGGCCACCTTCTCAACATCATCAAGGTGCTCTAAAAATTGCAACCCCACAACTTTAGGGGCTATAATGTAAAGGGCTAGGAACACCATCTGCAATGCAAGACAGAAAAACATTAGCACAATTCAACAAACATGCAAAGTCCAACAAAAAAACATAAAAAATAAACTGTGTGACATCTCTTCCTATAATTAGGTGACGCAATTTGCTAATTAAATGTCATGTGACTTTTCTCAAAATATTTGGGAGATAGATTTTATTTGGGCAACATTTCGCATTGGTCCGAGTGACATTTGGGTATGTCTCATATGACAAACCATAAACAAATTGCGTGATACAAATTTTCATATGAAGTATCACACAATATTTTTTAAAGCACCCGTGCGATATTTTTTAAAATATTACATGATATTCTGTATGGAACTCCTAAAATCTGCACAAGAGGGTCCTAAATGCTCAAAAAAGTGGTAAAAAGTTGAAAACTTACCAGTGCCTCAAAGTTAGTTGATCGGTTGTGCAACTGACTGCACTCAAAAAAATCTTGATGAGTTAGAATGTTCGCCAAGGCCATGATGCTCTCTTTGAACCACTCAAAATCTCTCAAAAAATACAAAAGACAAAATGATTTGAAAATCGACACTTGGACCCCTTATATAGCCTTCTGACCTAATTTTGACCTAATTTTCAAACTCCTTGGAATTCCATGAAAATTGCACCGTTGGGCTACTTTTGACATCCTGGATCCATTTTTGGGATCAAATTTGAAATCTGAGTTCATCTTGATAGTCAAAATCATATTTTAAAATTTTACGTTCTTTTATACAGTTAGCTGACCTTTTGAGGTCTAATCTATAAATCATTGTTGGGGCATCTTCATTTCTTCATGTCTTCATGATTTCTACACTTCATATCTACTCCAATTCACATTTTCATGTCTAAATCAACTTTCTACTTGATTTGACCAAATCTTCATGCTTTATCCTTCATGGTCAACTCTGGTTAAACAGGGGCATTCTATCAATTTATTATGGTCACTCTTTAGTCTTAATCATCTATCTATCATCATCAAATTTTCTATATCTTGATTTTCTCACATCTAGCTCATTTCTGCATCCCCTTACCTCATTTTGATTTTGATCCCGAGGGGGCAGAAATACTCTATCATTGCTTGCTACAAGCTATCTATTTCTTAGGAGCATATGATTGATCTTTTCATTTTCTCCCAGTCTATCTGCTTTTCTTGATGTTAGCATTCTTCTTGAGTTCTAACATCATCTTGTTCCTAGTGTTCAATACTACCACTGTTAGACTGTACATTTAGGATTTGCTATCTCTTTTTACATTTCATTCTTCGGAATAAGATATCTCTATCTATCATTGCCTACTTGGCTTTTGTTTTCTTTGATATAATGTGTTCCCAGATCAATCACACATTAGTCAAAGAGGGGCAAATGTAATAATCTAAAAATGGTCATCAAGACTATTAACATTTTGGTTAAATTAATTCATCATTTACCTAGACCAAATTGCTAAAATCAATTAACTTGATTATAACCTATAGTTTGACTATGCTATCCTAAGTTCATTATTTTATTAAAAAAAAGATGTCCCCTTTTAATTAAATAAAAGACCCGATTCTTCTAACCCACTTAAAGTGTACACATAAAGTCCTTTTTCTATTTCACAAATTGTGACTTTTGTCTTATATGGGAATTCAACTTCTATTTCATTGGTTGACTTGTGTGTGCACATGGATCAATTCTCATTTTCTAACTCCACCCTTGATCATCTATCATTTTGACCTTGATCTCCATCGTCAGTATGAATTTAAAAGAGAGAGCTCTCTCTTTGTCAAAAGATCCACATTATTGAGTATTGTTATGTTGTAGGTTTATTATTCAAATCTTTGAAGAGAGCTATTGTGGAGAACTTCTACTTCTCAACTCATTCTCTCATCCTTCACATACTACCTTAGAATCGTGTTGCATGCAACTTAACTTTCATTTTGTAATAGATTAAATCACATAGCTTAATAGTTGGATTTGTAACACTTTCATTCTTGTTACTATAGTTGCATTTTAATATTCATATAGCTTAATCTATATTTTTGCATTGCATCCTTGAGGAACTCATTGTGGACATTTTCAATCTTGCATCTTGTCTTTGGAACCTCCCATTGCATGGTTTACTAGCAAAAAATGTATCTCTAGGGCTCAGCCGGTCTAAGCCAATATCCAAGCATTCTTAACTCATGGAATCATTTGGATATAAGGGTTTAGAGTGACACAAATCGAGTGTACATGTATAATTTTGATGTTAAATTTTGTATTCAAATTAGGAGTAATTTTAGGTAGTTAAAAATAATAATGCAATATAAGGTAACAATCATTGAATTAACAAAATTCATACTAACTGAGGTTTCAATATGTAATTAAGTTAAATGTATCTAAATGAAATGTCAATTTTTAAAAAAATGATTTTAAAATGAACTATTGCATCTATTAACTAATTAACTCATTTATCCATAATTTATAATAAGAGCTTTTGAATACAGTGAATCAAAATAAATATTTCATGGAGAAAGGTAGAGAGTTTTCAAGTTAAACTTTTTGTAAAGCATTATAATTGAAAGTATGATATGATTTATAATTTAATAACATTTGATCATGTTGGTGTAAATACATATTTACTATTTACACTTTCTTAAGTTTAGTTATGTTAATGCATTATTTTATTATTTTATTTTGTGAGATACTTATTAGGAGTTTGCACACCTTTATGAGTTGTCATGTTGACAACACAAAAGTACGCAACTCTAATTCAACACATAGTGTCTACAACACTAGAGTTTGCATCATTCACTAAGTTGTCATGTAGACAACATAGTTATTTACACTCCCTTTTTAGCACATATTGTCTACAACACTAATTTTCATGTTACACCCTTGTAGGCTTGTCCTCTCATCATTGCACTTACTTTCGTGCTTAATGGAGGATAAGCCATTTTTGTTGGACATATGCTTGTTGTATGACATATCATGATGCTAATTCTTAGGCATTCTAGATGTATCTCAAAGGCCTTTATATATAAGCACTCCTAGTGTACTTTAATGTATATTGAATCGAATACATTGTTATTCTGATCATACTCCTTTCTGGTCTATAGTTGTGCTTGTGTTTGAGTTCTTAGTTCTTGGGTGAATCTTTCCCTACGAAAAATTCTTACATGGTATTAGAGCTATAAAAAATTCTTACATGGTATCAGAGCTTGGAGATTTTATCTTCACATAGCCATTTGAGATCATTGTTGCTTCAACACCTTGGCTCAAATCCAGAGTATCGTTGAAATTGGGAGCATCTAGAGTCAAATCTAACCTCACCATTAGGTCCAAAATGTTGATTCAGTGAAAATTGGCTATAAAGTCACCTACCCTAGGCCAAAGTTGATCAAATTTTTTTTGCAAATCGGCACCTAAAGGCACCGATTTGCAAATTCGGGTATGGTCATTTTTAGATCTGCAATTTAATTTTTTAGATCTTCGTTTTTTTTCTCTGCATTTTTTGACTGTATTTTTTCAAAAAATTTCAAATTTTTTTTTGCCCCTCAAGCAACAAAGATTTTTTTCTGTACAAGTATTGGGTAGTCACACCACGACCCTATACAACTGTACAAAATTTTTCATGGTATCTTCAACGCATTACAGGTGGCCCTGCACCCACAAAATATTCCTTCACTAGGCAACATATTCCTGCACCTGAAATATATTTAATTTGGTTTGACTTAGTGTACAACTAGCAAAATTCAGCACCAACCCGGCCAACTTTACCATTGGCAGCAAGCACTATACACCGTTGGAGGTAGTTTGTTTGATAACTATAGCAATATATTTTTTAACACTTTTGAGTGTTCCCCCACATTCAATGTGGGATTAAACCCTACATTCTCACTCCCACTAAAGACAATCTCTAGTGACATAAGTCCTCTCTAGTCACGTGGATTATTCCCAACATGGCTCTACATCACACCAGTGCACGACAATGTTAGTGAGGAGCCCACTTGGTCAGATTCAACTCTGCGCCACGCAACATCCTTTTACTCACTCAAGTAGCTACTTGTGTGGACCAATCCACACCCACCACATAAGTAGCCTAATCAATGACAGCTGTCAAACACATGTCAACACTTGAACAATCATCCTAGTTAGCAACTTTGACACGTAATCCAATCCATATGTGACACGTGGCAAATTTTATAGTTCCCTACCACCTTGTTGCCCATGTCAGCATTCAACTCGGTTGATCATACTAGACATGATGGACTTTTCTATATAGTGCCATATAGCCATTGAACACGTCCGTACCATCCATACTACTGATGTCATCATAGGCTAAGTTTTTGCTAACATCATCTAGTTCCTGAGCCTAAAATTAACAGCCATCTGACCATCATTCCTAGTCATTTTTCAACTGCTATGACAACTGTTGACCATCAAATTTAGGATAGCAATTTTTTGTCCAGACCCCTCTTTAGATACATTTTTGATTTGGTAGCCTGACTTTGTGAGGTTATAACTTGGTCATATGGATTCCAAATTAGGTGCAATTCTTTTGATTTTGGGTAGCATTTCTTGAACTTTCTAGTGGTGGTGTTGTTTTCTAGTTTTGGTGCAAGGATTTTTCAAAAATTGCATTTTTTGGTGATTGTACCTGTTTAATCCTGCATTTTACAACTTCAAATGCTCTGTACGGGCTCATTTGGTCATTTTTTTAGGTTCCACTTTGTTTGAAAGTGCATTATTTTTCATCTACTTTCCATATCTATAGTCAAATTCTAGGGTTGTATGGACAAAAATCTCACTTTCAAAATTAGGACTTTTTTCGCATTGTATTGCTTTGATTACTTTTCAAAATTGTTGTACATCTGAGCTACAGTGCTTAGTGATAGATTTGGGCCTTAGAAGGCAGTTGTAAAAAGAAAAATTAGAAGTCCACTTTATTCATTTTGACAAGTGGCCCTTTGTACATGCACTACATATGAAGTACCAAAAGCATTTTTTTTGGGGGTGTCTTTTGATTGAGTGAAAAGAGGGGGTGTGTATTGTGTAATGTATCTCTCTTGTGTGCTCTTTTCATTTTTTGTATCATGGGTTCACCTAAATGTCCACTTCTAACTTCACATAATTATTCTACATGGAAAGATATTGTATGGAGTAGATTAATGGAAAAAGGTTACAGTCTTTATGTTGATGGTACAATACCCAAACCCACTGATGCTAAAGAACTCATTGATTGGAAAAGACAAGATCAACATGCTTTAGAAATTATAAGGAGTTGTGTACATATAGATCTCTTCTTGCACATTTCCAGTTTCAAGGAATCCAAACCTACATGGGACAAACTTAAAGCATTATATGGTAAGGTGAATGAGGAAAAGGGATTTTAGATTGAGGATGATCTACTTCTCTTGGATCCAAAGAACTTTGACACAATTCAAGATTACATCAACAAAGCCAATGAGTATAGGGCACTACTTAAAGATTGTGGAAATCCATGAAGGATGACAAGTTGATTCATCACATCTTGAAGAGGCTACCTTCAGAGTATGTTTCCTTTATTTCAAGTTATAATACTCACAGGTTGACCATGGGAAGTGCTTACTAGAAGCCTACATTTGATGCCTTTGTAGAGATGTTGATTGTTGAACAATCTCACTTGATGGATTTAGGACTTCTCATGACATCAAAGACCAAAGCCCTAGTGGCTAGTAATGAGCACCAATCAAGTCAATGAGGGAAAAGTTCTAGCAATAAGAAGAAGAAGTAGTGGAAGTAGAAATCACAATCTGAGACACAAAAATCCTCCTCACAACAAGGCAATTCTTCTTCCAATAAGAAGGGAAGTAATGAAAAGGACAACTTTTTAATGCATATTGCAAAAATTCAAATCATGATAAGCATCATTGCAAGAGAAAAAAAAATTGATGAGTTGGAAAACCTACTCAAGAAGAACAAAATTAAAGTCTCAGGTACTTCCAATGATTTAACTCCAACTTCTTCAAAGGGAAAAGGGCAAGCACTATGGAAAATACAAGTTCTTCTTCAGAATGGATACTTGAGTCAGGTGCCTCCTATCATATGGGTTCTCCAAAGGGAGACTTTTCTTCATTGAAGTAGTCATAGGTACCACACATCTTCATGGGAGATGATATTAAAATGGAAGTTGAAGGGAAAGTACATGTGGAAATGGAAAAAGAGGAATTCAAATATATTCTCTACATTCAAAATTTTAGCTCCAATCTCATCTTATTTTACCATATCACTCACCTTGGAGATGGTCACAAAGTTGAGTTCCTTCCAGATTCAGTGATGGTGCGTAGTCTTAGAGATGATTCATTGGTTGCAGTGAGGAAAGTCAATTATGACAAGAGGCTTTATACCTTCTCCCACTTTATGCCTAAGTCTCCTTCTCAAGCCTTGTTGACTCACTCACATTCACAAATCAAATTATGGCATGAGCGGTTTGGTCATCTTGCCTTCCACACTCTTCAACAACTTTGCTCAAAACACATGGTCAAAGGTCTAGCTAACATCAACTTTTCTAAGGATGAGTGTTCATAATGTTCAATTGATATGCATCTCAAGGAGAAGTATGATAAAGGGAAGTCTTCTAGAGCACCAATTGTTCTTCAGTTGGTTTAGATGGTATTACTAGGTCCTTTTGCAGTGACATCAGTTAGTCAAGGCTGCTACATCCTTAGTTTTGTTGATGACTTTTCACAATTCACATGGGTCTACTTCCTTCATCATAAGCATGAAGTGGTTGATAAGCTTCAAGCCTTCGAGAGTCACGTTGAATACAAATCAAGGAAAGCCACCAAGGTTCTATGGATGGAAAATGACAAAAGATATGTGAACAAAAGACTCAAAGACTTTTTCAAACTTGAGGGGATTGATCTTTAGAATCCAAAAGCATCCAATCCACACAAGATAGATGTTGCAGCTATGAGGATTAGAACTCTCAAGATCATGACAAGTTGCATGATACAAGCCAAGTCTCTTGATCCAACACTTGAAGATGAAGCCATTAACAATTCTACTCACATACTTAATAGGTCTCCTCATAATGCCCTAGATGGGAAGACTCCTTTTGAGGCATGGTGCAACATAAAACTAGTTGTAAGTCACTTCAAAGTCTTCGGTTGTCCAACATGGGAAAACCTATCATCTAGGGGATACAAGGAACCAACACCTAGGCCTTGCACTTTCATAGGATATGAAGACAATGTGAAGGCTTATAGACTTGTGGATCTAGAGACTCATGAGATTTTTGTGGAGAAGGATATACATTTTGAGGAAAGTTCACCCATCTTATCCTCTAATCCTCTCCACACTTCATATACTGTGGAAATTAATAGTGACACCAACAATAGAGCTTCAATAGATATAGACATGTGGGGTTCTAGCGATAGTTGTAGTGAGAGGTCACATCATTAGTATAGTCCACATGCTTACATTTCCACAATGATAGGTCCAACACAATAGGGTACACATTATCTTCCATCTCCAGCAACATGGGATGACTTCTTGGTAGACATTGCAAGTTTGTTCATGGAGTCACACACCATAGATTTGGGAGATAGCCTTGATGATTTACATCTTCTCTTTTATGAAGATTATCCTTCTATAGTTGTTGCAAGGGCTCACTCTAACCCTCATGTCCATTCTCTACGTGATCAATCTTTATAGGTTGACTTGATTGCAAATCCTTATGAATAACAGTTGTTAGAGGTCTCTTTATCAGTTGAGGAGATAGATGGTTCATTGGAATAGGTTCAACAAACATCCTTGCTAGATCTGCATTCATTCTTTTAAGCATAGTTGGAAGGGGCAAACATCAGCATCAACACAAGGAAAATTAAGCAAGTTTTAGGGCCACCATACATCTTCAGGATTGTAACTTTTCCATTGTTTCTTCCAAAGGGAAGGAACATCATCCAACATTCATGGACCAACTTCTTCCTTAGAGCAACACTCATTGGTACTTGATGTATGTCGTAATGGGGGGGTCTTGATTAATCCATCCCTATTCATCTCTCTTTTTGGGGGAGGGTTTTTCCCATGAGGTCTCCCTCTTTCTTTTCTTTATGAGAGATTGCATTTCATTATGTACATGGGTACCTAGCATGGCCTAGTAGCCGAGACCCATTATGCATTTCATCTTAGTTTTTGTAAGCTTATGGGAATTCCTCTAAGTTGCACTTAAAGGGGGGTGTTGGTGTAAATACATATTTACTATTTACACTTACTTAAGTTTACTTAGGTTAATGCATTATTCTATTATATTTCATTATTTTATTATTTTATTTTGTGAGACACTTAGGAGTTTGTGCACCTTTATGAGTTGTCATATTGAGAACACAGAAGTACACAAGTCTAATTCAACACATGGTGTCTACAACAATGGAGTTTGCATCATTCACTGAGTTGTCATGTAGACAACACAATTATTCACACTCTCTTTTTAGCACATGTTGTCTACAACACTGATTTGCATGTTACACCCTTGTAGGCTTATCCTCTCATCATCACACTTACTTCTGTGCTTAATGGAGGATAACCCATATCTAGTCGACATGTGCCTATTGTATGACTTATTATGATGTTGATTCTTAGGTATTTTAGATGCATCTTAGAGGCCTTTATATACAAGAAATCCTAGTGTACTTTAATGTATATTGAATCGAATACATTGTTATTCTGATCATACTCCTTTCTGGTCTACAATTATGCTTATGTTTGGGTTCTTAGTTCTTGGGTGAATCTTGCCTTAAGGCAAATTATTACGTGGTATCAGAGCTGTACCAAATTCTTACAGATCACATAACTTTCCAATTCCATACAATAACTAAATGTTTGATATATCAATATTGAACTGACAACATTTGGTCAATTCCTTTGATATTCATTTTCAACATGAATATAAAATAGAACAACTGG
The DNA here is from genome assembly GCA_028749045.1 of Cupressus sempervirens. Classification (NCBI taxonomy): domain Eukaryota; kingdom Viridiplantae; phylum Streptophyta; class Pinopsida; order Cupressales; family Cupressaceae; genus Cupressus; species Cupressus sempervirens. The sequence goes on from CM053784.1 coordinate 460,899,550, forward strand.
TATAACAATAGAGAAATCTCCAATAACATGATGCCAATTACACCATTAGTGCCTCAAGATAACCAAGTTTCTCCATCACAAAAACCTATCCAAATAATCTTCAAAACATAAAGAACAACCATGGAGAGCTGACCTCCCAACCTAGGCCTCGATGTGAGGCCACACCCCGAGCTACGAGAACTAGTAACTGACTGAGTGACATTCAGAACACAATCACAATGACACACTCAACATATAGTTCCCATCCAAGGTATGCACAACATGTTTTGTAATGAACTTATGAATAGGGAGAAGGTGGATTTTTTGAGGTAGGAGATGTCAATCACAAACACAAATCACATGCCTCTTCCAAGGCTACCAAATTATATAAACTTTTTTTCTTTCTCTCCTTGTTTTCCCAAAACAAAATTAGTTTGTATTGAAAAGAAAGAGACTATAACACCTTACTTTCTCCCTCTTCTCAACATGAGAAGAGACTTTATATTGACATGGAGTCCAACTAAAGCCCTTCCCCCATATGTGGCCACTTCTTCCCTATCCGAGGGTGATTAATGCCAACACCCCCTTCATAGTTTTGTCCAATCAAATAAGAAAAATAAACATGAAAAGAAAGCAATAAAATCCACAATACCCATTCCTCACATGATACAAACACACACATACTACAATATTCAAGAATTTAACACATACAAGCAATGAAACAATGAACAAAACCATGGCAATGGAGAACCTACCTTCACAAAGGTTATGACAATGAAATTTGAGATGAGTTAAATCATCTCCTTCTTGCAACTACAAACTTGACTTCTCTAAATGTAGAGAATGGGTGAACAACCTTCAACTCTTCAAAGGGACTCTAAATGGCCTCTAAACTCACCCACCTAGAATAGAAATAACTCCAAACTTGACTTAGGGCTCCTATGGTCTTCCCCCTTGCCCCTATCATAAAGATAACCTTTTAGAAGAGTATAAATTTGGGTAACCTCATGAAGATGGTCCATTTTTGTACAAAAGGAAAATTTTGATATTTTAGGGGTCATAAATGTTGCTAGGAAGTTCTAGAAGGGTGGAAAAGGTTCCTAACCCATACACATACCACTTGGGCACTTGAATCACATTAAATTTGGCCTCTAGCATCATTTTAGGACCTATACAAGTGGCTTGAAATATTTGATCTTTTCAAAACACTAAGGATGTAACCTTTCCACTAAACCCTACTTAAGGAGATTAATCTAGGTTACTAACTAATCAGTTTTAGATTAATGAGTTACTTTGCTAACCCTAAATTGACATGTCGACACACATATGCATATAATGAGTGTTAAGTGACACCATATGATTTATTTTTACATAACATTTGACATGTCCCAAAATATAGAATGATACACACACACTTAGATTACAATGCAAATTAAACACTTGACATTGAGGTTCAAATTACTTTATTTGATTCAACCTTAGTCTTATAATTTTCACATAGGGTCAATTACTGATTCTCTAATTAGTTCTATGGTTAATTATCTTGCACACTCTATTCAAATATCAGTAGTTGGATGAAATCACATTTATATATTTAAACCAAATTTGCATAATCACATTGATCAAAACATTAAAACTGTCATTTAAATAACCTTTTTCATTTCTGCAAACATATTTAATCATCACTAATTGCATAATTTTAACATGTTCATAATTTTGAATCATTTAGTGAAATACACCATCATAATGCATGCCTACACATTTAAACATCAAATAACATGATTAAGAATTTTTAAAGTAAAAAATCACATGACATAAATAATATAGTCCATCAAATAATGTCTCAACATAATGAGTCATAATGTGTCAAAATATAATATATCAGATGTGATATGATGGATCATGGTGAGGCCTCACATTAGAAAGACCCAAAACTTTACATGCATGCCCAAAACACTAGGATAAGGTCAGATAACAAGTCACCCAATAAAAATATGGTCAAATGTGGTTAAACCTAGGTCAGATGTGATAGAAAGTTGACAGAGAGAAATGCAGAGGGTTAGAAGGAATGCAAATGAACTCGGAATGACCCAAAATTTGGTATGCATACTCAAAATCATATAAAGAGGTTAAAACATAGGTCAACATAGTCAAACTTGGTCAAATCTAAGACAAAATTAGGCCAAACTTGGTATAAATCCACAAAGGGTTGACAGGTAGTGCATGATTATGTAGGAATGGAGGATGAAGATAATTTTGGTGTATCCAAGTACATGACTATGGTGTTGGTGAGCGAGATGGATGTTATAAGACAAAGGAGATGAGATGAGGAATAGTTAGTATGAGGTGAGGAGGTTTTCTTTCATAAAGTGCACTATATGTCAAAGGAGATTTATTTTGATATGACAAATGGGATGCAACACATCATGGCATAAAGGGCTAGAGCATAAATCAAAACCATTTGTGTAAACAAACATGATGTAGGAAAAAAATGACCTTTTCCTTCATGACCCATACTCTCAAAGGTACATGTAACATATAGAAAATAAAAGATGACCATGAACCATCTCGACCACTCCCATAGATTAGTTTATTTCATCGAGTGACACAGGAACATGATCAAAGAAAAATGAAGGAAAAATAAATCACTCACTAAAAAATGCAAGACAAAAACTATTCTTATCCATTATTACTTGATTTTTAGTGTCTTTGGTTTGTGTCAGATTTTTGATGTGATTGTTGGAAATGATTGAAAAGATCATGAATGAAGAGAAATGGAACTGGTAAAGAATGTTTCAATCATTGTTTTGTCATTAATGTCAAACTTGCCACTTGCAGGAATGACAATTGATTTAGTGATCCAAATACTATCAATTGGTTGATTGACAAGGAGGTGGAAATCAATAAGATGTAACTAGAGTACCTAGAGAAAGGTTGAAGTTATGATGTTGTAATGAAGTACAAGGATCAGCTAAGCCATTGATGAAATAGTATATTGATGACATACTCTAAGACATAGAGGATGGACAGACTAAGACATATCAAAGGTGTAAGGATTAACTAAGTTCTAGTTAGGTGCCAAACAGATTCTCATTTGAAGCTAAGCAAGTTCAACTTTAGTGTATGCCGAGTGATCTTCAGGTGCCCAGTAGCCTTTAGGTGCTGAGTGAAGAACAAGTGCCGAGCACCAGTAAATAATATTAAGAAGCTGAGTAACACAGAAGGTGCTGAGCATCAGTAAACTAATGATGTTGAGTTGTTGCATTATTTTAAAAGTCAAAGATTTTCTAGATCTAAGCCGACATGGTAGTTATCTAGAATTTTGCGAACCAGATAGAAGATAAGAATGATGAGCTGGTGGCACATAACACTATGTAAAACATTTTTGGTGAATGCTAATGGATTTATCATGAAGTTTCTAGATAGAAATAAGATATGGGACAGATACATCATATCCTACCCAATCCATTGAAACCCTAAAGTTGGAGAGGGAGATTTGAGCGAGAAATCAAGAATAGAACTTCTTTATAAGGAGTTACAGGTCAAAGATCAAGTGCCCATGCATGAAAGGGAGTTGGTCATAAGAGTGATCATGCGAAGAAGCCAAGAGGAGTAAGAACAGTGCATCAAGACTCTGAATAGATTGAGTAACTAGAGAGAGCTTTGGCATAACGAGTGGAAGAACTTAAGGAGATAGATCTTGAAGGGTGAACAAGCTATCGACACTGCAAAGGAGGAAAGCCAAGCAAAGAAGAGAACTGAAGAAGTGATATGAAATCTGCAAGGTTAAAGTTGCAATTTGTATCAGGTCAAAACACTTTTAATACTTTCTTACCATTGTATTAGATATTGAAACCCTACATTGCTAGGTTAGCTTAATAGCTAGGTGAATAAGCCTCAGGAAAAGGATAAAGAGATCCCCAAGAGAAGGATAAAGAGATCCTTAGGAGAAGGATAAATAGATCCTTAGGAGAAGGATAAGAGATCCTTAGAAGGAGGATAGGAGATCCTTAGAGAGGGATGAATGATTCTTTTGAGTAGGTGACTGTAAATCCCATGGACTTGGGTGAGCCTAACAACTCTATGTAAATCCTTTAACAGGGTGATATTTCAAGTTGAATGTTCTTAAATCCTTTAACAAGGTCACATTTAACAATGTGTTGTAGCCTTTAACATGGCAGACCATCAAAAGTGGTTGAAATCAATTGCGCAGTTATTTTGTGGGTATCATCCCCACCCTAGTTTTACCTTCTTATTCCTGGAGGGTTTCTGGGTTATCAAATTTTTAGTGTTATGGTGTGATGCATGTTTACTTTTCATGGTTTTTTAATGTTCAATTGCATGCATGATAATTTCAGTTATGTGCCATTAAGGATTTGTAGAAAAAGTTGTATTGGACATCATTGAACCTTGGATAACTGATTCACCCCCCCCCCCCCTCTGTTATTCTAAAGAATTCTAACAGTGATAGGTTTGATTGTTGGTTCAATTGATAGGATCATAGTGATAAGTTGGATTGATTGTTGGTTCACATTGCTTAGATAGTAGGCTAAGGTGTGAGTGCCATTGAAATATAGTGCATTGAGTTTTAGTTTGTGAAAGTGCAACTATTTAAGAAAAAGGGGTGATTATCCACAATGACTATTTACAAGGTTTATTGCAAATTTTGAGTGGGTTTTGTGATTTTTTAGAGTTTTGAGAATATTTGACTTTTTTGCTGCTCATTTCTACAGGATAGTTTACAATTTTTAGTGATCTTTTTTAGATGTTTTATGATTTTTATCAGTTTTTTCAGGATATTTTGGGATTTTTGGTGATTTTTTTAGGATGTTTAATGATTTTTGGTGATTTTTTTAGGAAATATTATGATTTTTGTGGAGTTATTTTAGGATCATATATGAGTTTTTAGGATTTTTTTTCCAGGACCATATTTGAATTTTTAGGGTTTTGTTTGAGGATTATAAAGGATTCACAAGTGTTCACTCCAATCTCATATGCGACAAGTCCAATGGATGATGTGCTCTTAGGTATATGCCCCTAGTTAAATTTCAAACTCTCACACTATATAGGCAACAAGCCCCTAGACAAGACACAAACTATGTACAAAGGCCAAGGACAGGGTATGTATAGACTGGTGACACTTGGGTAAGATAACAATGGATATTAACTAGTTCATGGGCCATGATCAAGGAATAGGTATGTATTGTGATATGAAGGATGTGATCAAGGAATGACAATAGGGAAGAGCTAGATGAAATCTTGATAGATGGAGAAGCAACAATCGATTGCACATGATGCCTGTTTGCCAGGTTTTTACCATGTTACTTACCAAAAGCGTCTTTTTACCATGTTTTCACTTTTGGAGTTTTTTTTTCTCTTAACCCAAATTTTAATGCCAAGATTCCTACTTTCTAGGATTTCATCAAAGCATCCATTTTTTCATGACTTTTTATCATTTTTTTGCTTATTTTTTAAGGACTTTTTGCCATTTTTTAGATAGTTTCTCAAGATTTTTAGACACAATCATGAATGTTGCTAAAAAAATGCTAACATGAATATATTAATAGTTTTTTTTTGTAATAATCTCTTTAAGTAACTATAACCATGCATGATTCCTTCCAAGTTTGTAGCTAGACTCAAACCACTGGAATGGCCTTGAGATATACCATTATGTACCATACGTAAGACAGTGTCTGCCTCTCACAAATCAAGGCATCTATGGATAATTGGGTCAAAGGATCCTTTTTATAGGATGTCACTAATGATGTTTTGCTTAATGGCTTGATGGATATGCCAATGTGTTAAATTAAAGAGAAATGTCTTCTCTATGGTCATCAATTATAATTCCTTCATAGAGTTCAAAGCCTTTTTACAAGAGCATTATCATTGTCAAATTGATCAAAGATCAGTGGTCCACACTTGTCCCAATCCAATAGTTCAAAATAACTTGAGGGGAGGTCATCATTACTGTTGAATGGGCTTTGGTCAAAGGTATATATATGAATATCCAATTTAGTGGTATCATTGGGCTCATATTTAAAAGCTAGAGGACTTGGATCCCACAATATTTTGATCCAAGATGTAGGTTTGGTTTGAGTGACAGGAGGAGTTATAATAACATGGTTCTTCTCCATAAGTAGGTTATTAGGGTCAGGAAATATGTAGTCAGGTGCATAAGGACTATCAATATTGTTAGTTTCAGGTTGGGTATCCTCATATTCCTTTTCATCATTTAAAATGCCTTAGCACTAGGAGGACCTATTTGTAGTGGTTTGAATCCAAGCCCCAAACTAGGAGGTCATCATTTTGTAGTGATAGGTTCAATGATTCCTTGTTTTTGAGATCCAAGACCACTACATCCATCATAGCCTTGATTTTGCATGATAGTAATCCCAAGTCCATAAATGTTAAGAGATATCAAAGTAATTTCTTATTATGATTTTGCTTTCTCCATAAAAATGGATGTATTCTCATAGACATTTTCTTCATGCAGGCCACCTTTTCTAATGAAATTGATAGAAGTAGCATGTTATGTACTAATCTTGGGCTATTGTACTTGCAATAGTTGTGATTTACCATAAGATTGGGGAGAAAGTGGTGACTCCCTAATGTGGAATATTTGAGACACAAAGTATTCTCCACATCCTTTGTCTACAATATTCAACTTTTCCTTGGTCTTACTAAGGAGTTTATTAAGGTCCACATATTTAGAGAAATTTGTGGGTTGTGTTTCACTATTTTTTGGGACTTGGTATATAGTAGCATCTCTTAGATTACCACAAAACATGTGCTTTGGGCAAGTACCATGGTGAAAACCTGGTAAACAGGTGCCACGTGCAATCAGTTGTTGCTCCTCCATCTATTGAGACTTCATCTGGTTTTTCCCCATTGTCATTTAATGATCACATCCTTCATATCACAAGACATCACTAGTACTTGATCATGGCCCACAAATCGATTAATATCCATTGTTATCTTACCCAAGTGTTACTAGTTGGTACATACTCTACCTTTGGCCTTTGTATGTAGTTTGCATCTTGTGTGGGGAGCATATTACCTATACAACACACGAGTTTGAAATTGAATTGGGGGCATATCCCTAAGAGCATGTCATCCATTGGACTTATTGCATATTAGATTCGAGCGAACACTTGTGAATTCTTTATGATCCTGAAAAAATCCTAAAAATTCAAATATGATCCTAAAAAATATCCTAAAAACTTAGATATGATCTTGAAATAACTCCATAAAAATCATAAAATGTCATGAACAAATCACTAAAGATCATAAAATGTCCTAAACAAATCACTAAAGATGACAAAATTTCCTAAAAAATCTTGATAAAAATTGTAAAATGTCCTAAAATAAACCCCTAAAAATCATAAAATGTCTTGAAGAAACGAGTAATGCAAAATCATAAAATTTCTTGAAGAAACGAGTAATGCAAAAACATCAAATATCCTCAAAAACCCTAGAAATCACAAAACCTACCAAAAATTTATAATAAACATTGTAAATAGTCACTATGGATAATCACCCCTTTTCTCAAAGACTTGCACCTTTGTAGACTAAAACTCAAAGCACTTCACTTCAATGACAATCACATCCTAACCTACTATTTGAGCAATGTGAACCAACAATAAATCCAACTTATCAATATGATCCTATCAACTAAACCAAAAATCAAACCTATCACATCACAAATTTGACACAAACCAAATAAACTAAAAAATAAGTAATAATGGATGAGAATAACTATTGGCTCGTGCTATTTAGTTTGTAATTTATTTTAATTTTTTTTTCTTCAATTGTGTTCCTATGCCACTCGATGGTATAAACTGATCTATGAGAGTGGTCAGGATGGCTCATGGTCATCTTTTGTTTCCTATCCTCAAGAAGGACAAGGTCATTTTCTGTCTGCATCTTTCTTATTTACAAAAATAGTTTGCATTTGTGCTCTGACCCTTTATGCAATGATGTTTTGCATCCCATTTGCCATATCAAAATAAAGCTCCTTTGACATATAACACACTTTATGAAAGAAAATGTCCTCACCTCATACTAACTAGTCCTCATCTCATCTCCTTTTTCTTCTTATGTCCATCTTGTTCACCACCACCATAGTCATGTATTCAAATGCATCAAAATTATCTTCATCCTCCATTCCTCCATTCCTACATAATCATGCACTACCTATCAACCTTCTATGGATTTCTACCAAGGTTGGCCTAAGTTTGACCTAGGTTTGACCAAGTTTGACAAGATTTGACCATTTTTTTACTAGGTGACTTGTGTTATAACCCTTTCCTAGAGTTTTGGGCATGCATGCAAAGTTTTAGGCCATTCTAAGTCTAGTCAGACTGATTTTAGCCACCGAAGTATCGTAAAATATAGTTGGGCACCCCAACTGTGCCCAGGGTGCACTTGGTCACCCTAGGGCACACTTGATCATCCTAACACACATTTGGTCATGAAAATTGCACCCTATGCACACTTGGATGCATTTTGGGTACACTTAGGGTACTTAGATTCCCAAAACTGCCCCCGTGGCCCTGATTGACCCCTATTTTGCACTTTAGACTCCATAACTTTTTCTTTTGAGCTTTGATTTGTGATCTATTAGATGCTATGGATCCATATCATCATTTTCAAAAAATTTAATATATTTTTACCTCTTTATATGGTTTTGGGCATGTACACAAAGTTTTGGGCCATTCCAAGTCCAGTCAGACTAATTTCGGCCCCTGGAGCATCCTAGGGCTCAATTAGGCTTCCCAACTATGCATAGGGCACACTTGGTCATCCTAGGGTGCACATTTGGTAATGATAAGTATGTGCTAGGAAATAATGAGTGTGTTTTGGGTGCACTTAGGGTAGTTGGATGCCTAGAACTACTCTTGGGGGCTTGATTGACCTCCTTTTTGTATTTTGAACCCCATAACTTTTGTGTTTGAGCTTAGATTTTTGATCCATTAGTTGTTGTAGATTCATCTCTTTGTTTAAATTTTTTTTACTTATAATTTACATTATTTGGTCAATTCTTGAGGTCAATATTCACATTTCAAGTTGACAAGTGTCCATCCTCTCATTCATGTCTCACCTCTTGCATGTTGGCTATAAATTGAGCCATCTTACTATCATTTTTAATCCTTAGAATCTCTATTCTAATATCATACCCAAGCCACACTTATATTAATCTCAATTAAATAATCTCATCATAGTATTTTTCTTGTAGATATGTGCACTATAGGCAATTGGAGCTACATCAAATGGAGAAGAAAGAAGGACATGAGAGCTACAATTGAAGAGAGGGTTTTTCTTGTATTTTCTTCCTTTATTTCAATTAGCTTTCATGGTAGATTAGAAGGTAGTGTATTTTGATTTAATTTTGTGGTTACTCATAGTATGCTAGGTTCTAACCCATTTTCTAGTCCTATAATTGGTGAACTTGACATGAAGATCATGCTTACTAACTTGGGTTTCTTTGTTTTGCACTTGTAGGTGCAAGGAAGGAGCTTGTTTGGAGGAGTCTAATGTTTGTATGCTCTTTCTTATCACACCTAGTTTAATTATGAGGCCTAGTAATAAGTTTATGTTTTTCATTTATGAATTTCTATAGCTATTTGTCTCAGGTGTGCACTTGGCTCTGTCAGGGCACACTTGGGGTCTTTAGGAAGTTATTTTAGGGGCGTAAGAGTTAGTATAACCTCTGTTTGTTGTTAACACTTGAAAAAATACACTCCAAAACCACCAAATACACCCTTTTGGGCCCCAAGTTCACCAAGGGTGCACTCTATCATAGCACACTTGGTAGTTTTGCATTTAATTTTTTATGTTGTGGGTACCATTTTGACCTCATTTCTCCCTAGTCTACATCCAACTTCCCAACTATGCTATGAAACTACCAATCATGCTCTAACTCTTCCCAACTACACCATGAGTGTAGTTGAAATTGTCTAAGTGCACTTGGGGACCTCCTAAGTGTTTCTGGCCTTCTGAGGCATGATTTGCACTGTCAGGGGGCAATTGGTAAATTTGCATCTAGTGTTTCACTTTCATTCTAAGACCTACAATAGATATTTTGTGTTGCTGATGATATATTTGCAACATGTGGCATTTATTGGGAGAAGACATATCCATCAAAAACTACTAATTCTTGGCTGCAAGACATTTTCAAAGACCCATGTGCTTGTTTAAACTATGTGTGTGGCTTTCTTAGATTATATAACACTTATTTTGGTGCTATAAATGAACTTTCTTTTTTGTTTTGCATCTTTGCATTATTTATAACCCTAGGAGTTGGATGGATGTATGGATCTTGGGTGCAAGAGAAGTCCATGCAATTATTTAGAGAGTCCATCCTTGGAACCATGACTCCACTTCGTGAGTCCCATGGGTTGACCTCAAAGTGGTAATGGACCAAAGCCAGGTCTACACTCAGCCACTATAACAAACTCGATACGGTTAATGTCATGTCAGCTATATCATTATGTAATAGCTCTCCTCCAGTACCCTTGTGGTGCATCAAACCCAATTTTTGGTGATGGGAGACCTTTTGTAGAAGTTTATCATTCACTTATTGAACGGAGTGCCCAAACTAAACACCTTATATTAGTGGCCAAAATTCTTTCTATCCACTGGCTCAGGGGGTCACCTATGCCCATGAAGACATCCCACATTCTTGTGGTCCTTAGTAGAGGTAACAGTCCCTTGGGAAGTGACAACCCTTGGGAAGCAGATCTTGGTAGCCGCAATAAGTGAGTACAATGTAAGGGGGAGCCTATGGTGCCAAGATCCTTGGTTGTGTAATCATCATTGAGGGAAGGCTACATTGCTTCTCTTCCCATATCTTCCTATAAGAATGATTCATTGTCTTTGGAGTTTGATTCGCTTTCATACATGGACATGTTACCTTGTTTGCCATCTTCTTTTGGGCATCCACCAGATTGGCTTGCGACATCTACATTCATAAAGGACTTGTCAACATATTCAACATATGAGCAGATTTTAGAGGCAACATCCATAGCATACTACATATGGATTCCTCATCCATCTTTGTATCCATAATATGAAGTATACTTGCACCTATACTTGGTGTATCTTCTTCCTAAAGGGAGAAATGTTGTTTGTAGGCATTGGATACTTTTTTGTCTTCATGAAATCCTTGTAGGAGATTATTCAATATGGAGGGATACCATCATGTATTTTTTCTTATGGGGGATATATGCTTGTACATGCATGATGTATGTCATACTAGGGGGGTCTTGATTACTCCATCCTTGTATGCATCTTGCATTTCTTCATCTCTCTTTTTGGAGGAGGTTTTTCCCATGAGGTTTCTCTCTTTCTCTATTTTTAGAGAGATTGCATTGAATTGCATTGCATCACATTGTATGTAGAGCATTACATTTGTACATGGGTACCTAACATGGCCTAATAGCCAGGACCCACATTGAATCTTGCATTTAGCTTTTTAAGCTTAAGTGCATTCCCCTAAGTTGCACTTAAGGTGGGGTCTTAGTGTAAATAATTAATTATTATTACACTTTACTTAAGTTTACTTAGGATAATGCAGTTTTATAAATTGTCATGTAGACACTTAGGAATATGCATAGACATATGAGTTGTCTTGTTGACACCACAGGAGTTAGCAACTTATTTGAGAACATGGTGTCTAAAACATCTCTTTATGAGATACACCTATGTAAACTTATCCTCTCATCATCACACAAATTCCTATGCTCAATGGAGGATAATCCACTCTTGGTGGACATGTGCTTAGTTGTGATTTTTATCTCTTTAGTGACTCATAATAATTCTAGTTCCCTTTATATATAGGCACTTCTA